>JAULUF010000035.1:28695000-29210000 GCA_031834385.1 Semotilus atromaculatus
AGAGGCATTGGTTGTTTAGCTTATACAATTATTATAATGAAATATCAACCATTACATTCATAAAAATGCAGAATATAAATACATTAAGCAATCAAAAAGGAAATGTCTAACACAGGCCAAAACACAGTTCTTTTCACAATACATGACATATAACCACACCTTCAAAATAATTATTTCCAAAAATTTGTTGGATTCATGTACACTGGTGGCCTAAAGAAGTATTTAATGGCACATTTCCACTGCATGGTACGGTACGGCTCGGTTCGGTGGAAAAAGCAACCAAGCTAAAGCGAACCGAACCGTGCCGTACCGAGTCGAGTCGTACCACGCAGTGGAAAAGTGCCATAAGTGTCCTAATGTTTTTGAAAGAAGTCTCTTTGATGCTCAAAAAACATTTATTATTATTATCAATGTCTGACTGTCTACTCCTCCATCTTTTCCACAGCATAGGAGTAAAAGTCATCATCAAAATAATCTTTAAAAAGCCAACACAATGTTTTTGTCCACCTTTGTGAATAAATGAACTTCTCCAAAGATTAGTTCCTGTTCAGAACTTGACTGACAACATCAGAATGTTCCCTGGTCTGTACGCATGTCCACAAACACAAATGTACTCAGTCCTTCAGAGGAGATCCCGGTTCCAACACTATATAAAACAGAGAGAAAGAGAGAGAGAGAGAGGAGAGAAAATTCTATATTAATGTTTTTTTTTATTATTATTATTTTTACTAAAACTTAAGAATATATAATTGCATTTTCAAACATTTCAGATGGACTAAATTAAATTATGCCAGATTGTAATACTTACATATCCTAAATTCTGTCCAAGAATGCAGATATCCATATGGAGAAAGACTGAAATCGATGTTTTAGCCCATTTCAGCTTGTCTGCAGTGAAGGGGTTCCTGTTTGAGACAAATACACAGTAAGACACATGCAAGAAATCACTGAGTGATGATCGTTCTCCTTCCAGTAGTTAACCCACCTGTGCGCTGATATAGGACCTTCCTGGTCAGGTGGGACTGCAATGGTAGAGTCTTCTTCTGCCTAATAAAATATCAAAATAATGTAAAAAATATATAACTTGAGTTGTTAAAATGCTAGATTTGGTATGAATGAATTAGTGAGAGTTTTACTGCAATACTTACTTGGATACATTTAATCTGGTGAGACTGAACATAGAAAATGGTCCATCTTCTGATTGGTTAATTTGCTGTGTAATAAATATAATGTTAGACTAGACATGATGCAAAGGTCACTTAGCCTATTTGATATAAAGTTAGCCAATTTTATAGAGATTTTATATAAGATATTGTATGCTACCTGCACCAGTGGCTCCAAAGCACTTATCACATAATGCTAATCATTTAAGCAAACTTATGTCAAAATGATTTTTTCTAGACGTCGCTGGCGCGAATTTGCGCTTTGTTGCAGTTGCCTTTTTAAACACATACAAAATTGCAGTAAATATTAAGTTCCATTAAAAAAAAAATATATATATATATATATATATATATAATATGTTATAGTTGGCAAACTAATGCTAAGAAAGGTGGCCGCTAGCCATAAAACATGTTAGCCAACCAGTGGCGGCCTTACCTACACTCTAAGAAATAAATCCGTAAAATAACAGAAAAAGTACTGGCAGCTCATTACCCGGACTTTGTCCCGTAATTAAAAAACGGAAATTTTCTGTTAATTCACAGTGTGCCCACTGTAAATAAAACAGAAATTTTCTGTTATTTAATGGTGTATCTATAGTAAAAGACCGGACACTTTCTGTCATTTAATGGTGTATGTATAGTAAAAAAAACAGGACACTTTCTGTCATTTAATGGTGTATGTATAGTAAAAAAAGGACACTTTCTGTCATTTAATGGTGTATCTATAGTAAAAGACCGGACACTTTCTGTCATTTAATGGTGTATGTATAGTAAAAAAAGGACACTTTCTGTCATTTAATGGTGTATGTATAGTAAAAACAGGACACTTTCTGTCATTTAATGGTGTATGTATAGTAAAAAAAGGACACTTTCTGTCATTTAATGGTGTATGTATAGTAAAAAAAGGACACTTTCTGTCATTTAATGGTGTATCTATAGTAAAAGACCGGACACTTTCTGTCATTTAATGGTGTATGTATAGTAAAAAAAGGACACTTTCTGTCATTTAATGGTGTATCTATAGTAAAAGACCGGACACTTTCTGTCATTTAATGGTGTATGTATAGTAAAAAAACAGGACACTTTCTGTCATTTAATGGTGTATGTATAGTAAAAACAGGACACTTTCTGTAATTTAATGGTGTATGTATAGTAAAAAAAGGACACTTTCTGTCATTTAATGGTGTATCTATAGTAAAAGACCGGACACTTTCTGTCATTTAATGGTTTATGTATAGTAAAAAAAGGACACTTTCTGTCATTTAATGGTGTATCTATAGTAAAAGACCGGACACTTTCTGTCATTTAATGGTGTATGTATAGTAAAAAAACAGGACACTTTCTGTCATTTAATGGTGTATGTATAGTAAAAACAGGACACTTTCTGTAATTTAATGGTGTATGTATAGTAAAAAAAGGACACTTTCTGTCATTTAATGGTGTATCTATAGTAAAAGACCGGACACTTTCTGTCATTTAATGGTGTATGTATAGTAAAAAAACAGGACACTTTCTGTCATTTAATGGTGTATGTATAGTAAAAACAGGACACCTTCTGTCATTTAATGGTGTATCTATAGTAAAAGACCGGACACTTTCTGTCATTTAATGGTGTATGTATAGTAAAAAAACAGGACACTTTCTGTCATTTAATGGTGTATGTATAGTAAAAAAAGGACACTTTCTGTCATTTAATGGTGTATCTATAGTAAAAGACCGGACACTTTCTGTCATTTAATGGTGTATGTATAGTAAAAAAACAGGACACTTTCTGTCATTTAATGTTGTATGTATAGTAAAAACAGGACACTTTCTGTCATTTAATTATGAAATTAAAAGATGAAAGATTTGTTAATTTATGGTTTTCCTACAGTAAAACTAAAACTTATGAATTTAGGCAATATACTTACAGCAAATAGAAACTTTACTTTTCTGTTATTTAACAGTGTACCTATAATGATAATAACTCTTGTTGAAAACATTCCAAACAGAAATATAGACCCATTTCCCTGGAGGTGAGGGGTTGGCCTAAAGCTCTTGGTGTCATCTTGGAGATGTAATGCAATACGGAGGGCTTGTTCGAACAGTTTGGTCAGACACAGTGATATTTTGTTCTCTAAGCTGAAATAAATGCTCTTACATAAAATGGTAAATATTAATTCATTTTTTATTATTTACAACATTTTGTCAAACAATACAATAGCATGCCTGTTGAGACAGACACACAAACATACCACACTCCTTTCTCTCTGTTCCAGATGCTACTTCTATGGCTGTAAAACAAAAACAAAATATGAATTAGCAAATGGATCTTGCTGAAGTGCTTTAAATAGCACTGAACATGTATCCCAAGAAATTAACTTGGAACATAAATGGCATTTCATTTCCTCCTTATCTTTGACTTTAGTGAAATTAAGCCAAGCCTTTCACTGCATCGCACATTCAGCCATCCTAGCAAACAACCAACTGACCAAATGAGAAATGAAGCAAGCAAGGGTGACAGCCTGCATGATAGGAAAATCTGCGATGTGCGATAACATTGATATATTGAGATGACAATATGACTTGCCATAAATAAACAAACACTAAGGTGTGCATATTAGCTCCGTGGTTGTTTTAAAATTCAGAATAGGACTAGAATTTCATATTTTAATAATAACTTGCTAGAGCAGCAACAATAAAGTTTACAAAAGCAAAGTCACTATACAAACTCAATATCTGACATCACAATACTGGGCAACATTTGCAAAAGAATGAAGAACTAGGGCATCAGTCCTTCCTCCTCCTCTCTCTCTGCTGTTATTTCCTGCCTGCAGGTAACGTTACCTGGTAGAGAGGAGCGGCCGGTGTGTCTCAGCCAGCAGCTGAGTTTACAGAGTTGTGCCAAATGTACAAGTTTTCAACAGAATAAGACAGTGTGAGTAACAAAGGAGTTTGTGTAATGACCTTTAAATCTTCCAAGGATTCTGGAAGTCACTCAGGTCCGACAGGAATCGAAGCAGTTTTGGTGGAATGTTGTACTGTTTTGTGCCCTTTTTTTCTGCTTTAGACCCACGTTCTAGATTGATACCCAGCAGGCTCCTGTGGCAACACAAAACATGTATCATGTCACTTTGGCATGGCATTGCAAAACTAAGTATACTATAAAATGGACAAAGAACTTTGTCAAAACATAGGCCTACCTCTGGATAAATTCCAGAGTCAGGGCTGCTCCCTTGGGGTACATGATGTTCAGCACGTAGAAGAGGCTGAACACATAGCTGACAGCAACCAGAGAACAGCTGATGATGGGGTTTACTGTGACTTCATCCACTGATATTTTGTATCTTCCTTCATCTGTAAAACATGTAAATAACGACAATAAAAAAAATTAATCAATGAAACAAATATACAGCACTTTCAAATATTTAAGAGCAGACATGAATATCCTTACCCACAACTATGATGCACGGGTTGCTTGGCAGTTCTGCTAAGGCATCCTGTGAGAGGTGAAGACACAGACATATCTGAATCACAAAATGTTGTTTTTCTGTGGAATTTCCCTGCAATGCTCAGGACTCCGTATTGGCAGTGGTAACATTGGTATCAGTGCGTCACTACCTTCCCTACCTACTAAACCAAATTCTAATAAAATTATGAGTTTTTTATGTTGTGTGCTTACTTCTTCGTTTAAGAGCAGCACCTTTGGCTCCTCCGCAAAGTACTCCATCAGGCCCTGGAGTAGTTTTATTGAATCTGTAGTAACTCCTGTGATTCCCTTGCTCACAAGAAACTCTGTGATGATCTTGCCCTTCTCCTCAATTTGGTTCACAAGTTTGGTTTGGACAGAAAATCCCAGCAATTTCTCTGTGTGGTCAAGCAGACAGCTGGAACAATTAAAAAGTGGACTCCAAAAGGTGAACAATAGCAAACACAATGTCACTTGTAAGTAGGGCTGGGCGATTAATAAAATTGTACAATTTTATTTTCAATCACGATTATGAAAACAAGATAATTGTAGCTTTTCTTTGAAAAAAGAAATAACATATCCCAAGTTGATCCACCCCCCTCATCCTCAGATACTGCCATATTTATGTGGGGAGAAAAGTCAGTGTGTAGTATTAGCTGCAAAATATAGGTTTCTGATTGATCATGGCAATAAAGCTTATTTGAATTTAACTAAATTAAAAAAATGTGTGTACTGTTCAATGTCTGATCAAGCCCATAACATACCTGAGGAAAATGCACTGATCAGCCGCCTGGACTGTATAGATGATAAAATCCCATCCAAGTCTGCTGCACTTAAAAATGTGCAGTCTTCCAGGTTTGTGACTCCAACATTTGTCAACTTTGTGATAGTAGTTTCTGAGTGGGATGTAATCAAGAAGCTCATCAAGTCCTTTGCAAATAAAAAAAAACCCATCACTCTCTACTTCAAAAACACCATGACCTGGATCAAGACTTGCTTTTTTCTGCCTAAGCACAAGAAGCACAGTCTTTTGTTGTTTCACTACAATGCATGCAATCAGCCCGAGAATTAACTCCAATATTACAGCTCAAAATGACAAGTATGTCATTTGCATAGCATGTGCCTCGTACAGTAATTCTGTCTGTCACTACCGCATTTGAGGATGTGACATTGAATGCTTTCAATGCACCCTTAATCTGAGTATCATAACTCTGGGTAAAACCTTGTACAGTCAGACATGATCAACTCAGGGGAGAACACATTTCCTCTGCTTTGGTAGGCCTGCAACAACTGATGTCTCTCTGAAAGGGATTTTGTGATGTTTCTGAAGTTCTTACTTGCCCGAATACACCTCTTCAAATAGCTGTGCTTGCTTTCAAATCTCATTGTCCATGTGCAAATTAATGGCCCAAACTGTAATGTGAGATCTGCATAATGTGAAAGGTAATGATGTTTGGGTCTAAGCTTTTTAAGTGGGAAGAGGAGATGCCTTGTTTCTATGTACTCTTCAATGAGGACCTTCATGTAGGCAACCTGTGATTCTGACAGTGCGGGAGCACATACAAGCTCAACCACCTGCCTAAGTAGCAGTATGAGTTGCCAAACTTCATCCTTAAGGTCTCTGATCCTGTCATGTAACAGTACTGGCACGAACCGAAGAAGCCACCAATTTTGAGCAGCATGCCCCCCAAGTTTTGTCCCATTTTTAGGCAGAACATTAGCCTTGTTCTGACTCTCTCCTGTAAAATTAACAATTCTGCTGTTAAGTACATCATAACTGAACCACTTCCTTGTTTTTACTAGGAACTGCAAGTACATGGCCAAATCATAGTCAACTATGCCCTCAAATAAATCATGGGCAAGGCAGGGTGGAAGTCCCGGTGCACAAACATGGAAATGTGTCAGTTTGTTCAAAACACTGTTTGACTTGATGCCTTTGTGCATTTGCATATCTGGGTTATTTTCCAACTCCATCAATGATTCCCTATAACTAGCTGGTGTTCTCTCTGTGGCTGTAGAAAGAGGATTTCTTTGAAAATCCTCTTTTCTAATGTGACAGTACCTACAAAAATATTCTGCACAGCTGAAATTTTCAGTAAATCCTCCAAGATAGTGGGACCCAAGATTGTCTCCAATGACACATGCAATACTGCCTCTGAAGATTTTCCCTTCAATGCAAATGCCTGTTGACTCCAGGTCACGCAAGTCTGACATCAAAATATTAAAAACTCTCTCAGGTCCAAACAGCTTACAGTTCTTCTCCAGACAAAGAAGTACAAGCTGTATTGAGTCAACAGTGTTGAGTCAACAGGTTGTGTGCATAGACATTACCCAAAGTGTAATACACAGCGAGAACTTTGTGTTTTTGTCTAGCAGACCCTAGAGGGTTAACGACTTCAAAAGCATCTTGAAACAACATGATCTGAAGAGCATGCGGCTCAGATGCAAACAATTCATTGGATTTAGAGACACAGCCATCTCCAATATCACATAGCTTGCTTTCGTCGGCATGAATAGGATTTAGAATTTGATGCCGTACACTTTCATTGCTCAAGAAAGCTTTTAAGCTGGTTCTACCAAGTTAAATACTTTCCTGTAATACTGAAGTCTTTTGTGGTGTGTGGTTAAGGTGCCACTACTCGCATGTAGTGTGGCCTGCATAGGACTTTGCTCATACACACGTTTCCCTAGATTTTGTAATGCCTCATCAGGCACGCCATATTCCTGGAGACCCTCTGAAAACAAATCCATAGTAAACTCATGCTGCCTATCCTGAAGTACTCTCATTTCACTTGCAATCTCTGAGACTGTAGATGCAGGGACAAGATACTTTGCCTGTAAGCCAAGGAAAAAAAGAGCCATGTTTTCAGTGTATCCATCCTGGGTTGACCCTGGGAGAGAGTCTATATCTTGCTGCACTATTTGGACTTCACTATCAATGTCTGGCTCTCCATTATCAGAATCACCAGGTGCATACTCTGTTGTCTCACTGATATGACTTTGAGCAATATGTGTAACATCACACTGCTTGTGACATCTTGATAAATGAGATGTAAAAGAGGATCTGACTTTGAAAGTCTTTGCACATCCACTGTAAGGACATGTCACTTCAAGACCCTCTTGCAAGTGACACTTAAGGTGGGATACAAGACATTTTATGCTTCCACACTCTTTGCCACAAAACTCCCAAGAACACTTTAACTGCACAGATATATGACGATTAAAAGACTGCTTTCTCCCTTCATGGTGAATTCTGGACAAGTGCACATTTAAAGAATTATAAGAGGAAAAGCTTCTTCCACAGTCTGGAAATCCACAAGGAAAAATTGCCCGGCTAATGTTTCTATGGGTCCTGACGTGCTTTACATAGTCCGAAACTGAAGCACTGATAAACTCACAGATACCACAATGAAACATCACAGTGAGAGCAAGTAAATGAGAAATCTCATCTTGATCTCATAAAAGTCTAAATAGCAAAGAGGTGTAAAAGGACTGCATGGCTTTTAAGGTTCTCATCTGTTCAACTGTTGGCACTGTTCTTTTCACACACACACAAAAATGTATCCTCAACTAGTTTTGTGGTGTAGGACAGGTCTACGTATTGTATAAGGCTAACTTCAAATAATAGTCATTTAAAGACGTGGCAGCATTGGATCTGGACGGTGTTGAAATAACGCGGAGCCCATCGTTATTTATGATAAGTTCGGTTCAATGTCAGTCAGATATTTTTTTTCTTTCTTTTGTTAAATAATTCAAGTTGAGGGGATTTTTTTTTTTAAGTCAGCACAGACAGATGGAAATATACTGCGCAAATCAATATAGTGAAGATGCCCAGCGTGAAAGGTTGAGGCTTCTTCCAACGTAAAACGCTGTATAAATGTATAGTTTTAATCAAATAAGGTTGGATTACTGTGTTGAGCTGCCTGTTCATGAAGCTGAAAGTGCACGTAATAAAATAATATACAATTGATGCAAACCAACAGGAATCCTTGCCTTTTCTGCTCTATGTTTATGTTTTATGTGGGTAGGGCCCCATATTAGTTATTGAAACGGGCCCCCAGATGCTTAAGGCCGCCTCTGTAGCCAACATAGGCCTATTTTCTCAACAGTAGGCCAACATTGCTACAACCAAAATAGCCTAATGTTAATGTAAACTAAGCGTTGCTCCTCTAAATAACAATTTAATAATCTAATTCAATTCAATAATCCAACAAAGTATGTAAAATGAAACGTTAGCGCAGTTTACCGTGGTAAAGTTCGTTACTGCCATGTTGACGAATATGTTAAACTACACTCACCGGCCACTTTATTAGGTACACCTGTCCAACTGCTCGTTAACACTTAATTTCTAAGCAGCCAATCACATGGCGGCAACTCAGTGCATTTAGGCATGTAGACATGGTCAAGACAATCTCCTGCAGTTCAAACCGAGCATCAGTATGGGGAAGAAAGGTGATTTGAGTGACTTTGAACGTGGCATGATTGTTGGTGCCAGAAGGGCTGGTCTGAGTATTTCAGAAACTGCTAATCTACTGGGATTTTCACGCACAACCATCTCTAGGGTTTACAAAGAATGGTCCGAAAAAGAAAAAACATCCAGTGAGCGGCAGTTCTGTGGGCGGAAATGCCTTGTTGATGCCAGAGGTCAGAGGAGAATGGCCAGACTGGTTCGAGCTGATAGAAGGGCAACAGTGACTCAAATAACCACCCGTTACAACCAAGGTGGGCAGAAGAGCATCTCTGAACGCACAGTACGTCGAACTTTGAGGCAGATGGGCTACAGCAGCAGAAGACCACACCGGGTGCCACTCCTTTCAGCTAAGAACAGGAAACTGAGGCTACAATTTGCACAAGCTCATCGAAATTGGACAATAGAAGATTGGAAAAACGTTGCCTGGTCTGATGAGTCTCGATTTCTGCTGCGACATTCGGATGGTAGGGTCAGAATTTGGCGTCTACAACATGAAAGCATGGATCCATCCTGCCTTGTATCAACGGTTCAGGCTGGTGGTGGTGGTGTCATGGTGTGGGGAATATTTTCTTGGCACTCTTTGGGCCCCTTGGTACCAATTGAGCATCGTTGCAACGCCACAGCCTACCTGAGTATTGTTGCTGACCATGTCCATCCCTTTATGACCACAATGTACCCAACTTCTGATGGCTACTTTCAGCAGGATAATGCGCCATGTCATAAAGCTGGAATCATCTCAGACTGGTTTCTTGAACATGACAATGAGTTCGCTGTACTCAAATGGCCTCCACAGTCACCAGATCTCAATCCAATAGAGCATCTTTGGGATGTGGTGGAACGGGAGATTCGCATCATGGATGTGCAGCCGACAAATCTGCGGCAACTGTGTGATGCCATCATGTCAATATGGACCAAACTCCCTGAGGAATGCTTCCAGCACCTTGTTGAATCTATGCCACGAAGAATTGAGGCAGTTCTGAAGGCAAAAGGGGGTCCAACCCGTTACTAGCATGGGGTACCTAATAAAGTGGCCGGTGAGTGTATATGGAGCACAAACCTGTCAACACAGACGGAATGTTTTTTACCTTGCTTTCTGGTCTCTTTCTCGGTGAAGTGAATTCCGTCTCTTCCCCGGGTCAGGCACGAACGGCGCGGTCCAATAAAAGACTGCCAGAACCCGGTGATATTGCACTGGATGCTCCGGCGCGACACGACAAATCCCAGACAGTGTATTATGCGCTGTTATATTTCTGACGTACGGTACCCCGACTCCGAGTCCAAGCGCTCGCGCCATTTCTGACAAGGGACGTACATGTTTGCGTTTGCATTAATGGTCCGGTCGCTTCAATGTGTCCAATATAAAAAGCCTCTGACTGACTGTTATAACGTAGACACGGGGAGTAAGGCAAAAATTAGGAAATAAAAAGCACGATGGAATGGTGCCAGTCAGAGAGACCGTTACGTCAAATACAGTAGTATACTGCAAATTTAAAAAATACAGCAAGTCTCTGTATACCACATACAGAGACTTACTGTATTTTTTGATTTTGCAGTATACTACTGTATTTGACGTTGGACGTCACAGAAAATTCCCATGATGCAATGGGAATTACTGTTTTACACAGTTATTTACTGTAAAGAGAAATAACAGTATAATACTGGGTGATTTAAAGTAAATAACTGTAGAAATTACAGAAAAGTCTAACAGTATATTTGTAACTGAGTAAAAAGAGTTGCTAGTTAAATTATATTAAAAGTGATGCCACTACGCCATCTAGGGGCAGTTTGATTCAGTGTGACTGTGGGAATCGCGTTGCACTTACCCACACTGAGATTAAGAGATAATGGGTAAGTCACGCAATTTGGGAAGTCTGGGACAATCAATGTTTTCTTATAATTCTAAGTACATATGTCTCGTAGTTTGTCACGCAATGTACTTATAATGATTTCAGTTAACTATTTTGAGTTTAGTTGGTGATTTATGTGTCTTGTAAAGCCATGTTTTAGAGATTTGCAACCAAGCATATTTTCATGTGAACTAGCGTGCTAATTGTCACTTGCTTTACATGCTATTTAGATTGTTGTCCCGAGATCTATTTGCTGAACCCAAGATTCAACACTGTCATACTGTGTTCCAGGTAATAATCTTATGTTGTGTAAATGGTTTTATCGTCATGTTATTTGTTGTGTGCAAATCGAGTTTAGCTATCTTGCAGACTAGCGTGGTAGTCTTGAGATTAGCCAAACATGTGCTCGAGTGCTGCGTTTGCAATGACAATGTTCCTTATTTTGTTATTTCAATATAATGTAAAATGGATCAAGCCGGTTCATTATTGTACTGCTGAAATGTACTGTATGTTGTATGTAGAGATTATAATTCAGCCTAAATATTCTAAAACCACTATACGATCACAGTTTTATTTTATTTCATGGACAAACAAGTTATGCATTTTTGTTGTGAATATGTTTGATATCTAATTGGGTTTATTCCTCATTAGAAATATCACATACATTTGTAACTAGCACAAATACATTCCTGTATCTGTATAGCATTTACCCACACTGAGATAAAGAGATAATGGATTGTTGTCCCGAGATCTATTTGCTGAACCCAAGATTCAACACTGTCAAGTCAAGTCACCTTTATTTATATAGCGCTTTTTACAATACAAATTGTTTCAAAGCAGCTTTACAGAGATAACAGGAAAACAATGTTGTAATAGTGTTGTTAAATTCAAAATTAAATGTTAAATGTCCCCAACTAAGCAAGCCAAAAGCCAATGGCGACAAAAGCGAAGAGAGGCGAAAAAGGCAACAGTGGCAAGGAACCAAAACTCCATCAGATGACAGAATGGAGAAAAAAACCTTGGGAGAACCCAGGCTCAGTCAGGGGGCCAGTCCTCCTTTGGCCAACGAACGAACAGTGTATGATTATGAGTTAGGCAGCATAATGTCAGGAGTCAGATGTGATGAGAACTTTCACGATATTTATCCAGTTCATCTGGTTGGGTTGGGTCATCCGGCCGGTGAGGAGATGACTGTGTTGAGGTGTCCATGGGCCTTCACAGTGTTGATGGGCCTGGCTCATCAGGGATGCGTTGTCGTCGTGTCCATGTGATGGTCCTTCCTCAGATCTGGATATGGCCTGGATCCGGCGGTTCGCGGTAAACCTCGGGATAAGCAGAGAGACTAATATTAGCGTAGACGCCATCCTTCTTATGATGTACAAAGTACATCAGGAATTATGGGAAGTGTTCCCGGTTCCGGCTGATCTAAACTATGCAGCCTAACATTGAATTATAGAAATCTATAATGTGTTATGTGTATGCTAAGCCAAAGAGATGTGTTTTTAGTCTAGATTTAAACTGAGAGACTGTATCTGCTTCCCGGACTGTGTTAGGAAGATTGTTCCAAAGTTTTGGTGCTAAATAGGAAAAGGATCTACCGCCAGCAGTCGATTTTGATATTCTAGGTATTATCAACTGGCCAGAATTTTGAGATCGCAATAGACGTGAAGGACTATAATGCGTTAAGAGCTCGCTCAAGTACTGGGGAGCTAAACCATTTAGTGCTTTGTAAGTAATCAGCAATATTTTAAAATTTATACGATGTTTAATAGGCAGCCAATGCAGTGTTGACAGAACCGGGCTAATATGGTCATACTTCCTGGTTCTGGTAAGAACTCTAGCGGCTGCGTTTTGAACTAGCTGTAGTTTGTTTATTAAGCGTGCAGGGCAACCACCCAGTAGAGCATTACAATAATCTAGCCTTGATGTCATGAATGCATGAACTAATTGTTCCGCATTTGTCAGAGAGAGCATATGACGTAATTTAGATATATTTTTAAGATGGAAAAATGCGCTTTTACAGATACTAGACACGTGACTTTCAAATGAAAGATTGGTATCAAAGAGCACACCCAGGTTCCTAACTAACGACGAAGACTTAACAGAGCAGCCATCGATTGTTAGACAGTATTCTGGGTTATTACGTGTGGCAGTTTTTTGTCCAATGATTAGAATCTCTGTTTTTTCAGAATTTAGTAATAGGAAATTACTGGTCATCCAATTTTTTATATCAGCTATGCATTCCGTTAATTTTGTGAATTGGTAAGTTTCGTTAGGTTTTGAAGAAATATACAGCTGAGTATCATCAGCATAACAGTGAAAGCTAATTCCATATTTCCTAATGATATATCCTAATGGTAGCATGTACAGAGTGAACAGCAGTGGTCCTAGTACTGAGCCTTGTGGTACGCCATACTGAACTTGTGATCGATAAGACATCTCTTCATTTACTGCTACAAACTGAAAACGGTCAGATAAATATGATTTAAACCATGCTAGTGCAATTCCACTAATGCCAACATAGTTTTCTAGTCTATTTAAAAGAATGTTGTGGTCGATAGTATCAAATGCAGCACTAAGATCAAGTAACACTAATAGAGAGATACAACCACGATCGGATGATAAGAGCAAATCATTTGTGACTTTAATGAGAGCAGTCTCAGTACTATGGTACGGTCTAAATCCGGACTGAAAATCCTTGCAGATATAATTTCTTTCTAAAAAGGAACACAGTTGTGATGATACTGCTTTTTCTAGTATCTTTGACAGAAAAGGCCGATTCGAGATTGGCCTGTAATTGACTAATTCTGTCGGATCAAGTTGCGGTTTTTTAACAAGCGGTTTAATCATAGCCAACTTAAAGGTTTTTGGTACGTATCCTAGAGACAAAGATGAATTAATGATATTTAGAAGAGGATCTATGACCTCTGGAAGCATCTCTTTCAGTAGCTTAGTCGGTATAGGGTCTAGCATACAAGTTGTCGATTTAGATGAATTAACAAGTTTGCAAAATTCTTCCTCTCCTATAGCAACAAATGAATCAAAATGTTCCTCACGGAGACTACAATGCACTCCCTGATGCACTACTGTAGTAGACGGTTGCATACTGTAGTTATAATTTTGTCCCTGATATTATAGATCTTATAAGTGAAGAAGTTCATAAAGTCATTACTGCTGTGTTTCTTGGAAACTTCTGGGCTTGAAGCTTTCTTTTTCGTTAGTTTAGCCACTTGTTCAAATAAATACCTAGGATTATGTTTATTTTCTTCTAATAGGGTTGAAAAATAATCCGTTCTAGCATCTTTTAATGCCTCTCTGTAAACAATCGAGCTCTCCTTCCATGAAATCCGAAATACCTCTAGTTTTGTTTTCTTCCAGTTTCGCTCCATTTTTCTGGCTGCTCTCTTAAGGGCCCGGGTGTGCTCGTTGTACCACGGCGTTGGACTATTTTCTTTAATCTTCTTTAAGCGCAACGGAGCAACTATGTCTAAAGTGCTGGAAAAGAGAGATTCAAACGTTTCTGTTGCAATATCAAGTTCTTCTAAGCTATCCGGGATGCTGAGATGATGAAACTGATTAGGAAGATTATTAATAAAGCCATCTTTAGTGGCAGAAGTGATAGGTCTAACATATTTATAACACGGAGTCGGCTTTGCAGCCTTGGCTAAATGTAATTTACACGAGACTAGATAATGATCTGAGATGTCGTCGCTCTGCTGCAGAATTTCAACGGCATCAACATCTATTCCATGAGATAATATTAGATCTAGAGTATGGTTACGACAATGAGTAGGTTCTGACACGTGTTGTCTCACTCCAATTGAGTTTATAATGTCTTTAAATGCCAATCCCAATGCATCTTTTTCATTATCTACATGTATATTAAAATCACCAACAATTAGGACTTTATCGGCAGCCAATACTAATTCTGATAGAAAGTCAGCAAATTCTTTGATAAAATCTTTATGGTGCCCTGGTGGCCTGTATACAGTAGCCAGCAGAATTCTCAAACGTGATTTATTGTTTACACTATATATTTTTACATTAAGCACCAACACTTCAAAAGAAGTATATTTAAAACTAGATTTCTTAGTGGTTTTGAAAATATTACTATAAATTACAGCAACACCTCCCCCTTTGCCTTTCGGACGAGGCTCATGTTTATAACAGTAATCTTGCGGAGTGGACTCATTTAAAGTAATGTAATCGTTTGGTTTTAGCCAGGTTTCTGTCCTGTAATCTTATCATTAACTATGAGCGCTTTTGAATTAAGGGATCGAATATTCAACAACCCAAGCTTTATCGTTTGCTCATCTGTATTATATCTGTTTTTTATTTGTTGAACATCAATTAAACTTTTAACCTTAGAAAGGTTTGGCAGTTTTTTGGATTTCCAAGTTCGGGGATCAGACACAGTCTCTATATGATGATATCTAGGTGAAAGAGCCTCTATGTGATGGGATTTATCTGACCTTAGTGACGCGAGGCCGCTAGCAGACGGTCGGTTTAGCCAGTCTGTCTGCTTCCTGACCTGGGCCCCAGGTTGTCATGTTTTATCTCTAAGACTATGAGCCAAATTACTTGAGAGAAGAGCACCACCATCCCAGGAGGGATGAATACCATCTCTTTTCAACAGGTCAGGTTTGCCCCAAAAACTTTTCCAATTGTCTATGAATTCTATATTATTTTGCGGACACCAATTAGACAACCAGCCATTGAGTGAACACAATCTACTAACTATCTCATCACTCCTTGAACAGGAAGGGGGCCAGAGCAAATTACAGTGCCTGACATCGTACTTGCCAGTTCAAACACCTCTTTAATATTAATTTTGGTGATCTCCGACTGGCGAAGTCGAACATCATTTGTGCCGACGTGAATAACAATCTTAGAGAATTTACGATTAGCATTAGCCAGCACTTTTAAATTTGCTTTGATGTCAGGCGCTCTGGCTCCCGGCAAACATGTGACTATGGTGGCTGGTGTCTCTATTTTCACGTTCCGTGTAATAGAATCGCCAATTACCAGGGCACAATCAACATAATTCTCAGTGGGTGTTTCACTGAGTGGGGCAAATCGATTTGTTATGGTGATCGGAACAGAAGAGTGGTTTTTTGATCCGCGACTAGAGCGATCTCTCACAGTTACCCATCTGCCTGGCTGCACAGGCAATAACTCAGCCGGAACCGAATCATGTAAATGGTTCACTATGCTAGGCGCATCCAAAGTAGTATCTAAGGCTCGAGCACACTTACTATCCTCGATTAAAGTTTGGATGCGTGTCTCTAATTCTGATGTCAGCCTGACTGTCTCCTTGCATTTATCACATATAAACCCTATATTGCCGACGGGGAAGGCTATGGTAAACATGTGGCATGAGGTGCAGGTGACAATAACAGGACAAGACATTACTCACCGTGTTTGTTGACTGATTCTTACTCACCTAGGCTTTTTATGAACTCAGAGGCGCGGGCGCGCAAGAGAAAAATAAATAAATAAATAACTGAGCGCACGGGCGGCGCGTTAACAGGCTAACGAGATACAAGCGTGTTGTGTTAACAATAACGAAAGCTAGCGATGTTAGGTTAGTCTGAGATGTTAGGTAAACTGTATTAGTAGTATAAACACTAGAAATGATCGTAAATGTATGGTTCAAAACAGAGAGAAATACGAGGCTTTAGATGGAGCTTACAGCCCCGGAGCAAACACACTCACACACAGCAGGCAGCGAGGCAGACAGGAGCAGGAGTCATACTGTGTTCCAGCAATAAAGAAACCTGATCCAAGTGGTTGTCCGTGGTGATGTGTAGCAGCCACAGTAGGATGGAGTGACCCGTCACATATATATATACATAACTATTTTGTAAATTAATGTAGTTTCACCATGATTAAATCAGCTTTACAACTTTGCATTTGCACTCGCGACAGGCGATTAACTAAATAACATCACTTGCAGCTTGTAATTTATTGTAAAAAAAAAAAAATCCCCATGTTTTCGGTGCTGATGCGGTGGTGACGCGCGCTGCCAATAAAGCACCTAAAAGTTGTCACAAAGAACCGGCAAAAGTAATGACTATGAATATGTCGAAAATAGCAAGGAGACTTTTTAATTGTTTATAAACAAGTGCTTTCTGTGTCACTGTCGCCTGCAAAGATGAAGTTGACGATGCTGATCGTGATCTTCGTACTAGTAGTGAACGCGCCAGAGAGAAATGCACATTTCATACGGATTAACAGAGAGCAGAGCAGTCTGTTTTCTTTCGTTTTGAAATGTTCTTTTTAGAAGTAGACATTTTAGATATATTTCTCAGGTCTGTGAGGCGAGTAGGCTACCTTATATGCTGAGTTTTGGTTAATTTATGAGACAAGCTCCAGTTCACGCGCCGGCGCCTCCGTGTCGTGATTATATATGTCTGCTATATTTTCTTCTTATTTATTAAATCCAGGCAATTGGTTGATGGTTGATTGATTAATTGATTGGTTGATTGATTAAAATTATGATAGGTGTCCCTACCAATATCCAGTGACACTGATATATCCCTAGCAATAATTTCGATCAAAACTTAAAATATTTATATATTGATGTCCCCGTCCCCACCAATTTCAAAATCAAACCTACGCCACTGACGTATTGTATAATGTTAACTTCAAATAATAGTAATTTATGGGCAAGGCTTATTCCAACGTAAAACGCTGTATAATTGTAAATAGTTTTAATTAAATAAGGTTGGATTATTTATATGTTGAGCTGCCTGTTCATGAAGCTGAAAGTGCACCTAATAAAATAATATACAATTGATGCAAACCAACAGGAATCCTTGCCTTTCCTGCTCTATGTTTATGTTTTATGTGGGTAGGGCCCCATATTAGTTATTGAAACGGGCCCCCAGATGCTTAAGGCCGCCACTGACTCCACATTGATCTATTCTAGAAATAATTATTTCAGAATCATACAGAATAAATCATGGTTAACATTTTATTTGTCAGGTAAAAAGGCATCATGCCAATTACACAAGTAAAAGCCAATTCAGAAATAATAACTACATAACATCAATTGCTCAAAGATGACTCTAAGAGTACGAAATGCACCTGACAGAGACACACAGTGGTGTGTGTGAGTGTGTTCCGAGTGCAAGACGCTGACACAGCACTGAATGAGGGTTTATACAGATTCACAAACACTGCTCTGCCACTTTCCCCTAAATACTCAGACCAGAATAAAAGGTTGTAAATATTTACAACATAAACGCCTGGTTTCGGGGGAGAGGAGAGGATTCTCAGATGTCTTGAAGAGACACCACCCAAAAAGGAGAACAGAAGAATTATGTGATTATCTACCAGTGAAATAGTTCCTTAGAACTTTTAATATATAACCTATTTCAGCCCCTTCATTTAGATGTGTCTGAATGACGGCACAAGTCATGTGATTTTGGCAACATAAATATTGAATCAGAATCCATCTGGGAGTCATTGCCTGATAATACATTTTATTTTTACCAGAACACTGCAGCAATGTCAGATAGAGAATGGACTCCAGTGGAGCCTGTCACTCCAGAGGTGAAGAACATCTGCATTAAGGAAGGAGACAGAAAATCTCTCATGAATGTGTTTTTCTTATAGCATAGTAGTACAATTATCTATTTTGGTGCTGTGAAATGTGTCTGGGAAATTATTTGTTGTCATTTTTAAGAGAACTTGGTTTTACTTTTCTATTAAAGCCGATTCACTTTATGTGTTCATTTTATCAGTCTTTTTTTAAAAAAAATAATAATATAGATGAATATAATATGTTTGTCCATTCATTCAGGTGAAGTCAGACATAGAGAAGATGGCTGGAACCGGTTTTGATGTTTACACTCCTAAGCTTTGCTTCTCAGAAGCTTTATGGAGGAACACCATATGTGGTCAAGGTAAATTAGTGGGGTTTTTTTATGGATTTGGAATTGGTATCACCTATTCCTTAGACTTTTGTTCAATGTTACATAAAATAAGGGACCACAAAGACCAATGTGTTTTTGTTGTGCAGGTAAGTGAGGACCCAAAAGCGAATTAACAAAATAGAGTCTTTAATGATAACACAGGGAAGCAACAATGTAGAACACAAATCTTCTTCTTGAGAGATAATGGCAAAACAAGCAACCTGCAGAGAGGGCGATAAAAAGAAACAAAAACTTCTTTAGATAACTTCAAAGAGAGTCCAGGCAGCAGTCGGGGATAGCATAGCGGCGACAGACTGCAGGTCTCTCAGGATAGACAAGGGTCGAGGAAAGACTGAGGTTACCAGATCACTCACAGCGACAGACGAACTGGATAGAATACAAATATCAAGATGATTAGCTGAGAACAGATAGCGTTTGCCAGGCGGATGCCAACAGGACAGGACTAGGGCCTATTAAGGCCAGTAGAGGGAGACAGAGTAAAGAGAAAGAACAGGAACAAGACATAACATGACAAGACATGACAGTTTTATATATCTTCACATACAAACTCATCATGATACAATCAATAGTCAAACATCTGGATACAACGTTGCAATTCTCATGATAACTTTTGTTAACTCTAAGTAAATTTTTAACACTTTAGAATGATGGTCTGTCATTAATAAGTAACTATGCAGGACTAATGAGTAGTACATTAACACTTCAGCTACTTCTATTAACTACAAGCTTAACTATTCAGGAAGTAATATCAAATTTAGTTCCTAACATAGACTAACATAGTTCCTTATTAGGTAATCAATAATAACTCAATGAGATTTGCATCATTAAGAACTAATAGTTAATTAAGACAAATTATAAAGAATTACTAATTAATTAATCACAACATTAACGTGCCTGAGACGTTAGCAATTGTCTTTTTTTACTCTCAACCTGGTCATAAAATGCATCACTAATTGCTCAAGTGTTTTAGTCACTTTGCAGGAACTACTAGTGATCTGTGGACCATTATTTTAAAGTGAAAAACATATTTTTCACTTTAAAATAATGGTCCAGATCACTAATAGTTATTGAAGATTGTCTTTTTTTACTCAGAACATGGTCATAAAATGCATCACTAATTACTCAAGTCACTCTTTTTCACTTTAAAAATTATGGTCCACAGATTAGTGTAGTTCCTGCAAAGTGACTATAATAACACTTGAGTAATTAGTGATGCATTTTATGACTATATTCAGAGTAAAAATGATGACTGATTTCATCTCAGACACACGTTCATGTTCTTAATAATTTGTCAGTTAGTTAAAGTGCCATACTGTATAGAGGAACTAGAAAACTGTTTCAAATATTCAAACCCTCAGTGCCTGTGTCAGTGTGTTTATATGGAGATGTGAACAACACCAAATTCACTTCACTTCTATAAAAAAGGGAATTTTTATGCTGAAATAACTGAACAAAATATTTATCAGTATTTTTGGGGCCCCAAGCAAAGTCCGGATCTCAGGTCCCCCACACCCAACATTGCGTAACATTTTACTCTGAATTGCACAACAGTAGGCTACTATTGAATAGAATTAGTAATGTAAAAAAATAAATAAATGCATAACAAAAATTGTCTACACTTTGGTAGGCCCTACTTGCTCCCTTAACATTTAAAATATAAACTTTCTTGGTTTTGGATTCATCAAGAATCTTTTGGAATCCAGAATCCATTGTCTTCAATAATCACAATTACACAGTCCACCACAGTCCATAATTACAGAGTCCATTTCGCTATGAGAAAATAAACCTCTTGGTTTTAGCTTGAACAATTGTCTTCTTATTGTGAAATATTCCGATTCTCAAATATGTTAGTGATTGTATTTTGTCTTTTAAACACTTTACACTGATCATGTTAGATGATAACGGATGAAAGACATGAAAGTAAGTGTTGTTTCTTGTACAGATGAAATTAGACACAGAAAAGTACGATGAAGTAGAATACGCTTAATAGATTCTTGCAACAACAGCCATGCATGCAACTCTACTCCAACACTTCTTCATTAGTCTATCTCTTCCTTAACCCCCCAGCGACACCTAGTGTCAAAACAATATAACTGTAAGTGGCCGGTGAAATGGGAGAAGAATAAAAAGTTAAACTGAAAGTAAACTATTTTGTTGGACAGGCAGGGCTTAGCGCACCTGTCAATCATCGCCCTGAGGTGAGGCAGCCGAGTGAAGCGAGAGAGAGACATGCACGGGACCGGGAGATATAGGCCTAACCCTTATTTTGTGTGCTATAGTATGCCTCTATTACTGATTGTGAGTGCCCATTTTGATCAGCAGACAATCCTTATTAATCATAGTATTTAATTTCGAGGCAATATAGTTAGTCAGAATGATCAGTGAGAACTAAGCCAACGCGTTCGGCGCATTCACGAGCTGTGTTTACAATAATATCGCAGTTGAGGATATCCTCAGCCTGTACCATACCTGTTTATTCATGTTAGCCTAATATGATACTACTTAACTCTTTGTAAAATTTAGGCCTATATGGGAGGACTATAGTGTGCAGTTTGATATTCATTGTCAATATATGGACACTTTCGGTTTCAACGTGCCGTTTATGTTTACTTAAACAATGACCAAATTGCATTGTATTGGTCCACGGAAAGTTGAGATAGGCCCATGTATATTATAACATTGTATACCTACCTATTGTATAGTGTAATGCAATGTAATCTATGCCTATACACTCAAAAAAATTATATGTTGGCTTTAATTAAATTTATTTTGTCAACAGGTTCCACATAATTGGTTTATGTTAAACTAACATAATTTTTCATGTTGAACGAACATAATTTGTTCATGTTAAACAAACTTAATTTCTTCATGTAACTTTAACATCATGGAATTAAGTCATTTTAAGTGACCCTATTAAGTAGTCTCACAGTGATTTTCAGGTATTATATTCAGGTATTGTATTCATTCATACATTAATATTTCATTTATTTTAGTGACACATAATTAAATTGATAGACTAGCTATTTGCTAGCAGTAGCACATATTAGCATCTTAAGTGCTAAGATTAACATGCTCATTCTACCAAACAGTTGTAATAAATAAATCAGTCCACAGCCAAACAAAATGCTCCACTCTTCTCCACAATGGTAACCCACTGTATTTTAAATGGTTCTAATAATTCAAATGTAATTGAACATTAAACACAATTACACGCAATCAAGTCTTCCCCTTTCCTCATTTTCTCAAAAAAAACGAAGAGGAAGGCTAGAGACATTAGACCCACCTAACATGCTCATTTCTTGTAGTGTTCCTCAAGGCTCCTCTATTATTTAACCTGCATGCTTCCTTTAGCTGCAATCAGTAACTAGTAAATGTGTAACATGTAGCTTGTTACACATTTTTAAATTAGCTAACACTATGATTATTTTACATAATTATCTAGTGTACTTGCTAATAAGAACCTCAATTTCTTTAAAGGGTTAGTTCACCCAAGAATGAAAATTCTGTCAGTAATTACTCTCCCTCATGTTGTTCCAACCCCGTAAGACTTTCGTTCATCTTCAGAACACAAATTAAGATATTTTTGATTAAATCTGAGAGCTGTCTCACTCCTCCATATAGGCTTCAATGGGATTGAAACTTGCCGGCCCAGAAAAGTTATTAAAGACATCGTTAAAATAGTCCAAGTGACTACAGTGGCTCAATCTTAAGTTTATCAAGTCATGAGAATACCTTTTGTGCCCCCTGAAAGGAAGGATATGGCAGCCTACGGCAATCCCTGCCGCCATTTTGAAGTGTGTTCCACTTTGTGAAGTGGACGAGGGAAGTTTATATGGACAGACACTTGGAAATATACGAATCCAATAATCTACTTGGGAAAACAATCTTGGAGTCATTTAGAATTGGATTCCAACGTAACCATTTATAAATTTGCATTCTCTGAGTGGGTTTAGCCATGTGCTCTATTATGAGCCACTCTCAGAGACATTAAATAGAAAGTCTCCTTTGCAGCAGAAATCCTAACGAGCTGAGGTATAATTATGGCCAAACAACTTGTTGCATCATATCATCCTGTTTTTCCCAACTTTGCTTTTCATGAACTAATGCATCGACTTGCCTTTTTGTTTATCAGATCACATGCTTTCCAATTGCTTACAAACCTAGAATTTTCATTCTGTCATTTGCTCATTCTCATCACGTGTTGCAACAAAGCCAATACAACAATGAAAAAAACATGCTGATTTTAAAACATAAGGCTCTCATTTACAGCTCTTCATCGAGTAGTTATTCATCAATGTAATTCAAACAAGGAGATCTTTAATATCTATAGCAAGGGTTTTCATTCTTCATCTGTGCTTCCGCTTTCCCTGGCATGTTGCAGTCTAATTCTAAAGCTTTATCTGACTTTTTCGGTGTTCGTCGTGAAAAGGTAAAATAATTGACTTACCACAACGGCGGAAGGAAGAGATGATGTTCAAACCTCTTGTTGATTTTAAAATCCCAATACTTTGCTGGACAGACGTTGCTCGCCTGTGTTGTGAGATCACGTCGGAGTCACCACGTGTAAGGCCCGGCTCGATCGACCCAATGGCGGCATTCGATCAGCAGGTAAAGGTCTCTGTTACGCGTCTTTCGCATGGCAAAGGGATTTGGTTATAAATTAAATACATTTTCTCATATGTATTAACTTGTTATTTCATCTGACTCCATAAAATGAAAAGGTTTTTAATGAAGAATGTTTTATCTACTACCTTTCCTTTAACTATCGAGATGCTCCTTGATTTAGAGGGCTTAAATTGCATTCGTACCCATTCAATATTATCTGTTAACTTCCCCAATAACCGATTCGTGCAGGCTACTGTTGTAGTCATGGTTGTCATGTCGTCCATGTATGCTCTGATTGGTGGTAGTCACATCCCAGAAGTCAAGCGCTCTCCTCCTACTACCCATCTTGATGCCCTAATGATTACTTCCATTGCCATGGTAAAAGCCAGTGGAGAAATGGTGCATCCTGCCATTATTCCAACCTCTAAGCATTGCCATGCAGTGCTGAATTTTGGAGTTGAGAAAGTAAATTGCAAATCTCCAAAATAGGCTTTCACTAAATTTGTTATTGACTTTGGTACTCTGAAAAAATCAAATGCTGCCCAAAGAAGCTCATGTGGCACTGAACCATATGCATTGGCCAAATCCAGGAATGTCACATGGAGCTCCTTCCTCTTCTCTTTAGCTGACTGAATTCGTTGCCAGATAACATTGATGTGTTCTAAGCATCCTGAGAACCCTGGAATGCCCGCTTTTTGAACTGAAGTGTCAATGAAGCCATTCTTTAATAGGTAGGTGGACAATCTCTGGGCAATAATGCTGAAGAAAATCTTACCTTCAATGTTTAATAGTGAAATAGGACGAAACTGACTGATGCTCCACCTGCTCTGCGCCATGCTCTAGGTACAACCTGTTTTTCCCATGCCACTTTCAACAATTTCCACAGAATTCGCAGAACTCCTGAAGCACTCTTGTACACTCTGTACGGAACTCCATTAGGCCCTGGAGATGATGAAGCCCTTGCCTTTCTCACAGCCTGCTCTACCTCTTTCCACTTAGGTGCACAGACCTCCATTTGGTATTCTGGTGGGTTGATAGGTGGTGTGTCTGATGGAATTGACATATGCTCATGCCTTTTTTATCTGTATGCGTTTCCTCCAAATATCTCTCTAGCTCAACTCTAGATGCTTTTAAAGTGCCGTTCTTCTCACTGGTGAATAACTTCTTTACGAATTTGAATGGGTCTTTATAGAAATTAGCCCTCGCACGTTCCTTCTTTTTGTAGCGTTTCCGTAGACGCTCAGCTCTGCGTAATGTTGCCAGCTTATCTTTTATGTCCCTTTGTAAGAGATTGAGTCCCTCCTTCTGACTTTGTTCTGCTCTTTTCTATTGCTTCCTCAGCTGTCTCCTTTCTCTAACTAATCCTTCAATTTTCTGCTGCCGTCTAGACATTCCAGGAGTAGTTTGTACTTTTTCCTTCCCTTTTTCCACACCAAACCTCTCACTTCCATATGCGTAAATGATGTCCCCAAATTTATCCAGCTTTTTCTCAACTGTACCAGTTAATCTTTCCAATGCAAAGCATAGATCTGTGTTTACCGTATCCCATGCAGTTTTCTCACAAGCTCTTGGCCATCTAACTCCAGGCCTATGCCCGTTGAGGTTCTTTTCTCTCTTATGCTGGTTAGTCTGACCGGTTTCACAAGTATGAATGTTCATCACTAACTGTGCAAGCCCTCCTCTCCTCTATGACAGGGGTGCTGATATCCTGCGAGCTGTGGTTTGCTTCCTGTCGCTGGATTTCATTCGACTGGCTTGACTGACTTGAAAATACCTCTACCTAAAAGGAAAATGCCATTAACTTACCTATACAAAACAGAAAGCAAAACAAAAACATATAACATTTATACACATACACACCAATGAATTGTGACCGACCATATAAATGAATGGGAAATTGACAAACACAAATTCTCTACAAATCGTCCACAATGCAGAAAAAAACATCAATAGTGGAAAACATAACATAGTTAATTATTATAATATATGTAATACATAACATATTTATTATTACAATTATTAAAATAATAATTAATATAAAGTTTAAAATAATAAATTAATATGTTTAAAATAATAATAAATTAATATAATGTTTAAAAAAATAGTATAAATAATAATAAGCTGTGAAAAAGTATTACTGTTTATTTTAGTATTTTTCTTTATTGAAATGTAATGTTACCTGTAACAAAATGTTTTGTATTCAGGATTGACTGTAGTAATAATGCAAAAACGTGTACACTTCACATATTTATAAAAAGAAAACAATGATAAACCATGGCAAAAAAAGTATTATTTGAGAATGTAAAAAAAAATAAAAAAATAAAAAAAATAATCAAATCAGTAGCCTAAGTAATTTTGTCCAAAAACAACTAGAGAATTCACAACCCTCTCCATAGAGAGCTATACGGGCATCTGGTTACTTACACCATGAAATGACATGTTTTATTTTATTTTCTCAACAGATGGCGCTAATCTGACTTAAAAAATTGGATTTAAAAGGTATGGTCTCTATATTAATCTGAAATACTGCAATAATTGAAGAAATATTTTTAAAAATTTGAAAAAAATGTTTTTATTATTTTTAATGGCAAAAATGGACCATAAATATTGAATAAATATTCATAAGTAACATCAAATTCTCTCAAAATACAAAAATTTTAAAACTCAAAATTAAACTCAAAATTAAAAAGAAAAAATATTATTGAACAAAAATAAAATTGCATTGGATTGACTGGGATGGAGAAAGATTCAATTTTAGGTGTCCGGTCACTTCTGACCGGGAAGATACAAGTGTCGCACCTAAACGAAGAGCACCTGAGGGTTAATAAAAGACACATAAAGACCGAAAGAGAGAGGAATAATAAGTAAATATATATATACACACATATGCACATAACACATGACACACAATGCATACGTCCCTAAACGTAACAATAGCCTATATCAAATATATGTCGGATTATCAAATATATGTTAGATATGTTAAATATTAAATGTCATATATTTTATATATATCAAATATATGATATAGCCTATAAAATTTGTCAGATAATTAAAGATAAAAAAGGGACCCCGGTGTCGCTTTGAGACTGCACATGGTGAATCATGAGCTCACGGACACAAACTAGCCAGTTCTGGCTCATAACAAAAAGTGTCATTTTGTTTTATTGTCGCGAAACTGCAACTTGCTAAGTCAGACTCAGAAATCGGAAGGTCTCGAATGATGTGCTCCCTGCTCCATTCATTAGTGCCTTCGGTTTGATGGTGATTTGCGTTAAGACTCCACATTAATCGAAATAATTATTTCAGAATCTACAGAATAAATTAAGATTAACATTTTATTTGTCTGGTAAAAAGGCATAATGCCAATAAAACAATTAAAAGCCAATTCAGAAATAGTAACTACATAACATAATTTGCTCAAAGATGACTCTAAGAGTAAGAAACACCTGACAGAGACACACAGTGGTGTGTGTGTGTGTGTGTGTGTGTGTGTGTGTGTGTGTGTGTGTGTGTGTGTGTGTGAGTGTGTTCCGATAAGACTCTGACACAGCACTGAAAGAGGGTGTTCTGGATACAGATTCACAAAGACTGCTCTGCCACTTTCCCCTAAATACTAAAAGGTTGTAAATATTTACTACACAAACACCTTGTTTTGCTTTGTTTTTAGTTTTTTTGGGCTGTGTGTGTGTGTATATATATATATGAGATTCTCAGATATGTTGAAGAGACACCACCCAAAAAGGAGAACAGAATTCTCATAAGTTTTCAATCTTTCTCATGAGACCATTGACTGCAATGGAATTAAGACCATTTTACCAATCAAAAACATGAGATGAAATGACCATGAGTGTGATTATCTACCAGTGAAATTCCTTAGAATTTTTCACTTTTAATATACAGTCATGCTCAAAATTGATGGCACCCCTGGTAAATATGATCAAAACTGGCTGTAAAAAAATAAATCTGCATTGTTTATCCTTTTGATCTTTCATTCAAAAAATTTGCAACTTTCTAACCTTTCATTGAAGTAAAATAATTTAAAGTGAGGGGGAAATCACATTATGAAATAAATGTTTTTCTCCAAAACACGTTGGCCACAATTATTGGCACCCTTTTTTTAAATACTTTTTGCAATATCCTTTTGACAAGATACACTGGAAAAAATTTCATGTTGACTTTACTTAATTTTATTATGTCAAGGGGTTGCACGAAATATATTTATCTAAATCCAGATATATTTTTTAAAATGAGGGTACTTATATTTTGTAAATTAGTTGTACTTATATTTTATAAGTAATTTCAGATTATTTATATTCATAATTTTAGTTCAACTATTTTGAGTTGAATTTACTAAAGTTTTTCAAGAATCAGCCTGTGCATCTCAACAATGGTGACAAATAAAGCATGTTGCAGTGCATTCTGGGTTCCACCAATTAAACTCATTCATTGCCCCCAAGTATGCATAGCTGCACGAATAAATAATGAGCTCATGATCAGAGGGGATCCATTTGTCACAATTCAATGATTCAGGTCAAATGATTGTGAAATAATTATTAGGTTAAAACACCTACACCATCAGTTCACCTTATCAATTTGTTTATCACGCCATTGTAATTCAACAGCCAATTAATTTATAATGATCATGGTTTAAGGGTCAAGAGCCCAAGTAAAACACACAGTGATCTCCATGATGGTGACACCCCAGGTGAATAGGGTAAAATTTTTATCTAGCAGATATCACCATGAAACTTTCCCAGTTGATTAACTAGATTAAGATGAGCAAAAAATGTCTTACACGTTTTCTGTAATTTAATGTTTAAATTTGCAAAGTTAAATCGCCCCTTTTACTTTCGCGGTTGGTTACTGATAAAAAGGAAATGACCATATTTGGATCAGACAGCATTGTACAGGAGAGAAAGAGCTTTAATGGTGTGTGTGATGACAGGGTGCAGACAGCGATCGCGGAGCAGCGCGAGGATTTAAAATGGCAACTTTTGATGAATTTATGAGAAATCTACAGACACAAACAGACAAAGTGTAGTAAAATTCTAATGTGTTAAATTTAATTAATAATATTGCTTGTAATCTGCACAATTTTATTGAGTAGATATATAGTGTATTCATTTTACAGTGTATATGGAAATTAAATTAAACATTTTTTTCTAATTACTTTTAATTGAATGAAATTAATTTGAAAATTAATAATAAAAAATAAGTAGGATTAAATAACACATTAAAATCAGTGAAATTAACCAGATAAAAACATGTAACATTTACAAGGGGTCAGAATATTTTTTTTCAGTGTACCAGCTTTGAGTCTTCTCCTATAATGCCTGATGAGTTTGGAGAACACCTGACCTGAGATCAGAGACCATTCCTCCATACAGAATCTCTCCAGATCCTTCAGATTCCCAGATCCATGTTTGTGCTTCTCCTCTTCAGTTCAGCCTCTCATCAGGTCAGGGAACTGGGACGGTCATGGCAGAAGCTTCATTTTGTGCTCCGTAACACATTTTTGTGTTGATTTTGATGTTGTTTTGGATCATTGTCCTGATGGAAGATCCAACCACGGCCCATTATAAGATTTCTAGCAGAAGGCGTCAGGTTTTGATTTTTTATCTGTTGATATTTGATAGAATCCACGATGCCATGTATCTGAACAAGAAGTCCAGGACCTCCAGCAGAAAAATATGCCCACAACATTAAAGATCCAATGGTATATTAAATTGTACACATGGGGTACTTTTTATCCTTGTGCGCACCAAACCCATCTAGTGTGTTTGCTGGCAAAAAGATATTTTTTTAGTTTTATCTGACCACAGAAGCCTGTGCCATTTGAAGTTCCAGTCGTGTCTGACAATTGAATATGCTGGAGTTTGTTATTGGATGTGCGAGGAGGATTTTTCTTGAAACCCTCCCAAATAACATGTGGTGATGTAGTTTTTTTTTTTTTTTTTTTTTTTTTTTTTTTTTGGCTCTCTGACCCCCAAGACTCAACTAATCTCTGCAATTCTCCATCTGTGATCCTTGAAGAGTCTTTGGCCACTCAAACTCTCCTCCTCGCCGTGCATTAAGTCAATATAGACACATGTCCTCTTCCTGGCAGATTCGTAACATCTATAGTTGATTGGAACTTCTTAATTATTGCCCTGATGGTCAAAATGGGGATTTTCAATTCTTTATTTTCTTACAGCCACTTTCTATTTTGTGATGGTCAACGATCTTTTAATGCACATCAGAACTAAATTATTTGGTTTTACTCATTCTGATGAATGATTAAGGGGATTTGGCATTTGTGTTTCCTCATATTTAAACTCCTGTGAAACACGAAACCATGGCTGGACAATTTCATGTTCCTAGTCACCCTGGTGTGCTAAAAAAGGTAAATATTAATGGGAATATACTTCAGAGATATTTTACTCGTAAAAAATTCTAGGGGTGCCAGTAATTGTGGCCAACGTGTTTTGGAGAAAAACATTTATTTAATAATGTGATTTTCCCCCACTTTCAATTATTTTACTTCAATGAAAGGTTAGAATTTTGCAAATTTTTTGAATGAAAGATCAAAAGGATAAACAATGCAGATTTATTTTTTACAGCCAGTTTTGATCATATTTACCAGGGGTGCCATCAATTTGTACCATCTGGGAGTCATACATTTACATTTACAGCTCATTGATAATACATTTTACAGATCCTGAGAATGGACTCCAGTGGAGCCTGTCACTCCAGAGGTGAAGAACATCTGCATTAAGGAGACAGAACATCTCTCATGCAGTAAATGTGTTTTTCTTATAGCATTAGTAAAATTATCTGGTGCTGTGAAATGTGTCTGGGAAATTATTTGTTGTCATTTTTAAGAGAACTTGGTTTTACTTTTCACTTAAAGCCAAATCATTTTATGTGTCAATTTTTTCTTTTTTTTATAATAATAATAATATGGATTAATATAATATGTTTGTCTATTTATTCAGGTGAAGTCAGACGAGAAGATGGCTGGAACTGATTTTGATGTTTACACTCCTATAAGCTTTGCTACTCAGAAGCTTTATGGAGAACACCCATATCTGGTCAAGGTAAATTTGTGTTATTTTTTAATGGATTTGGAATGGTACCCATTATTGGTAACCTATTCCTTAGACTTTTGTTCAATGTTACATAAAATAAGGGACCACAAAGATCAATGTGTTTTATACAATAATATCTTCACATACAAACTCATCATGATACAATCAATAGTCAAACATCTGGTTATTTATATATATAATATTAGGCCTTTAAATTCCCATAGGAACACATTGACAAAGCTCTTCCATCCTCTCCGGTCTTGGGCCCTCCTCTCCAGATGTTGCCACGTCAGCCCTTCTTTCTTCATCTCCTGTTCTGTGTTTCTTCTCCAGGTGGTTCTCGGTCTGCCTCTCTTCCTCCTGCCCTGTGGGTTCCACGTCAGCGCCTGTTTAGTGATTGATTTCTTTCTCCTGAGTGTGTGCCCTCTCCACTTCCATTTCCTCCTCCGGATTTGCATTTCTATTGGGTCTTGTTTGGTGAGTTCCCACAGGTTGGCGCTAGAAATGATGTTGGGCCAGTATATTTGAGGCGTCTGAGGCACCGGTTGTTGAAGGTCTGCAGCTTATTGAGTATGGTGGTGGTAATTCTCCAGGTTTCTGAGCCATAAAGTAGATTGTTCTTTGCGTTTGAGTTGAAGATTTGCAGTTTGGTCTTGAGTGACAAGATTTTTGCCTTCCAAATATTGTTGAGCGTGTTTAATGTTGTCCTTGCTTTTCCGATCCTGGACATCGTCCTCCGTGCCACCTTCCCTTGAAATGATTCTACCGAGGTATGTGAAGCTGTTTACATCCTCTAGTGCATTTTGATCCATGGTTATGGGTGTGTTGTTCTTGCTGTTGATACACAATACTTTAGTTTTGGATGAGTTAATTTTGAGACAGAGCAGTGCAGCTGTTTCCTCCAGTTTTTCAGATTTTTGCTGCATCTGTTGGTGTGTGTGAGCCAGTAATGCTAGATCATCAGCAAAATCGAGATCTTCTAGCTGCTCGGTCAAGCTCCATTGTATGCCAGTTCGTCTATTGTTGGTTGTTTCTTTCATCACCCAGTCTATGGAAAGGAGGAAAAGAAAGGGTGAGAGCAGGCACCCTTGCCGCACACCAGTCAGGACCTCAAATGCCCATATGCATCCTTCATGGAGGACTTGACATCTCGTCCCTTGATAGGTGCTCCTTATGATGTTGATAATCTTTGCTGGGATCCCGTAATGAGCCATCAGTTTCCACAGCCTTTCCCTATCCACACTGTCAAAGGCTTTTTCGAAATCTATGAAATTCACATAGACAGGTTAATTCCATTCAATGGACTGTTCAATAATAATCCTGAGGGTGGCAATTTGGTCTCCACAGGATCTGTTGTTCCTGAAGCCAGCCTGGTTTTCCCTCAGGTTCTCATCGACCCTCTTCTGGAGCCTCTCGAGCAGGATATGGTAGCACCTTCCCAGGTGTTGAAAGGAGCATTATTCCTCTGTAGTTTTTGCACTGACGGAGGTCTCCTTTCTTGGGGATTTTCACGATGTGGCCATCTCTCCAGTCAGCTGGAACATTTTCTTCCTCCCAGATTGTTTTCATGAGGTGGTAGAGCATGTTGGTGGAGGTTTCAGTGTCGGCCTTGAGAGCTTCTGCTGGAATCCCATCTGGTCCCTCTGCTTTCCCTCTTTTCAAGGCCTTAATGGTTTTTCTAATTTCCATCTTGGTGGGGGGGTTGCAGTTAATCTCCAATGGGTTTGGGGCTGTTGTGATATCTGCTGTCAGTTGAGGAGGCTGCCTGTTGAGCAGGTCTCTGAAGCATTCAGTTCATCTCTTCAACTGGTCTTCCTTGGTTATGAGAAGTACACCCTGTGAGTTGTTAATGTGTGCCTGTACGTGCCTGAATTTGCCTGTGAGCTTTCTTGTAGTTAGGTATAGGTCTTTCAGGTTGTTCTTTCCTGCTGCTTTTTCTGCCTGTTGTGCTAAATCCTCAAAAAATTTCTTCTTGTCTCTCCTTACACTTCTTTTTACTTCTTTATTTGGTGTTGCGTATTCTTTCTGTGCTGCCGCCTTGGTCGCTCTGGTTTTACTTCTGTTTACTGCCTCTTTTTTCTTCCTCCTCTCCCTTACTTTGCTATCTGTATCTCTGGATAGCCAGGGCTTACTGTCTGTCTTCCTCCTCCCTACTACTTCTTTGCATGTGTCTTTCCACAAGGTTTTCAGACCTTTCCATATCTCTTCCACTTTACTTGGGGTTTCTATTTCTAGGGCTTGGTACCGATTGTGTAGTGCCACTTTGTAGAGTTCAGATGTACCGATATCCTGAAATTGCTGTGTGTTGAATTTGACCCTTTCTTCCCTGTGCTTCATGCATTTTAACTTCAGCTGTATCTTTGCTGTGAGGAGGTGGTGGTCAGATCCTGCGTCTGCTCCTCTTCTGACTCTGACATCCAGCAGGGAGTGTCTAAACTTCTGACTTATGCAGATATGGTCTATCTGATTTTCTCTGGTGTGGTCAGCAGACACCCATGTGGCTTTATGGATGTTCTTGTGTTGGAATACTGACCCACCAATGACCAAGTTGTTGTCTGCACAAGCTGCTGCGAACCTCTCTCCATTCTCATTCATCAGAGACATCAGAGGGAAATGGAGGTGACTTACCATAAAAAATACTATTATGTTCAGTATAGAGCCCAGATATATGTTTTGTGCCCCTTTAATTCAATTGAATATAAAGCAACTAATAATACGTTGAAAGACAAACATGTTGACAGAGGGCCAACATGTTACTTATTGCATTGGAGTTGCATTAATTTAAGGTTACGTGGTACATGGAATAATACACAATGACATGAATTCCAAATCCTACTGCCCAGTCCTAACAGAGCCCTATACACACACATGAACAATGGATTTACAGTTTCAAAACAAAATACCTGTATTTGACAGGCCTCTCCAGCATTTGTTTGATGTGGTGTTTCTGCACTTGTTATGAAGATTTGAAATCTGTCAAAGTTCTTGATTTCTACGTGTCTGTCAACATCAACAAATTCTTTTAAATCACTATTGTGTTTTTGAACTTTGTCAAATGCAAAACCTGGTTGCTCTTGACATGGCTGTATTTATGAGATGTTCAGCACTGTTAACAGTGTAAATTTTTCTTGAGCAATCTTTTTCATTTTTAAACAGAGTAGCCAGAACTTTGACAGGTTCAGATTCAAGAGCAAGGTCCTGGGAAAAAAGAGAAAAGGTGGGGAATGCTATTTACTCTTATGTAAAGTGTGCTGTGTGTGAATAAATATCAATACACTTAACGTTATGTCACACGGTTTCCATTTTCAATATTTTATGCATGAAAACGAGGCTTTGGTTGTACAATGTTCAGAAACTCGCTGTGCTCGCGCGCCATCCGGCGAAAAAGAGAGAAAGAAAAAGACGTTGTCCATCGCTGTCTGGAGGATAACTAGCCAGTTCACCACGTTACTAACAGTGACATTTAAAATGTGTCACCCTCAAGTCCAGAAGCAGCCATCGCTTTTCCCTCTCGTGAATAGAGACAGAGCGCCTTTAAGCGTGTTCTTCAGATTATGACGCGTGGCGCTCTGTCTCTCTATGCATGCTCATGTAATGGTGGCGGCGCTGACGCAGCAACGGTTGCAACGGTTAAAATATCTGCTAACGTTTAGCTACCTTTATGGCCCATCAACACTGGCTATAAATAACCTGATACTAAATGCATGGCGCACTGTTATTTTGTCTGGCCCCATTAACGCTAACGTTAACTTAAGATAATAATGTTGACATTCATGTGACGTTAACTTATGAATTAACATTAACTTACATTGCCCAGTCGGTTAATATCTAGGGTGATAGATATTATCTTATTAACTAACGTTAGCATTCCTTAACATGCAATATCATTCTAGCAATGTGAAAGAAATAACCTACGGAGAGCAATTTATTGCCAAATAACGTTCAGTATATAAATATAGTTCTGTAGAGAACAGATTTCATTCATTCCTTTTCAAAGGAATCATCATTTCTCATCATTTCCTTTTCAAAACTCGATGTAGGCCAACAGTTAACGTTAATGTAACTTTAAAGTTATCTCTATGTTCACACAAGCTAGCTAGGAGACTAGCTTCTACTGATTAACATAGCTAGCGTTAACATTACACCGTTAACGTTAACTCTAACCATGAGCCAGTTAACATTAGACTCATTACAAACTTAGCTTATATATATTTGAAGATTTTTTTATCATTATTATCAGCTCGCCGAGAAATGTAAATGCCACAAAATAATACAAAAATACTCATCGGTCTCCATGTCTCTGACTGCATCATCCAAGTCTGACTGCATCGTTGGCTGCGTGCAGTCCACTTTTAGACATGCATTGCGAACTTCCCTAAGCACTTCCCCTCGGGGGAATCCCTGCCGCCATTTTGAAGTGCGTTCCACTTCGCGAAGTGGACGAGGGAAGTTTATATGGACAGACACTCGTTCCCTCGATTTAGACCGAGGGAGCGAGTCTAGAGCTGTGTCCCAATGTGAAGGCTGCATCCTCCGAAGGCCGCGGACTTCGAAGGATGCAGCCTATCCGTCCTTCGAAGGACGCACCTTGTAGCCTTCGTAGGATTTTCTAATTGTGCATCCAAGTGTTCCCGATTACCGCTCCTGGCGCCAAGCAACGGTGCGAGAGTAGCCTACAGCTGCCATCCTGATCATTAATTTGTTATAATCGAGTAAATAGCTATGGAGCCAGAGTTGGCTATTGTCATTTTTATGTTATATATTTTACTGAGCCTTCACCTCCGGCGCCGCCGGGTCATGTATTTTCGGCTTATAGCCAAAACCATGGCCAGAGCTGGTTTACTGCGTCACAATTCAGAGGCTGCGTCCTTACTCCTAAACTGCCGGATTACACTTTAAACTGTTCAATTATTGGGCGTTAATTTACGTAAATAATGTAATAAAATGTATGAAAAGAAAAGAAAACACATTAGGCATATATATATATATATATATATAAGGTTCAAGGCTAGTGTATTCTTTTTATTATGTACATAAATGGACCATGGTGAATGTATTTACGGTACTCAGGTTTTCAACCCTGTACGAGCCCGGAAGTCTTCTGTGAAAAAAAAAAAAAAAAAAAAAATCCATGGCGTTCCCAGGGGTTTTTAAACTCTGTGCCAACCTGGCCTCCTGTTTATGCGGGATGCATTTCATTATGTTTAAACTTAATATTTCTTGAATTTTCTAAAAAACTACATTTAGGCCACTTGTCTTTAAAGTACATTTTTTTAGGAGGAAAAAGCTCAGTAGCTATAATAGAATAAGCAAAAAAAAGACTTCACATATAAAAAAGAAATATAACACAAACACAAGTTTAGATTATATAAAAATTTTAAAAATCATAAGTTATTTTATGATTAACATATTACTGTCTTCAGTGAACTCAACGCAAATGATTATAATATTATTATTATTAGCCTACATTTAGGCTACATATTTAGAAGGCGCTTTTATCCAAAAAAGGAACAAAGAAATTCGTCAAATGTCAATACAGGGCTAAGATTATCACAAATAAACACAAGATTTTGACGCAAGTGTGTGTGTGAGTGTGGAGCGCGCACTGTATGGCACGATGGCGCGGGCGCGAACACTTGCATTTTCCTATCAACAGTGGAAACAACTCAAAAAAATACTCTATAATTTCTGGTCATACAGAAAAGAATAATAGGATTCGCAACTACTTTTATTTGTCCAAACTCACATTACAAGAAAACGTTGTGCTTTTGTAAAATAAAATAAAACAATCAGGCGCGCTTTCATGATCTCCGTGAACTGGAGCGCGTCTCATGAACTGAAACAAAATATAGCTAGCCTAAAGCTTGAAATGTTCGCTTTTAAACGAACAATTAAAATGCCTCGTTATTTATTCAGACACATTTATTATCATTAGCCTATAAATATGGTTCCAGAGAGAGACATGGCTCTCCTCATTCAGCACTGCGGGAAAATTTTTGCGCAGCATTTTTGTAGCCTACAGTTCAAATTTTGGTGTTCAACTTTGCCTTTTAAAAATACAACAACCGTTCATTTTAGTTTTTCAATTACGAGTTAAAAAAAGAAAAACGAATGGACGCAAAAGTAGCCTACCTTAAATCATTAAATATTTCAAATACTGTATTTGTAGAAAAGTTTGATAGTCAATCAAAATACTAGTAAAATCAAAGACTTTAATCTAAAAACTATTACTAAAAATAGTGATAACTATCACTAAACTATCTATAGTTTGATAGTCCGTGTAAATTTGCGTCCATTCGTTTTTAATTTAACCCGTAATTGACAAACGAAAAATGAACGATTGTTGTATTTTTAAAAGACATAGTTGAACACCAACATTTGAATTTGAACTAGGCTACACACCAAATGCTGCACTAAAAATGCTGTCATCACCGGCGCGCAATGAATTATGGGGTGGTAGGATCAGAGGATAGGCCGCTAAGGATCCATTTGTGGCCCAATCCCAAATGGCACACTTCATGTGCACTTTCGGTCTTGTGGACTTACAATGGCTGCCGCGTGCGCGTGTCCGTTAAGTCCGTCAGACCGCAGTGTGTCCCATTTGTCATTTTTAGATCTCAGAAGGGTGCTCGCGAGCCCCCTCTGCGGTCGATTTGCGCCCTTGATGCGCACTTTTGCCGATCCCACGCTGATGCGGACTCCACAGCAGACTTCTTCCCGACATTCAAAGCGGCGTTACGTCGCGAAAGTGCGGACTCAGAGGAAGACCGCGAGCGAGTGCTTAGGGTTCCATTTGGGACAGGGCCTATGTATCCTTCCTTTCACGGGGAAACGAAGGGTGCATTTGGCGTCGCTTTTGAATCAGGGTAGCCTTCGTCACGCCGCGATGACGCAACCAGCCTTCGAATACGGCCTTCGAAGGATGCGGAATTGAATTGGGACAGCCTTCATCGCACCGCGGTGACGCAATCGGCCTTCAAATGCGGCCAATCGGCCTTCAAATACGGCCTTCGGAGGATGCAGCCTTCACATTGGGACACAGCTTGTGTGTGGCCTTCTTCTTGGCGTGTTCTTTAGAGGATGCCGTTCCGCAGTTCAAGCCTGGTCAACTCTCTCAACAACCGTGGTAGGTCTGGAAGCACAGCTCTTACAGCAGGCGGTGGTTTCTCACCACGCTCAATCTGGGAGATGACATGTTTAATGCACTGGTCAGCTCTCTGTTTGTCTCTGAGATCTACTTCTGATAGGTGCGGGACGATGGGAAGCCCTTCAAGCTCATCTTCCTGCTCAAAACTGTCAGGTACAGCATGTCCAGAGATGGCAAGGCTCTCGACATGGGAGATGCTTCCATCGCTGCTCATTCCATCATTGGCACAATAAATAAGTCTCTCACAGATGGCACGAACAACCCCCTGATCCACAGCCTCAATGTTATCTGGATCTGATAGATGGCGTTGTGTGAACCGGCGGATCCTGTCCCACTCTTTTTGAGATGAGGGGTCGTCACGCAGGTCGCCATGGGTACGTCGCGAATCTCGCGATAGTGTGTCAGCATCTGCATTCTGCTTCCCAGGGCGGTTCTGGAGCTTAAAGGAGAAGGAAGAGAGAGCAGCCAACCACCTGTAGCTGGTTGCATCAAGTTTGGCTGAGGTAAGTATGTAGGTGAGGGGATTGCTGTCGGTGACTACTGTGAACTGATTGCCATAGAGGTAGTCACTGAACTTCTCAGTTACAGACCATTTCAGCGCTAAAAACTCAAGCTTGTGAGCTGGATAACGGGACTCACTACGTGATAACCCTCTACTCGCGTAGGTGATGACACGCAGCTGTCTCTCCTGCTCCTGATATCAGGCCGCTCCGAGGCCTTGAAGGCCAGAAGAACACCAACACACTAGTGATGGGCAATCCGGCTCTTTTTCTTGAGCCGGCTCGTTTGACTCAGCTCCCTGAAAAGAGCCGGCTCTTTTGACTCACAAACGGCTCTTTAAAAAATAAATGTTTTAACTTGCTCAAAGTCCACCGCACAACAGTGCAACGTGAATATTCACATTTGTAATTGTCCATAACAACCCAAATACTTGCCGGCTTGCCTAGCACATCTAATTAATGGGCAAAGTTTTCCGACTATTTGTCTTACCTTCTTCTTTCTTTTCTTTTTTTTTTTATGTGGATTTTGAGCTTGTAGAAGTTTAGCTCTTGCATTCTTCTGAACATTTTGGGCTGCCATTGCCCGATGTCATTTCTGAGTATCACTCCATTATCTGCCTAACTTTTAAATGCCTATTCCACAAGTGGTAGACTACAATGACTGGCTGTTTTAAAATATAACTATAGAAACAAAATAACCCCGAGGCAGTCTCATCTACGTTTAGGCCTCCTCCAATACTGACAGCAGGGCTCATAGCTTACAGGTTTGCTTAGTAAGTTCAACAGCCACCCGCCCGAATTTAATTATAAATATATATTATTTTTCGTCACGTACTCTGCCCGACCCGCGGTTTATCCGCATCTCTAGTGTGTGTGTGTGCGAGTTGGCTCGGCCCTTCCTCATGCATTGGTTGACGTCGTGTGTATGATTGACAGGAACAGAATGTGAGGCTGATCAGACAGTAGAAACGAAGTGTGTGCGCCTTTAGGCATATAATTCTTTGTTGTTGTTTGAATTAGTCAATTATTTTAAATAAAATTAAAATCATTCATTATTTCATTATTACATAATGATTTAATTTCTATAGGCTATATTTTTTAAAATAGAGTCGGCTCTTCAGATATGCGAGCCAGCTCCCGTCGTTCACTTACAAGAGCCGGCTCTTAGATCCGGCTCATTCGCGAACGACCCATCACTACAACACACTCCCTCGTTGTAAACAACAGCAATCTTCAGAGAAATCAAACGATTGGCTCCGAAGCGAAAGGCAACTGGTGCGTGCATCCACTTCCGTATTTATACCCACTCTGCGGGGGCGGAGTGTGTGATGCGGGTCACGCACGCCAATTCCATTGGCTTGTTGAATAGTAATCGAAGATGATTGGCTCCCTAGCGTGATCCCCATTCAGTCGACGTCGATTACGTCTGACGTTCTCAACTGAAAGGGAACCACAAGAGCTGTAACTAAAACGAGTTATTCTGTTTTGCTGTTTTGCATTCTGTTTTGCAAAATTCTGTTTTGCAGTTTGTGAGACTTGTCTATGTGTATATTCCCGAAGTGTTATATATAAGTGTTATATATAAGTATATATATAAGTGCATAGAGTGTGAATCATAGCCTATTAACCGTGCTATGCGTTGATTAGTGAGTTTGCAGGTGTGTTAATATGAGTTCACATGGTCATTTTTACAAGTGTTGTTTATAGAGAATATAGCAGAGATGTTGTTAATTATTTCATGCCGAACTTTAAGGATATTTGCATGTTTACAAAGTAATGTTTAAAACATGTTTAAAGTCTCGGGCGAGAGTTTGAGAGCGAGACTTCCCCGTGAGTGATGGTGTGCAATAATCACGAGAGCTGTAACTAAAACGAGTTATTCTGTTTGGCAGAATAAATACACTTTAAATGTGCAACCCCCTTTGTGAATTCTTCATTGCACACTGGGTAGTGTTACACAGTGGTGTGAGGAAATGTTGAGACCATGTCTGTGGGATTCAGAAAAAAATCCAGAATATCCTCACAAATCACACTTCATATTCAATTTAAGATAAAAAAAATACATTTAATATTTTTTATGGTTATACACATTTGCACTTCCTATACCAGAGCTAAATGCTTCTCTTTTGGAGGGGAAATTAAAATATCATGTGAAATATTTTGTACAAGTATTTCTGGTCCTCGTATGCTCCTCGTATGAACACACTGACTGAAGAAGAGAAACTGTACAGGTTTGTAATGATGTGAGGTTGAGATGAACAAGATTTCGGTTCATATAATACAGTGTAAAGATACAGTCTGTACAGTGAGAAATGTTTAAAATTCCATTCATTTAGTCATTCACGCTTTACTGTTACGAAAAATACTTTTTACCCCCTTTAAAAAGTCATGCAGACAGCCAATTAAATCTTAAAATTTGGAAAATGAGTGTCATTTTACGTTATTTTATTTTACTTTTTGTTTTTAATGATTTGGAATGAGTCTTTTTAAAACAAACAGTTTTTATCTTTATTATTTCAGCATAAAACGTGTTGTTCATATAAACACACTAATACACGGCACTGAGGGTTTGAATATTGAGTTTATTGAGGAATGAAACAGTTTTCTATAGTTCCTCTATACAGTATGGCAGATCATTGTGTGTCTGTTATTATATCAGACAGACTATTTACTGCATGCGGTTAGAAGTGTTCAGAAGGGGACCAGAGGGTCAGTCATGGATTTAGGGTGCTGGATTCTCATCACAGTCCGTGTCACATCACGGCCGGAGACAGTGACAGATATCATCGCATGAACACATTCATCTGGTCCGACTTCCACCTGAGAGAGAGAGAGAGAGTTCTGTCATGAAACTCTAGATGTACTCTAGAGTACTACTTAGTTAGCGATCACATCATTATCTATAGTTAATCTTATTGGTTGCTGTGCCATCAGCGGCAATGAGCTGCAGCTCATCATTCAAATACTTGGCATTATTGCCGTTAGCAGTGCAGTGCTTTCAGAAATCCTTCACCTTCCCCAGCTCCACCTGTATAAATGAGCTACAGGGGTTATTATATGTGTTATGCAACAGCAGCAGCAAAAAATCAACAGCAGCAGCGAAGCAGATCTATTTCACCAAGACCATATACATTAATATTGCCATATCCATTCCCATGCCAATCTCTCCGAGAGTTGTCATGACAGAACTTCCGTTTTTGTGATAACTGTATATTTCTATGGTATCGGTGTTGAAGAGTAATTAGCTGGTAAATTAGATTTACTTGTGTAAAGAATTTTGAGATTGTAAAAGGAAGAGTAAAGAGGTTGAAGAGTATTTGTGTATAACTTTGTATAATAAACTCATAACTCATAAGCAGGATAGGTGTTACAAATTCAAAAGTTCAAAATCCATTAAAAAAAACAATTTACCTTGACCACATATTCTGTTCCTTGTGTCATGATCAGAGAAGCAAAGCTTAAAGGAACATAAACTTTAAATGGGGTTCCAGCCATCGTCTCTATGTCATTCCTCGTCTGAATAAATAGACAAACATTTTATGTTAATTACATTATTATTATTATTATTATTTTAAAGGTATGAGTTTATAAGTTTAGACAGCAGAAAACACATATAAAAAGAATTAACTTTAAGTGAAAAGTAGGCTAAAGCCGAGTTCTCTTAAAAATGACAAATAATTTTCTCACATTGTTCCTCAGCACCAAAAAGGATAATTTTACTAGGCTGTGTTTTAACAAAAACTGTGAACAGAAACCTGTGATCAAAAACAGATATTTTCTGTCTCCTACCTTATTGCCGATGTCAATCACCTCTGGAGTGACAGACTTCACTAGGCTCCATGCTTCTGACATTTCTGCAGTGCTGGTGATCAAAGCCTGGATATAATAAACTGTATTATCAGGCAGTTTGTCTCACAGATTGATTCTGATCCACTATTTATGCTGCCAGAATCTCATGACATCATTGTAATTCCATGTGATCACATCAAAGGGGCTGGGAATAGGCAGAGTTTTACTTGGGGGTGTTGTGTAATATTCAGTTCCTGTGAAAAACTGCATATTCATGATTTTCCCGTGTTGTGGGCGTGTCCTTGAGACAACGTGCAAACGAATGGAACTGAAATAATCAATCAAATCACAACTAATGGATTATTTCCAAAAAATAATGAAGTTTCGATGTTAGGCATTAACTACAAAAGTTCACATTTTCAAATGTAATAGGCTATGTATTTTTTTTTTTAAATATAGGCCTAATAAATCATCTTAGCTGTTTACCTGACTGATTACAGGCATTCAGAGAAATAAGGACTCAACAGAGCAAACAATGAGTGAATAACCTATAGGTCAAAAGGTGAAATATCAACCCATTCTCACTCCCAAGGCGTCAAAAACCGAAGCATGGTCAAGCGCCCCCCAGCGTCACAAAGACGCCAAATGACAGATATAATGCAGTGACTGAACATGAGGGAACTGATTAATAGCCTATCGACAAACAGAAAAACATTACAACAAACATTATTAGGACAGCTTATTTACGACTAGGCAATTTACCCGCATCTGGCCCACGTGAACTGATGCCAAATATCGCGATGTGTTTGGAATGAGACTTCTTCAGCGCGATTTCGCGTCTGTTGTTGACGCCACAGGTTTCCCATTGAAAGCAATGGAGTTCTAATGTACATTGGGAACCAGTTGAACCAATATTGGTGCCCGAGTCACACAACTTTGAAACAACATGAGCGACAGAATTAATTTTGAATGAACTATCGCTTTACAATTGACCCACAAAAGCAATGTTTTTCTTTATTTAGTTAACAAAATACAGAGCAATGTTTAACAGTTTAGAGAATCTGAGATAAGATGTTTTCTATTTGAATATTTTTTTAAATGTAATTTATTCCTGTGATAAAAGCTGAAAATTCAGCATCATTACTCCAGTCTTCATATAATTTATAAATAAAAAAATAAAGCAAACTTAAAAGAATCAGTATCTTCTACAGATCACACTAGAGTAAGAAAAAAAAATGCTTTTTGTGTACAGATACAGTAGCCTAGTATGCGTGCGGATCATCTGATCATCTTCTCGCTTAAACGTCATTATCAAATATAAATCTGGTTTTCATGATCTCTGTCAACAGGAGCGCTTCACTCTTAAAAATAAAGTTCTTTATTGGCATCGATGGTTCATGAAGAAACTTTAACATCCATGAACCTTTCTATTAACAAAAAGTTATTTATGGGAAATGTTCTTTAGATTTTTTAAAATGTTTTTCACTCTAAAAGAAAGATTATTTTAAAAACTGTTGACGGAACAAAAATAGTTCTTCTATCCGACATTGCTGTAAAAAAAACTTTTAGAAGCTTTATTTTTAAGAGTACAAGATGTTATAATTTGAGAAATGTTTCAAATGCTTCAGAAATCATTCTAATATGCTGATCAATAAGCATTTATTAATATTATCAATCTTGAAAACAGTGTGTACATTATTTATGAAAGTAGCCTACAAAAGAATAGCATTTATCTGAAATAGAAATCGTTGGGGAAATCTTGTTTTAAAGCAGAGCTCTTCTCAAAGCTGTGAGTGTTTGAGTCTCACCGTCATAATGTGCGGGAAAAACACTCTGAACCTTATAGCTCCATTTCATTTAATTGTCATCACTTCATTTTGTAGAAATTGTTTGCACACACATGACTATATTGTTGTTACTGTACAATAAATAATCAATGTAAAAATAAAACAAACTGGCACAGAATTATCAGTGTGAATCATTGACGAACACAGCATTCAATAAAAAAAAATATTATAATGTTATAGCCTATGTATTTTTAAAAATGCACGTTTAAAAATATATAGGCCAACACAACAGATATGATTATTTTGCATTTTCGTTTTATTTCCAGACCATTAGGCTAGTAGCCTGCCCTATTGTAGGTACGAAAGCCTGTCAGGAACCGAAGTTGTTTGCCACACAAGACTGTCTTGGGAAATGTTCATCTCTTCACGCTTGTCTATGGTCTGTATAATGCATTTATGTCTTGATGTAAGTACATCTGCATATGTGTTTATATAGTGTATGTGATTGATGTCCCGCGATCGTTCTGCGGCTATCATCGGCAAGGGCGCCGTAAAGGGGTGGAAGGTTAGGACGATTCTAAGGGCCCAGGCTGATTTAGGGCCCAGAAGAGCAGACCCCCCTTTTGTTTTCTTATTTCTTTTCTCTTTTTTATACATACATTAAATGTGCTAGGGCCCCTCATGCACTAAATGTGTATTTTGTTCGTTTTGACCATAGATTTGTTTCAGTCACACCCCTCCCCCTCACAATGGTTCATTCCACCTGCGCTGTCCGAGCTACGATCGCTAGTGTAGCGTCTCTTGCTTATTGCACTTGCTATGATGCAGTGCAGACAGTGACACACGCAGGCATGTCACATCAAAAGTCAGGGCATCAAAAACGAAAAGAAAAGAAGGAAAGAGAAGACAAAGAACGCCGAAGTCGACAGTATGTCACACAGTTTTTAGAAAGCTTGCCCTATTCCTGTAGGCCTATTCCAAACCTTTCAGAGTTACTTTTTTTTTGTTGCTAGGTGAGCCTGAGCGCGAAACTTCACTAATGGTGTGTTCACACCGAACGTGAATTTAATTATTTGCGCGAGTAGATTACATAAGTCAATGCAAAGACGCATCATTCGCGCCGGGCGTCGAATTGGGCTACGCGTTTGCCGCGAATGTCTTCCGCGCAAGTTGAAAAATTTGAACTCGAGCGAATGTTCAAGCGTCTAATTAGACGCGATGGACGCGTATTTGACGCTCTAATCGCGTTCGGTGTGAAGAACACACCATAAGATTGAAGCCTCTAAACACATCTACTGTGTTCGCCACATGATTATAACTTTACAAAACAAAAAGTAATCTACACGCTTCAAAAATTACAAAATCAGTTTGCCGTGTGTGTGTCCTGTGTTCTGTGAAGTGACAGTGCTGCTGCTACGATCGATTCTGTCAAATTTGACGTTCTTAATGTGAATAAAATGCCCCAGAAAAAATAATATAAAATTTAATAAAACATGTGTCTGTAGTAACCATTGGCTAGAAGGAGTTTACAAAATAGATATTTTAATATTTTATATTAAGAAAACTAAATAGGCCAAAAAAAATAATATGGTTATTATTACGTGTGTGTTTTTGACTTATAGGCTAGCTGCAGAGTCAGCTTTATTTGTTTGCCTTTTATGTAAACAAGTACATATTTCTATATTTTTTTCTTGTTTTTGTAGGCTTTGTACTCATCTTTAGACATTTTAACTATGCAATGTGCTAAGTATCTTTTTTAAAGAATACTGGGCATGTTTATTGGGTTAAATTTTATCTGTAAAAAATGGAGGGGGCCCAGAAATTTTGGTTTCCAAAGGGCCCAGAATTTCTGGCGGCACCCCTGATCATCGGCGCGTTTGAAGTGCCGTAGCGGACCGTAATTTGCCGCGAGAGAAACCCGCTAATCAGTATTAGCATCGGTAGTACCTATTCTAAACTGTGTAACTAAATGTCTCTTATATTAGTAATATAGTATATTAGCCTAAATATAATATTATATAAATATTAAATATACTATGGTACAGTCTATCATGTCTATTTGTGTTACTCGTTGTTATTGCATTTATTTGACTATCATGCCAGTGTGTAAATGATTCTCAGAATACGATTGTGATTATATTTCTTTATTGTTCCTTTAGACCAATACAGACATCATTGCCAACAAATAACAAATGACCACCCAAAGACTGTACAATAAACACATCTCTGTGAAGAATCTTTTCTCTGCTCCCTGATTCTCTGACCGGAAGCTGCAGACTCGGAGCCCTGCATCTACAGTCCCCGCCATAGATATCTATATAAAGGCTAGATGTCTCGTCCACGCTGCTGGCCAATAGACCTTATTCACAGTAGCGCCATCTTTGATTTTTAACAGGAATGAAAGCGAGGCTGTGAGGGATAGACCTCCATCTCTTCAGTGGGTTGTACTGCTATTAAATGTGTTTGTGGATTGTTCTGCTGACGAAACCATGCAAAAATATGTTTCTGAGAAATTCCAGTAGACCAAATAATCCAGACAATATGATCGGTTCAAAATTATAAGTGATCTAGGAGCTTTATACAGCTTTTTACAGCGGATCCCATTGAAACCACAGTAAGTCTATCCCTCACAGCCTCACTTTCATACCTGTCATGGCGCTGGTCTGAATAAGGTCTATGGTAGTCGACGTCAGCACCCTAGCGGCCATCTTGTCACAGGCTGCTCGCCCACTGGTAACATTGTGTTTATGGAGCATGTAATTTTTAAATAACCATAACTTGCTCAATTTTCTACCGATTTTCAAACGGGTTGGTTCGTTATAAACCTCAGAGATGTAGTTATGACAATGCACACTTATGGATAATTATGTATTAATTATGTAAACATCCATTATATGCTAGTATTATAGCCACGTTAATAACGTTAGTAAGAAACCAAACCGTTTGTAAATCCGTCCAGATTTCAGCGAGATAAGAGTATTTGTGTTTGTGCAGATAACTCACCTCACATTAAACCCAAGGGGGTAATCCATCGACCGGAAGTTGAAGCCGGCCGGGTGCCGCCATCTTGTAGCAGAACTTCACTTGCGTTAGCATTCCCATTGACTCCCATTCATTTTGGCGTCACTTTGACAGTGAATAACTTTACATCTGAGGCGTTTAAAGACTCCATTTGTCCATTATTTATTTCTAAAGAAACACGACAATGTATAAAGGGCTCCATTACCTTCTATGTTACATTATGGCCCCGTAGAAACAGTTTTTGTAAAAATAGGCTAACGATTGCGTCATAACCACTCGACTGTCCGTCGCACAGTAGAGAAATTACCGTACAGACCCGTATACTCTCTATGGTACAGACAGGAGGCGTACTGGCGTTACATTTTAAAATAAATACTATACAAAATAATTAATCAGATTACTTACTCCTGCTCACTCATGCCAAAGAACTCTTTGCTCAAGCTCGCCGTCTCTGCAAGATTAACGTTGGCCGTTTGCACGCACAGCTACTAGAAGATGTACATCTGTCAGACAGGTTGCTCACGTCATCAAGCTTAGTTTGAGTCTGCGCGTCAGGGACGGAAGTGCTAAAAAAAATCGCTAAAAATGGGCTTCACTTGTCTCAATTGAGATCCAGTGAGATGGCTCTGTCCACTTCTTATACTGTCTATGATTAAACCCTGCCTGTGACAAGATGGTGACGGTGATGACGATAGAGACTCCGCCGTAAGACATCTAGCCTTTATACAGATATCTATGGTCCCCGCACCCAGAGTCCCGCATTCTCAGACCCCTCGTTTTTCGAGACAGCTCCTCCTGCTGTTCGGAAGATCGTATAACACCCTTATTCAATATTACGGTCTCGTTTTATTTGAAGTTATCCAAATAAATATTTGCGTTCCCTGCTTAATGCATTGAAGTTATCCAAATAAATATTTGCGTTCCCTGCTTAATGCATGCGCCCAAAAAACTCACCGTGTTCTCTGACTAACATATTACCCAGTAGTTATTTTTTGAGCATGGGTGCAATTGAAAGAAAATTACTGATGGAAGAGATACAATTACAGATTGAACTATCTTCTGAAAAATATTATGTGATATTATATTGCTACAATGTTTTTTTTATTCCAATTCCAATTTTTCTTTCAGTTCAACCTTTAATGGTCTAATTAACATTATACCATGCTAACATTACAAAATCAGTTTTTTTGATATTTTGAATGTGAAGCAAAACTCAAATAAGAATAGACAAAACACCAATAATAAACAATTCTGTACTTTATTTAAGGATCACCTAAACATCTTGCTGTAAACAGGACAAAGCAAAGAAAAAAGGAAGAATTGTGTTAGTGACTTTTCGTCTTCAATTGCATTAAAAAATGCAGGGGCGACCACATCGATGTATGGTGTACCCTGGAATACACAGTCCCGGCGCCATGGGCGGGCATTGGGGGGCCCGGCCCGCCCTGTGAGTCACTAGTGCCCGCCCTGAGCGAGTCTCTCCCTTCACCAACTCCACATCAAGTCCCACCAGTCCTTGCTTGTTTGCACAATATCTTTTTTTTTTATCAATAGGCTACTGTTATCAAACGTTATCGTTTTGAATATACATAACTCCTGAATAAAAATAAAAATGTGTTTGGTCTGATTTTTTTTTGTAATTGTAAACGGATTGATTGGTTTGTCGATAGTGATCGCGGACATGCATGTGATAGCGGTCTTATTAAGCGAGTCTTTGAGTCATTCATTCAAACGTTTCGTTCAAACGCCATAGAGAAATGCACATTTCATACGGATTACATGCAGAGAGCAGTCTATAGTCTGTTTTCTTTCGTTTTGAATTGTTCTGTTTAAAAGTAGACATGTCTGTGAGAGAGGCTACGTTTAGGTTCATTTATGAGACGAGCTCCAGTTCACGCGCCGGCGCCTCCGATTCGTCATTATCGTCTGCTATTTACTTCTTATTTATTAAATCCAGGCAATTGGTTGATGAAACATTGATTAAAATTAAGATACAATTAATACAAAACGAAATTCACTTTAAAGAAAGGTTGTGCTTTCTGTTTGATGTCTCTGTGAAAGTTTTAAAGCATCTTTTAGTGCCGCTTTCAGAGCGCTCACGTCCGTATCATTGTTTTTTCCTCATAAATGCGAACACGAAAAATAAAATGAAATGAATATTTTATGCTCTGTGGAGACTACTCATAATTTGTTTTCTGAATACGTAATAGGCTACGTTGTATTCAGGTACTTTGAATGAGTGTTTATGCTTTCGATGTTTTTAAATAAGCTTGATATGTGTTTGGGAAGATGTTGTTTATGTTTTGTTGACATGTCGAGTGTTTTCGGTATTATATTTCGTTTTTTTTTTTGTTTTTTTTTTGGCTAAACAGCACAAGACTTTAATTAAGTAACGTTAGGCATTCTGTTTGTGCTGCGTGATTTAAAGAAAAGTGCGCTCTTGCTCACACGATCAGCATGGTGATCTGGTGTTTTCTCCTAAATAAAAGGTCAAGGGTTTATTTCTTACAAGTGAAGAAATTAGGACAAAAGTATTGTAATTTTCCTATTCTATAGCGTAATATAAAATACAATGTAATGTAGACTGAGACTATATCATAACTAACAAGATGTTTGAGCCCTCTTTAGGTACAAGTCAATGCTTTTTCTTTGTTCAATGTGCACAGTCATGGATCGAAGCCGGTTGAAGCTCTTAATTTTGAGCTCTCAATGTGCACCAGATTGATGCATTTAACCTTAAAATGTACAAAATTTTCTTGTTTTTTTATTATAATAATTCACAGCACCTACTGATCACAATTACTTCCAGCGGCCCTGAAAACATATGGGGGTAAATTGATGCCTAAATTATTGAAAATGGACAGACTAAAAGTCACAAATAGATATTACAACTTGTAAACACAAAACACAATCTACAAATAGATTAAAAATCCGCAAACAAAGTCCTCATGATCCTCAAATGTAAAACAAGATCTACAAATAGATACAAAGTCCTCAAACAAACTCTTTGTGATCCACAAATATAAAGCATGATCTACAAAAAGATAAAAAATCCACAAATAAACACATCCTGATTCACAAATAGAAATCAGTGACTTGTACTTGAAAACCAGAATTTGAATGAATGTAAAGTGACTTGTTTGCAGGTGAAGATCATGTTCTGTTTGTAGATTGTGTCACATTTGTTTTCAGAATTCTGACACTATTGTTTCGCTGATGTGACAAAATAATGCCATAATCATTGAAAATGAAGAGACTATGAGTCAAAAATGCATATTACAATTTGTAAACACAAAACAAGATCTACAAATAAATTTAAAATCTGCAAACAAATTCCTCACAATCTGCAAATGTAAAACACAATCTGTAAATTGATTCCAAATCTGCAAACAAACTCCTCATGATCCGCAAATGTAAAACAAGATCTACAAATAGATAAAAAAATCCACAAACAAACTCTTTATGATTCACAAATAGAAATCAGTGACTTGTACTTGACAACCAGAATTTGAATGAATGCAAAGTGATTTGTCTGCGCACGAAGGTCTTTATTAGTTTGTAGATTGTGCTGCATTTGTTTTCAGAATTTTGGCACAACTTTTTCGCTGTTTTTTTACCATTAAAAATCTACAAATGCCCTCCTCACAATTTGCAAACAAACACAGTCTAACTTGTATTTTCACACCACTGTAAAAATACATTCTTACACATTTCTTTCTGTGCAAAGCTCAGCATGCAAGTGTTGAATCTGTGTTTGCAGATCACAGGGCATTCACAGATCCCTCTGCACACGTATACAGATCTTTTTGGCACTATCTTTCCGCAGAGTGTGTGACTACGATCCACACGTGTAGTCAGCCAATCAGGGGTATTGCTTCAATGTGATGTCACGCCCCCTCAATAAGCCCTTTTCAAAATAAGAGCTGACGCTTCTCGGAGACTGGGCTGGCCCAGAGCCGTTGAAAAACATATTTACCGGCTCTGGGCTGGCCTCACTGTCATTTACCGTGACGGTGTTGTGCCGAGGTTCTGACCCCTGAAAGGAAGTGTATCCCCGGTCGCGGGAGCGCGCTCGCATTCAGCAGAAGGTGGGCCCTTGGTTTGAACAAAGTAAATTAAACTATAGCACGTGAATTGTTTAAGTTATCGTTATACAATTTTTTTTTTTTAGCAAAGACAGCTATCACGTGGCCCATCTATCAACATTAATTGTTTTATTCTTCTGCAAGCTAACGATCGAACTTCATTGCACTGAATTGAGAAAGTCAAGTTTACTGCAAAACCAAGACGACCATACCGTTTCACTCATAAAGCAAACAGCCTTTGGATATTAAATTGTTGTGAATCCCCCCTCCTCATTCCATGGTGAATTATTATCAAAATGATTTAATAATGCATGGCACTTAAATGGCTGGTCAATGTCATACACAAAAAGTGATTGTACAGATGTTGGCCTATCATCAAGTTATCAGCCTATTTTTATTTTACAATAACGGTTTACAAATAACCCCCGTGTATCATTCGTTCAATTGTTTTTTTTCTAGTTTTTTTGTTTCAAATTAAAACCAAAGAAAAAAAGGTTAAAAAGAAAAAAACCTAATGTTTTTCCATTAGGCCTATTTAATTCCTGAACTAAAATAAAAAATAAAATAAAAAAAATAAAAAAAACGAATAGGCAATGACTCGTTTTCCGATTTTCTGATAAACAAACAAACAAAACAAAAAAGGCTACTTGATCTGTTTAAAATTATTTAATTGATATATGCATACTAAGGTGCTAAATTAAAATCAAAATTAAAATGTATCAAGAAATGACCAAGGCCTAATTAATTTGTTCTATTTTTGATGAGCACACAATCAGAAAATCAGAAAACCCGTTGTTATTCGTCTTCTTTTTTTTTTTAGTTCAGGGGAAAAAAATAGAAAAACAAGTTGTTTTTAATTTTTTATTTTAATTCGAAAAAAATATTCAACGAATGATACACGGACCCATATTCCACAATTATATGCCTCCTGCGGGCGCAAACTGACAAAGAAACACCAGAACAACTATTTTTTGTAGCATTTTTTAATGTCGCCATTTGTCTTTTAAATCGGAAATAAAGACAATGTTGCTTGACAAAAGATTGGATAGCCCACATGTGTGTTTTAGCAAGGCGGGATGTGTTGCAAGATGGCAATATATCGGGAGACATGTGGGTCAGACAAGACTTTTACCTCTTCATTAAGTTTTGTTTTGTAGAAAGCCTTTCTAAAATGTGAATTTCGTTTTGTATCAATTGTATCTTAATTCTAATCAATGTTTCATCAACCAATTCCCTGGATTTAATGAATAAGAAGCAAATATAGCAGACAAAATAACCAGGACAGGAGGCGCCGGCGCGATTGCTCGTGAACTGGAGCGTCTCATAAATGAACCGAAACTCAGCGTTTAAACTCCCTCGCAGACACGAGAAATAGGATAGAAAGCTTGAAATCTAATTTATTAATAAACAATAAAAATGTATCCTTGCTACATTTGTAGCATTCAAAATCATTAGGCTACTTTTGCTGGTTCCTTGTGACAGCTTAAGCGTTATTGGCAGCGTCACCCTCTGGATGAACGCGTCACCACCGAATCAGCACCGCAAACATGGGGATTTTTTAGACAATCACACAACACAACCTATATAATTAAATAAAAGAATCGAATATTCGACACTGTAAAACCCGGACACCGCCACTATGTGGCTTTTTTGTTAATGACTGTCCTACAGGATTTAACACAGAGTAACAGCTCACTACCAGTTACAAAATACACTGTAACTGTCTGTCACAGGCAATTCGCATTTTTCATCAATTCATTTCTTAAATTATCCTTTGACTATGTTCTGGGCCGCCATCTGTGGGAATTATTTTTTATTTATTTTTTGTCCCGATGCTAAACTTTGCCGACCCCTGCCATTTACAGTAACACACGTCATGATGGAGAGGGTACTCATCACTTATACAGAAAATATACAGAAAGACAATTACTTTGGCAACTGTTTTTGACATGCTATTTACATACCAGGTATACATAGTTCCCACATGACGTCACAACATACGGGCATTTGCCGACCCGGCGCCATTTCTGTGGGCATGTTTCGGGCAGAATATTAGAAGAAGAAGCTGAAACGAGTTAATTTCGTGATAAAAAAGTGAAAATGGTCATCTCCTGCTGGGTCAATGGATGTTCAAATCGTGCCGGAGGTTCTGTTAAATTTGGATTTTACAGTATACCCGTCTTTAGACTTCATGATGTGAGAAGACTAAGCTTTTGTAAGAACAACGACGGCTGGCGAGGATAATAAACAAGTTAACACTTTGCAGTTTGAATGATGTCCTGTATGAAAATAATGACGAGGTATTAAAAACAACATTGTTTCCACTGTTCGATCGCGGCCGCGCCTCTCTTTCACTCACACACACACGCACATTCCAATCTCAGATTATGTCCCTAAAGAACCCGCGTATAAAGTAGTTCTGCATTACATTAATTAATTTGCATGCTAGTTTTATTTATTTTTATGCCGTGTATATTCATGCACTGAACCTTGACGTCCGTACAGTTTCGGTTCAATACGAATAACGTTACATGTACCATTCCAACGCTATTCTTCAGTGTACAAATAAGTACATGCATATTACAGAAAGCACCGATGACTGTTTTAAAGGGAACAGGAATTAAGTTGTGCAGGCTATGGCTTTTTAATAGACAGATAGTCAAGCATCATGCTACATACATTCGCTATGATGACTAACGTTACTTCACATTGATTGCACTTGAGCAAACGTCACCAACCCAACCCTCGACAAACTGATTGTACGCCTCCAGTGATTTCCGGGCTCGGAATTGCTCAAATGTGTAAAAAATACCAGATAATGGTAACGTAACGTTACACATGATAATACTGTATGAGGCAAAGCTGCATAATCAGAGCTCGTACGTGCTTCCTACGGATCCACACCATTTATGACTGAAATTTTCGCATTGTGCCTCTCTCTGTCTTGTGTTAATAGAGTCTCTTTATAATCTCTGCCACTTTGTCTCTTCATGATTTTCGTAACATTATAAACAGAAAGAAATATTCGAAATTTGCATGTAAAACTATGTAAACAGAGCAGCTTATGCCCTCAAAGATGGCGTCTCCGGGGAGGTCACGTGACATTAATTGGCCTGTGGGAACTATGTATTAGTTTATTAATCAATCGAAAGAAACTTAATCTGCAATTATTTTATTAATCAATATAGTGTAAGCCATTTTTCAAGAAGACACAAACTTGAAAGGTATAATGTAATACAACAAGATTTAATGAATAAAGTCTTCAATCAAGAACAATAATGTACACAAAAGGAGTATAAGCACACAGTCAGGAAGGCCTCCTCCGTTGGTGGCCTTGAGCGCACATTTGTGGAACCACCGCAAACAAATGTCACACTTAATCTGGAAAACAAATTATTTTGATTTTTGGGTCTTCAGTAAGAGGGTAAAAATTTTCATTCCTGTGTAATGTATGTTATATTTTGAATATACAGTAATTCACATGGAGATAAAAAAAATAATGAAATGTTTGTTAGTGGGTAAAATAGAAGATAATAGAAATATCCAACATACCAATACAAGAAAATTCTTAACTATATAACAAAACCTATTTCATTTCACATTTCTTAAGTTTGATTCAACTCAAATCTGCCTCAGGCCCTTCTGATCCACAAAAGTGACATATGTCAGTCAGGTCACCTTAGAAACAAAACAAAAAATATATTGTCCATAATATTCACTGCTGTTATGTATGAAGTATTAAAAAAATAAAACACTTGATGATATAGGCCAATATCTGTAGATTTTGGAGGGGGAAACATATTTTGGCAGGTCGAAAATACGGTCTGAAACCCATTATAACTTTTGTCAGGAAACAAGAAATGTGTCCATATTCACTGCTGTTATTAAACATGATGTAAAATATTCAAAAAATTAAAACACTTGATGATAGGCCAACATCTGTACAATCACTTTTTGTGTATGACATTGACCAGCCATTTAAGTGCCATGCATTATTAAATCATTTTGATAATAATTCACCATGGAATGAGGAGGGGGGATTCACAACAATTTAATATCCAAAGGCTGTTTGCTTTATGAGTGAAACGGTATGGTCGTCTTGGGTTTGCAGTAAACTTGACTTTCTCAATTCAGTGCAATGAAGTTCGATCGTTAGCTTGCAGAAGAATAAAACAATTAATGTTGATAGATGGGCCACGTGATAGCTGTCTTTGCTAAAAAAAATAGTATAACGATAACTTAAACAATTCACGTGCTATAGTTTAATTTACTTTGTTCAAACCAAGGGCCCACCTTCTGCTGAATGCGAGCGCGCTCCCGCGACCGGGGATACACTTCCTTTCAGGGGTCAGAACCTCGGCACAACACCGTCACGGTAAATGACAGTGAGGCCAGCCCAGAGCCGGTAAATATGTTTTTCAACGGCTCTGGGCCAGCCCAGTCTCCGAGAAGCGTCAGCTCTTATTTTGAAAAGGGCTTATTGAGGGGGCGTGACATCACATTGAAGCAATACCCCTGATTGGCTGACTACACGTGTGGATCGTAGTCACACACTCTGCGGAAAGATAGTGCCAAAAAGATCTGTATACGTGTGCAGAGGGATCTGTGAATGCCCTGTGATCTGCAAACACAGATTCAACACTTGCATGCTGAGCTTTGCACAGAATGTGTAAGAATGTATTTTTACAGTGGTGTGAAAATACAAGTTAGACTGTGTTTGTTTGCAAATTGTGAGGAGGGCATTTGTAGATTTTTAATGGTAAAAAAACAGCGAAAAAGTTGTGCCAAAATTCTGAAAACAAATGCAACACAATCTACAAACTAATAAAGACCTTCGTGCGCAGACAAATCACTTTGCATTCATTCAAATTCTGGTTGTCAAGTACAAGTCACTGATTTCTATTTGTGAATCATAAAGAGTTTGTTTGTGGATTTTTTTATCTATTTGTAGATCTTGTTTTACATTTGCGGATCATGAGGAGTTTGTTTGCAGATTTGGAATCAATTTACAGATTGTGTTTTACATTTGCAGATTGTGAGGAATTTGTTTGCAGATTTTAAATTTATTTGTAGATCTTGTTTTGTGTTTACAAATTGTAATATGCATTTTTGACTCATAGTCTCTTCATTTTCAATGATTATGGCATTATTTTGTCACATCAGCGAAACAATAGTGTCAGAATTCTGAAAACAAATGTGACACAATCTACAAACAGAACACGATCTTCACCTGCAAACAAATCACTTTACATTCATTCAAATTCTGGTTTTCAAGTACAAGTCACTGATTTCTATTTGTGAATCAGGATGTGTTTATTTGTGGATTTTTAATCTTTTTGTAGATCATGCTTTATATTTGTGGATCACAAAGAGTTTGTTTGAGGACTTTGTATCTATTTGTAGATCTTGTTTTACATTTGAGGATCATGAGGAGTTTGTTTGCGGATTTTTAATCTATTTGTAGATTGTGTTTTGTGTTTACAAGTTGTAATATCTATTTGTGACTTTTAGTCTGTCCATTTTCAATAATTTAGGCATCAATTTACCCCCATAAAAACACCTCTCAAAATACTTAAACACATTTTTTATGACGGACGAAATTTGCGGAGGCAGTGTGTAAACGTGATTGACACAACTGGTCGTAGCCTATTTTATATGTGACAATTTCGGACTCACTGTGCAAGATCGAACCTTTAGCGTCAGTAGCCTATTATATAATTATTATGCTCTATCGATCATTACATATAGTATCATAAGCGATTCATGTTATTATGCAATGAGGTTGTTTTCATTTGTGCCCCCCTGAAAAAAATGAATGCCCGTCCGTGAATTTGTGTCTGGCGCCGGGTCTGGGAATACAACAGCATACGATTGCACTGTCACACACAGTCTTATGATAAGAACTAATTTAAGTAGTCTACATAAATTATATAAAGTAAAATAATTACTCCGGCATTAATTAATTCAATTTGTAGTTTTAGGAGAAAAGGTCCGGTAATTAAAAAAAGGTCAAATGGTAAATCTGATTAAATAATTAATGATGACATTCTTTGATATTAACACACTTAATGTATTTAATTGGTCTACTTTAATGTCAACTAATTTTAATCAAATTTTTACAATGGCTTGTCAACAAAAAGTCCAAGGTTAAAGGCTAAAGTTAGAGCTATCAAAAATATTTTCGGGGAAAAAAGGCGAAAAAACATACATTAACGGCTCAAATTTTGTTACAAACTATCTGTACAAATATTAAATGGACTATTCATATGTTGGTGTATCGATGAGCTATAAATTAATTTGATTAAAAAAGAAATCGAATGAGGATTCGCTAAATAAAATTGACGATACTCACGTTTCGGCTTAAGATCTTCACATGTTTATCCGATCCAATTTGATAGGAGGCGCTGTCTCGAAAAACGAGGGGTCTGAGAATGCGGGACTCTGGGTGCGGGGACTGTAGATGCAGGGCTCCGAGTCTGCAGCTTCATACTACTGGCCCAGGAGAGGAGGGACGTCGAGATGGCGTCGAGGTAACATCACTTTGTTGTCGCTCTGCAATATGAAGTAGCAAACCTCGTTTTTTTTAAAAACCGTTAACACGAATTGAGGGCTTTAAAATGCTATCCTAATACTTGACAAATCAGATACTTTTTGAAGAAGATATTTACGTTTTTCCGGCTTGTTTGAAAATTGGCTTAAGTTAGTGGCTAACGCAAACCACTTTCTGATAACGTACGGCTAACTTTTCAAACGGACTGTCACTTCTTCTACTCGACCAGTAGCCCTCAGTTGTCCCTCACATTCTTGAAAAATGGACAAAGAGGAAAAAATTAGCAGCATTATGCACTCATACGCCAAGAAGACTCCACAGACACTGACTGAAGAAGGCGTAATGTTAATGGAGGTAACTTTGCCGGAACAGGAGGGCTCGGGCTCGGACTCGGCGCAACCGTTGCCAAATTCGACGAAGCTGCGAGCCGCCAAGAGAAGTAAAACAACTAATGACAATGAAGGTCAGTCTGTGCCAAATTCGGTTCTGCTAATAATAATGGAGAGGGTTGAAAAAATGCAAGAAGAGTCATTGAGGAGGTTACAGTCGTTGGAGGCGACAGTTAAAGATAATACTTGCTCCATAAAAAGTGTCACTGATGCTATGGAATATTAGGGGAACCAACTAAAAGAAGCAACAGACAAAGTTGAAACCCTAGAGAAAAAAGTCGGATTCCTGGAGAAAGAAAACGGTGTGCTCCGTGACAGGTGCAATGAACTTGATAATTACAAGAGGAGGTGGAATCTACGCGTCGCCGGGGTAAAGGAACAAGCGGGAGAAAATGTAAAAAAAAATATGGTGGACCTATTCAGCCAGGTCTCACCAGACATCGCAGACCAACTGGCCTTTTCCGTGGACATCGCTCACAGACTTGGACCCCGCTCGGGAGAGGCACGTTCCAACCGCCGAATCATTGTGCAATTTCTATCACGAACCCACAGAGACAAGATTTGGAAGGACGCCAGAACATCAACCATACTCAAGGAAAGAAAAATCAAAATCTTTGAAGACCTGACCCAAGATGGCTAGGATGCCAGGAACAAATTGTGGCCGCTGGTGGAATAGGTGAGGAAGAAAGGGAAGAAAGCGGGTTTCAGAGGACATTTCGCGCATATTGATGGTAAAAGGGTAACAGTAAATGACATGTGAGCCGGGCCGCTGAACTGCTCTAGCACATAGGCTACATGTAGGCTAAATCTTAAGGTAAGAGCGGGTTTGTTTGGATAACAGATTTACACATGTAATGACTTAAATTTTGTCTGCTCTACTTCTGGGTGGATTATTTATCTCAGGAATATCGTTATAAACAACAACTACCAGTCACGTTCTACATAGGCTAAGTATTAAACAACAACAAAAATGCGATAAAAAAAAAGATTAATAATAAAAATAAAAATAAAAAAAATTAAGAACTCACAAAAAGAAAAATGTTTTTTCAAAGGGTTAAGTTACCTAATGTATTTTCAAAGTCACCCAACGTATTTATTTTCTACTTTTGCTAGTGTGAATAATTCACACAATACCTCTGTTGTAGAACTGCTACAGAACCTCTGCTAGAATCTACTAGCCTATAAGTTGTATGAATGTTTGTATGAATAGTAGCAACTTTCTACTGTCTGATTGGATAACATTAATTTGGTTCTTCAGATATATAAGCCGTTTTGTTTCAAAATATAGACATAATGCTCTCAATGATGAATATAATTTTTAGGACTTCAGAAAAGATGGGTAGAATAAAAAATGTAAGGGTACAGATAAAATGCACAAAAAGACTGAACTAAATGTTATATTTCCTTTTTTTATGTCAAATATTTTTTTTGCTCTAGTTACACTTTATTAATCAGTTCAGTTTAAGGTTAACGGCTCTTATATAGCCTACATGGAAGAAAAAAATATTTAAATGTCTTCCTCAAAGGACAGCTTTCTTTTATTTTTTTGGGGGTAGATTTGTCATACGTACAGAATGTACCTACATGCCCATTGTCTTTTAGGTTTTTTTTTTTTTTTTTTGTATTGCAGAGTTTATAACAACGTAAGTGTTTAGAGAGAATCTTGTGTATTTTTCCAGCTTTCAGGTTATACCTGATATTATTTTATGTCTTTGTCTTTAATGTCTATTAATGCCAGGGGTCTTAAAAATAGTGTGAAACGCAAGGCTTTCTGGCTTTGTTTTTGTTTGCAAAGAAAAATAAGACAGATCTTTGTTTTTTTCAAGAGTGTCACTCAACAGCCAATGACAGTAGTTTTTGGAGGTCACAGTGGGGAGACAACATCTGGTTAGCACATGGATCAGAACACTCAGCTGGTGTAGGAATCTTTAGGTACAATTTTAATGGGAATATTCAAAATACCGACTTGGATTCTTCAGGGCATTTTCTCATAATGGTAATTACTAAAAATAATCATACCATAATCATTATAAACATATATGGATACAACTCTTCTGTGCAGAATAACATGCTTCTTGATACCATAGAGGATAAAATATCACATTGGTTGAACAAATACCCTTACGCCTCTTTAATTATGGGAGGGGATTTTAATATAGCGATGAATAATATCTTAGACAGATGGCCACCACGGAGGTCAGGGTCTCCTAACTCTGTGTTAAATTGTCTCATGGATAAATTTGACCTGGTTGATGTTTGGAGAGGGAACAGTTTCCAAACGACAGACAGTATACATGGTCCAATAAAGACTGCTCAAGACAATCCAGAATTGACTACTGGTTAGTTTCCAGATGTTTAACGAGGAACAGCATTTCAGTCAATATCAGTAACACTCCATTGACAGATCATAAAGCGATCTACATCTCAATAGCTCTGTCCTCGGATCAGTCCTCTTGCCCAAAAGCTTCATTTTGGAAACTTAATAGTTCCCTCCTTGAACATAAGCAGGTCAAACAAAGAGTTAAAGAACTGATTGAAAACTTTTGGATTAAAGCAGACTCTCAGAAAGATTATGGGACGAATTGGGAGCTTCTAAAATATGAGTTGGGGAAGTTTCTCAGGAAGTTTGGTGGTGACTTGGCCAAGAACAGACAAGCAGTTGAAGATGAGGTTATTGAGAAGCTAGCGTCTCTTTCTCAAAAAGAGTCTCTATCTAATGAGGAAAGATGTGAATATACGAAATTACAAAATAAATTAGATGACATTTATAAATTAAAAGCTAAGGGAGCCTACATAAGGTCAAGAAAACGATGGATGGAAGAGGGTGAACAAAACTCAGCCTACTTCTTTAGACTTGAAAAGAGTAAAAATGTACTGGCTACTGTAGATCAAATTAAAGTGGAGGGAAAAATGATTGAAGATCTAAAAGAGTTAGCCATCCACTGTTATAATTTCTATAACAATTTATACACATCTAATTACTGTGAGGTAACAACTCAATCATTTATGACCTCTATTAGCCATTGTAGAACTATATCCCCAGAAGACAGAGACTATTGTGATGATAGCATTACCCAAGAGGAGGTGTTGAAGGCGATCAAAAATCTCAAAAACAACAAGAGCCCAGGGTGTGATGGCATAACTGCTGAATTATACAAAATGTTTGATGAATTACTAACCCCCTTTCTAGTAAAAGTTTTCTCAGAGAGCTTAGAGAAAGAAGCACTTCCAACAACTATGACACAGGGTGTCATCACATTGATTCCAAAACCAGAAAAGGACAGAAACTGTCTAGAGAATTGGCGTCCTATCACTCTATTAAATAACGATTACAAAATTTTTGCACTAGTTTTTGCTAATAGACTTAAAGAAGTGTTAGACTCTATTATAGATGAATCACAATCTGGGTTCATGAGGAAACGACATATTGCAAATAACATTAGATTAGTGCTAGATTTATTAGATTATAATGAGCTCATCAATGACAACAGCTTCATTCTGTTCCTTGATTTTTATAAAGCGTTTGACTCGCTTGAACATGGTTTTATCCTGCAAGCACTTAAAAAAATTGGATTTGGACATGGCTTTTGCAGAACTGTCAGGACCCTGTATACAAATGGTAGTAGTGCAATAAAATAGAAATTCGGTACTTCCCCTAGATTCAAAGTGTCTCGTGGAATCAAACAAGGGTGTCCAATCTCCCCATACCTGTTTTTGATCGCCTCTCAAATCTTAGCTCTATACATGTCTCTAATAGTGCCTTGGAAGGGATAACATTGGCTGAAAGAAGTATCATCCTTAGTCTGATGACACCACCATCTTCCTGAGAAATGCATCCCAGATTCCCCTTGCGATAGAGTTGATCAGAGGATTTTCTCAAGCTTCAGGTCACAAATTAAACTTAAAAAAATGTGAACTAATGGCAGTTAAAAATTGTGATGTTTCAAACATATGTGGCATTCTTGTGAAGGATCGGGTTACATACCTGGGAACAATAATAACCAAAGACCAAAATATAAGAAGTCCATTAAATTTTAGCCCAATCATTGAAAAAACAAAAAAAAAGTTAAACTCTTGGCTACAAAGAGACCTATCCTTGAGAGGAAGAGTATTACTGACAAAAGCGGAGGGAATTTCCAGACTTGTGGGGTATCGAAAAGAATTGATGATATGTTGTTTAATTTCGAGTGGAAAAACAAAATTCATTATGTCAAAAAATCTGTAATAATGAACACAAATCAGTGTGGGGGCTTAAACTTTTTGGACTTCACAACTTTAAGCAATACCTTCAAAATCAACTGGCTCAGACAATTCTTTAACAATCCAACATCACTTTGGAACTTTATTCCAAACTATATTTTCTCTAAAATCGGTGGCTTGAATTTTCTGTTATTATGCAATTATAATATTAGCAAAATCCCAATTAAACTGTCCAATTTTCATAAACACATGCTTTTGGCTTGGTCTCTCTTGTTTAAACATAACTTCTCACCCTATCGTTATTACATTTGGAATAATAAGGACATTCTCTACAAAAACAAATCTTTATTTTTTGAAAACTGGTACAGGAATAATATTTTACTTGTTGGCCAACTCTATGACATAAGTGGCAGACTGTACAGTTATTCAGATTTCTTGCTGAAATTTCAAATTCCTGTTTCGGTTAAGGAGTATGCAATTGTCTTTGATGCAATTCCTTCTGGTATCAGAATGCTGCTAGGAGGCATTAATTTCCCATGGCCACTGACTCACAATATGGATTTATCTGATACTGCTGTGGGGAGTTTATGCTTTTCTGCAGTGCACCAGACGAAAAATAAAACTATTAGGACTTTATACCAGAGGGATATTGTTACTATTCCTTATATAATCCCATATTGGAACAGGTTAATAGAGAATGTCCCTTGGAAAAGCGTTTGGTCTTTGCCTTTCAAATATATGCTTGCTAATAAAGTGAGAGAAGTTACGTTTAAATTAATTCACAGATTCTACCCAGTAAAGTGTGTGCTTAAGCGGTATAAACCAGATATTGATTCTGAATGCTCTTTCTGTAAAAGGTCAGATGAAGATATTTGCCATTTATTTTGGAAATGTTCATACACAGAGAAATTCTGGTCAGATGTACTTGAATTTATCCAAACCTCTTTTGTTACGGATTTCTCATTTTGCTTTAAAGATGTTTTCTTTGGTGTGGTTGACCTTAAGACGGACAAGGAAAGAAAGTATGTCATTCATTATTAATCTTTTATTTCTACTCGCTAAATATCACATCCATAAATGTAAGTTCAGGGGCTCTAAACCCTTCTTTCCTGGTTTTGAGTGTGAAGTCAATGAATACTTGGAGTCCATAAGATATTCAAAGAACTGTAAAGCTCTGAAGACTGTGCAGATATACTCAACACTTGTGACATCACGTGACTGAATGAAATTGGAAGTGTAAGTGATGCTATGAATTGGACTGCTTGTGGATTAGCCTTGCTGAATTTTGCAGACCCCACTGGATATTAGTTATTTATGTATGTACTTTATTTATTTATGTATAGTTTGTTTATGTATGTATTTGTATGTGTTGTTTGTAAGTCCAAATGCTGCCAATAAAAATAAATAAAAAAATAAAAAAATACTACTGGCCCAGAGGCGTTGCCAAGATGGCGGCCGAGTGGCATGACTTGCCTGGACTTTGGTACTACTACCTGCACATAGCCTAGTGTTTGCTCATTGGTCCATTCGTGAAGCCTCTCTTGAACGACAACACTGTAAACAAGAAGACACGCGGAGATTAAACTCGCGGACTGGCCGTCGGACTGAGGGCTGTTTTAGTCTGCCCTTAATTATCAACTTAACCAGCGGCAGCGATGATATAGCGATCTTTAGAGTTGGGGTACTCGGACTCGAGTCCAATTTTGAATGAACTCGGACTTGTCACGCACTTGGATGAATTTGTACTCGGACTTGACACGGACTCGGACATTTTAGACTCGGAAAATTGTCCGAGTCCAGTCGAGTCCGGGCACTGGAGGACACAATATTATTCAAAAACGAAACGAAACTACTTGTGTTGTTTCCGCGTTGAGCATTGTAGCCAATCACAGACATGTATATTAAGCGCATGAACACAATGGCAAATCAGAGGCGTTTTAGTCAACATGCGGAGAATTCGCTCAAAATGTATGTTCAGAAAATCCCCTCATAATCAACAAAGTCTAGACGCGATATAGGCTACATGAGAGATTCACTGTGCAGTGCGGACAACTTCAGTGTTTATGACGAGAGTTTTAGGGAGAGTGCACTGCAGAACGCGGTAAGTAAGTGATGGCTTAAAGGGAGCGCTATTGACAATCTAAATAATAGTTTTGTTTTTCGTGCTTCTAGAGGACCAGTGGTTACGTTCACACAGTAAATTATAAAGAGTGATAAATGCATTTAAATGTGGGAGTGAATCCGCAAAATGTTAGTCACATAGTAACATAGCAACATTTTGGCGTCTAATAGGTTTATAATTTTTGTTACGATTACACTTTAGTTTACATACACCTTTCAGAATCTCCTGGGGGGTAAACTTTTGAACGATGTAAATTGGTGTAAATTGTTCTTACTTTGTTTAAAAAGTAATTAATTAATTTAGTCCTGCCCTTCAAAGGCTAAAAAAGATATTAGCATGTAAAACAATTTCAAATCATTTAAATCTTTGTGGACTCGGCCGGACTCGACTCGGACTCGGATGTTAAGGACTCGGACTCAAGTCCGACTCGGTCCTCTTTGGACTCGGACTTGGACTCGGACTCGATTGTTAAGGACTTGACTTGACTCGGACTCGACAAAGGTGGACTCGGACCCAACTCTAGCGATCTTTTTTAATAGCAGGAGAATCCAGACCACAGGCGCGTCTCAAGCCTTGTTTATACTCAACGCGTCCGCACGAGCGCGAGTCTCCGCTGACTGCTCGCGCACCTCTCCAAACGGACGAGGCGTTTATACTTGACGCGCTCGCCGTTGTGCTATTCTGTGAAACGACAGGGGGCGACTTGGAGTAATTCTCCTCTAAACCACCAGGAATTAGCAGTGAAGAAGTAGTTTTCCGTTTATTAGTAGTTTATTCATTGCTGATTCATAAAAGAGTAATAAATGCAGTAGGTTTATTGTAGCCTACTTTCACTGCATGTAAACTAAACAACTGAAGCCTTATTGAAGAGTGTTTAAACCTTAATTTCATAAGCAGGGCTTACTTCTGTTATGGTAGGCTTATTTTGTAAATGTAACCAATTACTTTAGACAAGTGCAAACTGGGTGCTTAATGCAAATGTGTTCCTATTTACAAAATGAGAGGCTTTTATGGTCGCCCATCAATGCAAATGTCTCTGTGTATAGAAGGATCATAAACATGCTGGTACAGACGTACCAGTTCGGCCAGATTCGGTTCGAAGTCGTTCATCTTCGGATGCGGCGCCGCGCGCGATGTTACAAAAAGTGCCGTGCACACCGCCAGGCGAAATGGGGTCTTGCGGACCCAACGCGCGCTACCGCCCACACCGCAATGACGTCATTTTTGCCGCGCGCACCTTCACGCTCTTGCGGACGCGTCGAGTATAAACAAGGCTTCACGCTCTGCCGCTGCGCGAGGGTGCGCGCGCCAAATATGACATCCAGACTTTTATATAATGCTGAATCTGTCACAGGGCAGCCACAGTCCCTCAGACCTGTAGACCGTCAGCCTCCCGCCTGCTTTTAACCTGATGGTACGATCTCTCTGGTCGAATGCACACACACATCAACACAGCGTTCAGTCAGTGCGTGAGTGTGCGTGGCCGATATAAAGAAAATATAATCTTCATGATTAAGGGACACGGTGTAACTACTAGCAGGGCTGCCCTTATGTCACGTCATATCACAACTATCTTTCCAGAGTTAATTCTATGTTTTAATAAAATTAATCATGCCATGAAGAAAGCAGGAGATGTGTTAGGAATAATCTGGAAAATAAAGACCCATAGGCCTTGTTTCAGGTGGACATATCTCCAGTTACTCAGAGCTACCAGAGCTTCATGATGATAATTATTAAGTCAGAGCTCTGAGGAAATGCAGATGCAAAACAAACAACCCAAAGTCCCCAAAACTGTCATATAGGCCTAAATTTGAATCCTGTTGCCTTAATTGTGGATTTTTTCTTAGAAAAAATAATTTATTCTTTGCCCGTTGTTTCTAATGCAGATAATTGTTCTACTCTGTATTACAGTATTTTCTGCTGTAAAAAAAAAAAAAGATTTTATTATATAGCTTACAATAAGAAGCTATTTTATGTGTTTATCTTAATAGACGACATGTTTTCAAAAAAGGAGCTTTACACACAACCTTATCAGAGCTAATGATAATATTAGTACATTTTAGCATGTTTTAAGCCCCATTGTCAACTATAATCATATAAAACTTAATTTTCCAACAACAAAAATGTGGCTAGTAAAAATGCTGCGTGGCTAGTAATTTTGGAAAACCACTAGCCACATTGGCTAGTGAGCAAAAAAGTTAATGTCAAGCCCTGGTGACAGATACAAGGCAACTAATTTGTGTGCACTTCAAATCAGTAACAATGTATATAAAATCATGTTGTAAATGTAAACCTAACAATAAAGAATTATGAATATTATTTGTTCCGTGTGGTTATGTTGTCCCATTATACTAAACAAATAAATGCAAATGACAAAAGAAAGAAACTTAATTCTTAAATGAATGAATGTCCGTGTAAATGTATGTGTGCGCGTGTGTGATGACAGATCAACATTACCGCTCTCTTGTGCGGCCTCCACTTGGGCCGTCACAAGGTGTAACGTTAACAGATGTAATGGAAGAAGAAGGAACAAGGAACAAGGAACTACTTAATTTCATAAATGCAACTAGCCAAATTTTAGAAGGGATGACAGGAATGTTTACGAAAGTAGAACATTACATGATCGCGATAATGTTGAATGTTTTGCTTGCATTGATTTTGCTTTGCTTTAAATTGTGCTTTTTTGGACACATTTAATATATTTAAATTACACTATACTAAGTGTGTATTACACTATACTAAATGTATTATTTTGAAACAACTTCAAGTATATTAAGTGTTTTTCAAGATATGCTTATATTGATAGTTCACTTCAAAATGAAAATTGTCATCATATACTCAAGTTGTTTCAAACCTGTATGAATTTATTTCTTCTGCTAAACACAAAGGAAGATATTTTGAAGAATGTCAGTAACCAAACAGTTAACCCGACCCTAATGTAAGCTAGCCAACATTTGTCTAGTGTTGAGAGAGAGAGATGGAGAGAGAGAGAGAAAAAAGGTTTGAAGAGATTTTTTTTAAAGAAAAATGTTTTTGAAGAGAAAAAAGTTTTTGAAGAGAAAAAAAGTTTGAAGAGAGAAGAAATGTTTTTAAAGAGTTTTTAAAGAGTTTTTGGGAGAGAGGGGGGAAAAGTTTATTTTGGAGGAAAAAAATAAGTGAGAAAAAAATCTTAGGACTCAGGAAGGATCTAAGACACTAATTTTATTTTAAGAAAAAAGAAAGAGGAAGAGAAAGAGTAAGGTGTGGAGAATGTTGTCAAGGCTGGATCCGGCACACCAGAGGGTTTTTCCCTTTGCCTGGCAAGAGACGACATTTCCTGTGATATGAACAAAGTCCTCAGGCCGGACACAAAATGAAGATGTTCTGAATTAAAATGAATCTCTCACTGACTTTGATTTTGCTGTTGCACAACTCTTCTGAGTGTACTATAACATACTTTTCATTTAGAGTTTTTTTAACCTTTTTGGCTTTTGCCTCTACTGTATTTTTACAGTATGCAAGTGCTGAATATACAGACATCCAGTATTATACAGTTTTAGAACAATACTATTCTTGCATGTATCAATTAATTCACCTTACTACTGTAAGTTGTGATTACTATACTTTTTTAACATAATTGAATATGACAGGTTTTCTAGATTGCTAAACACATTTCTTGAAACCATCACTCACTTTCTCAAAACCTTAAACACAAAACCAAATTGTCAAGCCACATTCATAGAACCTCTGACTCTTCTGGCAAAATCAAACAATTGCCTCAAAACCATTTTACGTGTGCTCAAAATCAAACAATGCTTTCAGATCATGCACACATGAGTCAACAATATTATAAACTCTACAGATCATTCATTAGACACTAAAATGGAGAACACAGAATCCAAAGCATGCAGTTACAGAAAAAAAGTATATTCTAACAAAGCAAACACATTTTGCAATTACATAAAAAGTATAGTAATGACAACTTGAAGAAGTAAGATGAATAAATTGTATACTGTGTATGCACTGCAATTATAGGCTTGTACTGAATATTGTTTAGTATTGAATGTCTGTATATTCAGCACTTGTTTACTGTGAAAATACAGTGACCAAACTGCAAAAGACAAAAGGGTTACAGTAAATGTAAAAGTAATGTTACTGTACACTCAGAAGAGTTGTGCAACTGCAGAATCAAGGTCAGGTCATTTATTCTGCATCATGTCTTCATTTCGGGTACGGCCTTCATTCACATCACAGACAATATCATCTCTGCAGGCGAAGGGAAAAACCCTAAAGCAGATCCAGCCTCGACAACATTCTCCACACCTGCTCTTCATCGTCCTCTTCCTCTTCCTCTTTGTTCACCATCACTTACAGTATACACACCCTGGTGGGGAAAAAAAGCTAAGTATACTTGCAGCCAGAATAATTATCAGTATACTTCAAGTGTGTTACTGATTAGTTAACTTGAAATGTGCTATTTTGAAACAACAAATTTTAATTAGTTACTAAAAGTATATTTTAGTAGTAATTAAATTGTAGTAAAGCATAACTTAAGTGTATTTAGTGTACTTTTGTGTACTAAATTAGAAGAGATTTAAGTATACTCAGTATACTTTAAGTATATGCCTGTGTAGGGACTAACATGCTTGATTAGTGATATTAAAGTGTACTTTATTTGTATTACAAGTAGGCCTACTTGTTTTGAAGTACTAAGTTTTGACCTATAGGTTATTCACTCATTGTTTGCTCTGTTGAGTCCTTATTTCTCTGAATGCCTGTAATCAATCAGGTAAAACAGCTCAGACGATTTATTACATATTACATTTGAAAATGTGGACCGTTTGAATGCTTGACATCGAAACTTCATTCATTAACTTTTTGGAAATAATCCATTAAGCAAGTTGCGATTTGATTTATCATTTCAGTTCCATTCGTTTGCGTGTTGTCTCAAGGGCACGCCCACAATCGGGGAAATATCATGAATATTAATGTATACAGTTTTTCACAAGAACTGAATATTACACATGGAATTACAATGACGACTGATGTCATGCGATTTTGGCAGCATAAATAGTGGATCAGAATCAATTTGTGAGACAAACTGCCTGATAATACCGTTTATTTCATCCAGGCTTTGATCACCAGCACTGCAACAATGTCAGAAGCATGGACCCCAGTGAAGTCTGTCACTCCAGAGGTGACTGACATCTGCAATAAGGTAGGAGACAGAAATCACTCACAAAATGCAGTTCTCTTACGAGAGGTTCTCTCGTACTGCGTAATATCTTACACTAGAGGAAAACCTCTTTTCCACGAGTTATTGAAGCCAAAAATTATCCTTAATTTTGAATTAATGTAAAACGCATTGCAGCAGCATGCAGACATAGGCAAGACGGCTCGCGTGCCTATTGGCTTACCTGCGGCAACTGCAGCAGCCTATCGAGAGAGGCCCCTCGTGACGTCAGATCCAATTGGGCGCTTCGCGCCCACTACGTCACGTCCCGCCGAAACGGGGTGGCCTGGGCCTATAAATACAGCTCGATGGGCTGGTATAATCAGATTTTTCATCTCTTCAGCGAAGCTCACGCATCGCTGGATCCGGAGTGAAGAAGCCGCGCCATTGACTAAAGCCTTCTGCGGGACGAGCCTTTGCACCTGAAGCCGCTGGCCTTCATCTCGCCGCCTTCAGTCGCCGCTCCTGCTAACGCTTTCCGGCGTCCATATCCTTTTACTCTCTGGGCCCTATCTTGCACTCAGCGCAATTGACTTTGTACACTGACGCATGTATCATTCCTATTTTGCACCCGCGCAAAGCGGACTTTTCCCTCCACAGACGCACGTCGGTAAACTAGGAAATTAACTTGCGCTCTCTGGGTGGGTCGGCGCAAAAAAAGAGGCGTGTTTCGGCGCAAACATTCCCTGGTGCTATTTTGCAGTTCCAGAAAACAATTGCGCCACTGACCAGAAAAAACCTAGTCAAAAGTCAGTGGTGCGTTGCGCGTTGTTCATAATGCTATTTTAAGCGCGCATGCTTGGCCATAATGTAGCGGGTGCACAACGCGCATACACTTTGATTCTCTCATCAACACAGATGCAGCAGTTTTTATTTTTGCAAATCATACATTATAACAAGGAAAAATATTAGCCTAACACATGAGGGAAATCATTGTGGTGTCCATGAAGATGTAAGAAATATGTAGTAAGCCTAAATCTAGCTTACATTTACCTAATTTTTTCAGGCTAATTGTAGTAATGACATGGCTGATGACACCATTTTTGATGCCAGCAACAATGAGTGAAATACGGTTTAATCGAAAACACACAAACACGCTGTGTAATTGAACGAACGTTCGGCATACTGAAACTGCGTTTCAGGTGTTTGGATAGGTCAGGAGGCACTTTACAGTAGCCTACAGTCCTCAAAAAGTTGTAGCATTCTTTGTGGCATGTTGTGTTTTACACAACATTTCCATAAATCAAGGTTGTGTTGTTGACATAGATGAGGAAACATTAGAGGACTTAAGGAGACGTGATGGTGAACTGCATGTGCCGATGCCACTTAACCCAAATGCCCCAGCAGCAGCACGGGACAGGAGAGCGTATTTGGCAGAAGAGCTGCTGCGTCATCTACAGTATAGTGAGGTAAAGCTAATTAATATCGGTCTAATGTTCGACTACATTTAAAAAATATAACCATGCATAATATTCGTGATTCAGAGAGAACGAGTCCAAAACATCCGAGAGTGTTTATTTGTGACATTTCTTTATTTACATTTGTCAAAATGAAAAATCAATATCAAACAGTATATTGATAAAAAAAAAATACAAACGGAAAATTAGGTTGAAAAGAACGTCGGTCTCCTCGGCTGTGAACCGCTCCTGGCGCGCGCCTGGTAAATCCGCCGTATTAATAACAATCCGCCATGCAACATGCGCACCTGCTCTTAAAGGGTATGTTGGATGACGCTCTGATTGGTTTATTTCACGTTACGCCCAAACCACGCCTATGAATAATTAAGCTACTTCAGACCAACCCCTTTTAGATTTGCGCCAGGCGCAAGAGGCATTTATCCTGCCGGGAAAATAGCAACAGCGCCGAGACCCGCCCACAAAGGTACTTGCGCTTTGCGCTTTGACACTTGCGTTTCAGATCGTGCGCTGGGTGCAAGATAGGGCCCTCTCTAGTGTGTGTTCGCCGCCGCGACTCACACTTCTCCTAAAAGAGCAAGCATCTTTTTCAAGATGTCTCATTCATGCAGCTCGTGCCGAGCCCTGTTATTGTTACCGCCATGTTATTTGTGTTTCCTGCCTGGGTGAAGATCACGCAGCTCTAGCGCTCGCTGATGGTGGCTGCCATCATTGCAAACTGTTGCCCATGGTGACTCTGAGGACTCGCCTGGCATCTTTTTCCAAGACTGCACGTCGGCCCGCTGTAGTGCCGCATCGTAAAAAGTGCCGTACCCAGCGGTTCCGGAGCCCTCTCCAGCATGCGAAAGCTCGCCGGTACGCCCGCCAGCTTCGCTCGAGTCGCTCACCGACGGACAGTGGCCGACGACGACGAGGCAGCTTTATCTGTGGAGGAGGCCAGCTGCTCTATCCTGGCATCAGATAGTGAAGATTGGGCGAGCTCTGTGGACCTCCCCCTTCTGCCCGCGAGTCGTCAGGGAAACGGGCCAGCATCGAGTCTGAGCTGATGCGTCTGCTCTCACAGGCCATGGCGAGCCTCGGCCTTGAGTGGGCGGCGCCCGCGCAGCCCTCGCGCAACCGGCTGGATGGATGTTTCCTGCCAGGGGACCACGCTCCACCGACTTCTAGACCCGCGCCTTTTCTTCTTGAGCTTCATGAAGAAGTCGCAAAGTCCTGGAATGCCCCCTTCTCAGCCAGAGTGTGCACTTCTGTTTCAGCAGCATTCTCCGTGGTGGACGGTGCTAAAGACAGAGGATACCACGCTCTTCCTCCTGTGGAAGAGGCTGTAGCTGCCCATCTTTGCCCGCCCTCTGCTGGACGGCGAGCTAAAACGGCGCTACCATCTAAAGCCTGCCGCACTACTTCCGCCATGCACAGTCGCGCTTACACCGCCGCTGGACAGGCTGCATCGGCATTGCACTCGATGGCCGTACTGCAGATCTTCCAAGCCGACCTTCTCCGAAAATTGGATGAGGAAGGACCGGAAGCTATCAGCGTACCGGATTTAAGGAGCGCTACAGACCTGGCTCTTCGCGCCGCTAAAACTGCTGCACAGGCCATTGGGCACCGTTGCTGAGAGACACCTATGGCTGACGTTATCAGAGATGCCGGACTCAGAGTGCTCCGCGTTCCTCAACGTGCCCATCTCCCCAGCTGGCCTCTTTGGATCTTCCGTCAAAGATTTCGCAGATAGATTCGCTGAGGTTCAGAAAACGTCACAGACTATTAAGCACTCTCTACCGAAGTGCTCTAGTTCCACAGCAGGTCGCCCTAAGTAGCCGTCTGCTCGAAGCTCCCAGCCTGAGGCCTCAAAGTTTTCCGAGCCCTCCTAGGAAAACGACGGTGTTCAAGTCTCGCCGCGGCCAGACCTCCACCGAAACTTTTCGCTCGTTCAGTTCCAGGAAATGTGACTGTTCCAATGTATTTGGCAGTAAACAAGTCGGTACCATGGCCCGCTTGCCTGCACAAACGCCGTTTTTACGGCGACCCAGATAAATCACATAAAGAGTGTAAATTCTGGTATTCCGGCCATGGCTGATGGTGTTATGAGTGTAATAAAAATGCCCACGACCCAGTGTTCATTCCTACACACAAGCACAGCCCACCACAGTGCAGGGCTCGCACAAATAAAATCGACTCATGTCGATCGTGCATTAAATGTAGTGAATGTGCCCACAACCCTGGGTTCTCCCAAGGTCTTTTTTTCTCCATTGGGTCATCTGATTGAGTTTTAGGACGCCATTAGGTCACTTGATGGAGTTTTTCGGTTCCTTGCCACCGTTGCCTTTGGCTTGCTCAGTTGGGGATATTCAAATTAATTAACTAATCATACCATTGATCAACTCTACCAAACTTGGATGTCTTTTTTCCAGTAATGAATAAACATTAAGTTGTTTTGAATGATACTGTGAAGCAGCTTTGATACAATCTGTATTGTGAAAAGCGCTATATAAATATATTTGACTTGACTTGACTTGACAACCCAGTGCCCACAAACACTACACACTGCATGTCCCACGGTTTCTGTAAAAATGAAACCAACACACATACAGTCAGCTCAGGCCAACGGTGTTTTCAGTGCAGTAAATGTGCCCCTGTCCCGCGCCCACATTCAGTCACAGACATGCTAACCCCCACGTGGTTTGCTCTGCTCGCTCTCTCTCAGCAAACTGCCATAAGAGAGTCAAGCGTGGCCAGGTTGCCCGCTGTGATCAGCGCGCCCCCCGCCTCAAACGCTGCAAACACAGCGTTTATGTTACAGCACACCAATGCTCTCCGGTCGCCACTATGTCGCGGCCAGAGCCCAGATTTCATTATACCCCTAGCTTTTCATGCAAATGCGTGGGCAAAGCTTCCCGGGATATCATAATGGGTGCTGAACACTATAAAAAGAGGCTATTCCAGATGTTCGGAATTAGCAAATCCTGATCTGCTAAAACAGTTCATTTCTTCTTGAGTAAATCACTCACTGGAAGCTAGTTAATCAAACACAGCTCTGCCTTTCTGTGGACTGGGACACAAAGAAATGGTGTTTGGGACTTGATTAAATTATTGACTCTGATTTTGCCACGCGGCGTTTTTCTCTAATGAATAAACAAAGGAATGCCATGTTTACGACATGTGACCAAAGGACACACAAAGGACACACAAAGAGCAAAGGGGGGCAAAGAGCAAGAGTTCACAAAGCTGCCTGAACTCTGAAGGACAATCACATACACACACATTGACGCACACAACACGAACTTTGAACATTAAACTTAGAATATAAGCATGTCATGTTTCATATACTCCTGTGTGTTTCCCAGTTTATATTCACTTCGTGTATGACGTTTGTTTGAAGGAACGAATTTGCTTTGAAGGAACAAAATGCTTTTAAAATGCATATCTTATGTAACTTTTTATTCCTATAATCTTCATGTGACGTGTTTGATATCTCTGTAATTCTCTCAATCTAACGGAGTCGAATTCCGATAGCAGAATGCAGTAATGTGCATTCTTTTACACATTTCATAGTTCTGGAGCCGAACGGCTCAATACAATCTCCTCATGACCCAGTCCAGTGGGCGTCCCCCACAGGACAAAGAAAACTTTTTCCCGCTTCAGATTCTCGGACGGGGGCGTGAACCCTGTCTTTCCATAAAAGACTGACCCCAGAAAGTTCCTGCAGAAAGCACTGTCCCCGTGAGAGGTTTCTGGTTCCATGCTGCCCTACAAAGGCAAAAGACCTTAACTCGCCAGAGTGTGAAACTGAGAAAAATGACTTTAAAGTTATCTTAATGTCCTGACAAATGAGTTATAGGTATAATATTGTAATTTTCACATTTTGTAGTGTATACCTGTATTAACCGATCTACAAAAAAAATTTGAACACAAATTTGACCTTTGACCCTTTTTCGGAAGTTACTGTATTCTGCCTTAGCATTGCCCACAAAATGACAATCGGTCATACCAAGGCAAAAGACCTTAACTTCTATTTTATAGCACAATGTTATGATAACACTTAAAATGTAAGCAATATTAACCCTATTGGACTCATGATAAAAATGGCTTCACATGTATCAACAAGAAGTTGAAGTAGTGAGAATAGTTGGAAGAGTATGAATGGTTTTAATTAACATGAATTTCATAAAACAAAGTTGATTAACACCACTAAAAGTATAAAAGATGTGGAATATTTAAAGATTTTTTGAAAATTTGATTCTAAAACTGAAGTGTGTGTGTGTGTGTGTGTGTGTGTGTGTGTGTGTGTGTGTCCGTCCCTTCTTCATTCTCACAGTCATTTTGCAGATGACCTATTATTAATACTAACTTTATTCTCATCTGAATTATAAATAATTTATTTCTGTATAAAATAATACTACCATTAAAATCACATTTGATTTTCTTTTTTAATCAATGTAGAATGTGTAACTTAAAAAATAAACAGAAATTAAAACCAATGCACAATGTTGTGTTTTATTGTGTGTACACAAATATAAGCAAACTCTTTGCATGATTTTTGAATCATCAGTTTGAATGATGTCCTGTATAAACAAAATTATGGAGTATGTTTTTATGTTTCCACTGTTCGATCGCGCCCGTGCCTCTCTCTCTCTCTCTCTCACACACACACACACACACACACACGTGCTTGCGCACACACGCACGCACGCGCCCGGGAACCGAACTGGGTGAGGCGGGGCTTTAGTTTTTTGTTGTATTCACCTGCTACAGCGTGTGTAACATTTTTCTGTCAACTCTGCATATATCATTCGCGATGGATACCCTATCGTTTGTCGATGGAGCGGGTTCAGACTATACTACATGATCTGACCGCATTTGTGCAGGAAAGCTCTGAGGACATCAGAAATTACAGGGACTGATGGCAGCTGTACAATGTACACACGCTACATCGTAATTGAAATTTTAATGGAGAGTAAAACAAAGGCAGAACACCGTACAATCTGAAAGGTAGGATTATTTGATAGAACACCGGCACAGTAACTTCATATTGACGCGCGGCTAAACAAATGCAGAGTACCGTAACTCAAAATGAGCGTTCCAAAACAAAGCCAAAGAGCCGTAAATTATGTTACGGTGTTCTGCCTTAGTTTCTCATGGGCTTTTGGAAGTTACTGTTAAGACAACCCATCATTTTCTCGAAAAAACAAAAGAATTGACTCAAAAGACTTATCCACATGATAAAGCAGGTCTTGAATGTGCCAAAAATATAAAAAACTAATTTTCGACCAAACACGAAGTTACGGTCTTTTGCCTTTGCACGGCAGCATGGCTCCTTAGGGAGCTTTACGCCGTGTTTCTTCTTTTTCTTTAATCTTTCTTTATTTTCGTCTTCGGACTTTTCCTACGTTCAGTTTCAGTGAAATGAACGTAATCAGCAACTTCAACTTTAAAGAGACTCTTTGAACCTTCCGCGACCGTGCTCGCCCGGAAGAGACGAGAAAGCACGCACCCGCTCTTAAGGACACACACACGCAAGACTCGGTTTTCCTCAGCAACACAAAGAGAACCATTGTGCAAGTATTAGTTTTATGGAACTTTTCATGTGATTTCATTCCTTAGTGTCTCTCAAGGTTCATTTTGTCTGTGAGTTGTGCATACTGCAATCTCTCATCCTGACCTTTAGTTTCACTTTCTCATCCTCTTACTCTCTCTCTCCCTCTCTCTCAATCTCTCTCTCTCACTCAATCTCTCACTCCCGTTTGTTATTCGTCTGTCTCTGTTTTACTGTTTACTGTACATACATGTATCCCATGTTTAAATGTAGAATTCTGTATCCGTAGTTTCATTTTATTAAAACCATTATATTCTTGATTGCTTCTGTCTAAAATGCTCAGTTTTACAAAGTCAATGAAATGTTTGATCTTAGCTACAAAGCTTTACAATTTGTTACTATTTCAGTAACCTAAATTTTATTAATAACAAGAAGGTGATTTTTCGTGGCCAGAAAATAGCTTTTTTTCGAATTATAAGAAAGAGATCATTTTTGTTGAAAATTGATAAGTTAATCTTACGGCCGTTTGCTGGACAAACAGATTGGTTTGATAACTAAATTAATTCCATTAAAAGTTATCTCAGAGAATCGATCTGTAATGAGACGATTGATATATTAATGACGAACCAGAACTAATTGTGGAGATCATTCATGTATACAATCGATCTATTTGCAGCTTCGATAATTTAATGTAACTGTAATATGTGATATATGTTAATCATATTCCTGATTAATTATTAAAATTCCCTATATATCATTTGAGCTAATTAATGCAAAACCCAATGTTGCTACAATAGTGTCAACTCTTGCTTTGTGCAGTTTTATTTTATAAAGGCATCCTAACCTGTGCGGCCCATGTTTATGTCACCTTTGCACTCAAATTCTATATTCGAATAATAAAGTTCATATAATCTGTTCAACACATCCTCGGTTTTTAGAAAGTTACACTTTTATGTATTTCGATTAATTTTGAAAAAGGGCAGGGGCTCGGGCACCCAAAGCCCCCCCCTCTGCACGTGCCTGTTTGCTATTCATTTACTATTATTCTCAAGAATAACACAAAACACCTTAAGTAGACAAAATGCTCCTAAAAATGTGTGGCACTTTAGATTACAGATTTACACCTTTTGCTAAATAGTGTATGTTACTGTTGCTCAAACAGTAAAGACAAGGTCATGTGTTCAATTCCCAGGGAATTCATGAACTGCATGAATTGTATAAAGCTGCATAGGTATATGCTTCCCTGAATATTAATAATGCAAGTCACTGAGTAAAGGCATTTATCAAATGCATAAATGTAAATTGTAATTCAAAGACTCTGATTCATACTTACCTGACAAACAGATACATAAACCAACTGTGAACATAAACTGGCCAACTGGAACAACTGGTTACGTGGAACATTGATTAAATAAATCCTGGACTCTTCCAGTGAAAACTGCACCAAATAATGTGTGCCATTTCTTTTGATATGTCTTTGGGTGACAGATTTATGCTTTTGAATAGTGTATAGTATTCCTTTTGCTCAAACAGTAGAGCAAAGCCAAGGTCATGATTTCATGATCTAATAAAATGTATACCTTGAATATTAATACTGCATTAGTATTGTAATATGTTTTTTTCTTGTTTTTTTCTTTTATAGGAATGACACACACAGAGACACAGAAGAGACTTTGAGATATTAAATTACGTGTGTCTGACCACTTGGATTGATTTGACATTATCACATTCCTAACTTATCTTTGTAAACAATCAATAACTTTTGTTGGCCGATACAACAACATAAAACAGTCTGCAGTGATTATAAACTCACAAACACCAAGTTGAGATACTTGAGACTACTTGAGACTATATTGGCCCACTTATAAAAATGAATTAAAGTATAGGCCTTTATCACGTTTCTGTGTTAAAAAATTTAGAAGTTTCAAATAGTATTGTAAAATAATTTCCGCTGTCGCTGTCGTGGCAAATTTATGATCTTTGGTTCAGGTCCTCAAAGTCTGGTTCAAGTCGCAAAGAAATCTTTCAGAGTCGAAGTTTCAGGCTGTTCATCTGATCTTACAATGGTCAGTGTTCATGTTTTATACTTTTTCCTTATCACTTGGTCCCCAATGAGCACCCTCATATCTATCTCTTCTTCTCTGCCACTCCTTGTGGCCTTGCTCCCATTAGAAACATCTCCCCTTGGGCCTTATTCTATTGGTGGAACATATCAAAATCTTAAATAACTGTGTTTTTCTCCCACAGTATGCTGACACCTGCGTTTCTTCTACATTCTGGGTACTTTCCATTCCCTTATCCATTTGACCTATTTTTCTGCTTGGCATTACAGCATTCAGACTCATGTATGAGACAGATGAAATTCTCCAACATCGCCTATATCAATGGCAGTGTGGCGTTGTTAATTATTGCTGTCCAATTCATCAAAGATACTTCATTTAAACACACCAACCTCAGTTTACAATTATTAATATAACAATGTTAGGATAAATATGTTTGCATCTCCTTTTCTGTCTATCTAATAATTTATTGTACACCCTGTTAAGTCACACGCTCATAAGACATGTGGTAGTTATTATCCATAAGGAGCAACGTTGCATATGGTATAATCATGAATGGAGTTGTTTGTCTCTCTGGACTCTTTCAGTGAAGCTGACAGTCTCCTTTCTTTTCTCTATGGGCTTGTTATTCTATTTGTTGGTTTCAGCCTACGACCTAGACTTGCTATATAAACTATGCCACGAGCACAATAAAGCTGACTATTGAATGAACTACACGTGTGTGTATCATTCTTTATTCCCCGGTACTGGATCTGTTCTACTCTGCTCTGCATTGGTCATTGACTTCGTTCTGATATCCAATTTTATCTAACAATTTGGGGGCTCGTCCGGGATCGATCCAGAAGGGATCATGGAAATTGAACTGAGACGGTGCGAGGACAAAACCTCAGGTAAGTGTTCCTTTTTCTGTTAGAGATTGGACACTTACCTGAACTAATCCTCTGTTGTATGTTTTTGACTCATTGACGTCTCTTTCAATGTAGTTTGACTAGAAAGGTTTTGCGATGTTTTTAAATAAATATCAGCAAAGGAAACTGTCCATTATTCGACCTACGCCGTTTTCTGAGACAATTTAGGGACTCAATTGGCTGGTGAGGAAGATGGGGTCGACCATTCTTTTAATGAAAATTTCTAATCGGAATTTAAAGACAGAGCAGAACAACAACTCTTGTCAGTTTGTCTGGTTTCCTGTTGAATGTGAATAAGGAAACAGCTCAGTTACAAAATGGGGAATAGTATTCTCAGATTAGTTCCTGATGAGCAAATCAGGAAATGGATAGAGCCTTTCACATAATATGTATAAGTATTCAAGAAAATTAGACCCGTTCTTTAGAAACAGATAAATAAAGTAAGGACATGAGAGTATAAGACAATGAAAAGTACAGAGTAACAAAAGAAGTGTTGTTTTTGTAGGTACAAGTTGAGTTAGACATTATCATTTTCTAATAGCATAAGAAAAAGCATTTCAGTTTGATGCATTGACATTTTCAGAAACGATATTTCAGCATTTCTGCTTAAATAGACCAGAGAGCTGGTCCCTCTGTAATGGAATGTAAAGCACAGCTCGATCGGCCCAATGGAGGCATCCGATCAGCGGGTTAAGGTCTCTGCGTGTTACTGTCTTTTCTCATGGCAAAGTATTTTTTGATTAAATGCAATACATTTCTCATATGTATTAACTCGTTATTTCATCTGACTCCATACATGAAAAGGTTTTTTAACGATATCTGTGCATCATTAAATATAAGCGAATGTTTGAATATTCCTTTTAACTCTAATTAAATAGTGTCAATGTCAGTTAGAATAATCAAAATGTAACAATTTATTATGTCAGGTAAATGTATAATCAGTTCAAAGATAATCAATACAAAACATCAAATGTTCTGGAATAAAGAGAAGACAAATACGACATTTAAGGAATAAATGAAGCTGAGAGATTTGTCCCCTCTCTAGCCTCACAGGCTCATCTGAAGTACAAAAAAGGCCCAGAGCCTTCTGCTGCATTTCATTATATAGACAGACCCCATTTCATATGTAAACATGAGTTCACAGTGGAAATTTACCTTAAACACTGTCCCAGACTTAATGGGGGTAGAAGTTGATTTACATGGGACCATTTGCTAACAGTGGGAATTTGCATTGAACTAACACCTTCTGAGAGCAGGAGGGTTTAACCATCCACCCTCATTTGTGTGTATGTTATCTCTAAACTCTTAAAAACCTTATTACCTTTCGTTTTACTTATTTGGAAATGTTTTTGGTGATCTTCGCATTGGGGAGAAGGAATCGGGGATGAGGGAAATAAATGTAGGTTAGGTGAGACTTTTGTTTCAAATGGTAAGTTCAAATGGTAATGTCCAGAGGGGTTGTTCCTCAATCAGTTCTTCCAGTTTTTCCAGTCTTACAGGACTGATCAGCCGTTTCAATTGGGGTTTCCCCAGAGGATAGGATGTCGATAGCAGCATCGGAGGGTGAGCTGGCCTCTGGAGAGGACGACTCGGCTGCGTTATCTCCCTCTGGGACGATGTTTTTAAATAAATATCAGCAAAGGAAACTGTCCATTCTTGGACGCATTCCGTTTTCTGAGACAATTTAGGGACTCAAAATGGACTGGTGAGAAAGGTGGGGTCGACCATTCTTTTAAAGGAAATTTCTAATCAGTATTTAAAGACAGAGAAAAACTAAAAAAAATGTGTCAGTTTGTCTGGTTTCCTGTTGAATGTGAACAAGGAAACAGCTCAGTTACAAAATGGGGAATTAGTTCCTGATAAGCAAATCAGGAAATGGATGGAACCTTTCACATAATGTGTATAAGAAGTATTCAAAAAAGTGTTGTTTTTGTAGGTACAAGTTGAGTTAGACATTATCATTTTCTAATAACATAAGAAAAAGCATTTCAGTATGATGCATTGACATTCAGAAGCGATATTTCAGCATTCCTGCTGAAATAGACCAGAGAGCTGGTCCCTCTGTAATGGACCGATCAGCCATTTCAATTGTGTTCCCCCAAAGGATAGGATATCGATAGCAGCATCGGAGGGTGAGCTTGCCTCTGGAGATGACGACTCGGCTGCGTTATCTCCCTTTCGGAGTGTAACGTTGCCCAAGCCGGATCCAGAATTGTCAGTTGGTCACCGATCCACTCCCTCCCCCCGGGTCAGGGCCAGGTGGAGTCTTAGTTTGTGTGTGTGTTTGTTCCACTGCTGGCTCCCAAAAAAAGCGGAGCAAGCGGTACCCACACTTCAGAGAAAGAGCAAATTCCTCTGTTCCTGGGTCCCAAGAGGGCAAGTCTGGTCGTGTGCGACCCTGTAAAGCCCTCAGCCCCCTCTTGTTCGCCAGCACGGCAGCTGGGTGCGGTTTAAGGATCCTGTCAGCCGCCTTCTCACGCATCCCTGGCCGTCTCGTGGAGACAGGTAAGTGTTGTGCACCACACTCAGACTCTGCTTCGGGCCGCCTTCGGGCCTTCCGAGCCGGGTCCCTGTCCTCCACCTCAATGCCCCACCTCGGGTCTGTGGTCCCTGGCCCCTGGCCCCTGGCCCGGTTCATGGAAGCCAAAAATGCTTCCAAGCCGGACCAGATGACCCCAAACTATACCATCGGACTCGGCTTGCGATTTATTTTCGCTCGGCTTCCGCCCAAGCTCAGTGATATTCATCACACCTAGGTGTTGAGCAGATATGCTCCTAAAATTAGTGATATTTATCACACCTAGGTGTTGAGCAAAGATTATCCTAAAAGTTAGTGACTTTCGTCACACTTTGGTGTTGAGCAGTGCTCCTGTGTTGTGTGCGCACATCACAGTCTACTGGCGAAGGACGCGATGCAGCCGCTCCCTCCAGCCGATATGAAGGCCGGCTTCTATAGACCAATTTCGAGCCTACGTCACAGTTACGTCACAGCGTTAGCTGGTGGCAAAACGAACAGAAAACTGGAGGCGGCCAACACAAACCAGCACAGATTCGGCTACATAATAAGAGCTTAAATTAGTATTATTGTTATTAAATGTCATCTTGTTGTGTTGTTGGGTGCAAGAATCGATGAAAAATGAATATGCTGTATCTGGATTTTTTTTTTTTTTGAAAATATTCACATCATTAAAATTATATCGTAATGTCACGTCTTCTTGGCGCTGGCTAGGCAGAACTGCGGATCGTACCACACAAGTCTTGAACATGACCATTCAGCACATAGTTAGATTTAAATGCCCTCTTTTTCCACTCGGTTTCTCTATCAGGTAGGTGTAGAAGTCAGGCCACTCAACCGGAGGTAACTTAGAGTTAATGTTAATCCTGTCAGATCGTCCATCCATTGAGTGAGCGTGTACGGGTCGGCCAATCTGGGTCCGTCCATTAAAATTTACTTTTACAAATAACAATCGCGGTCCTGGACAGTGAGTGACCTTGCACATTAAGATAAAATCGGATTTTCTCCAGTCATCGTTAAAAAACGAACTAACAAAACTTGCAAACTAGCGTTAGTGAAGCGGCCAGAGGGATCGTTCCGCCACCACCTAAGCTCCGCCCACAAAAAAACGTCACTATGTTTACCAACTGAAAATTGGTCTATAGTATATTCTGGCCCTTACGTGGCCTCACCGCAGTCCTGTAACCTAATGACAACTTTTGGGTGAGTTACTACCTTTTGTGCCAAAGCAACTGAGAAAAACTGTAAAAGAAAAAAAAAAGGAAAAAACATATTTATTATAGGCTATATTAGGCTATATTTGACAAAATTTACCATTTAGAGTAATATTACTAAATAATTCACCATTTATTCATATATATAGGCATACACATATACCTACATCCAAATGTATAGATATTATGTCATGAAGTTCATCCACAGGTTTTCTCATTTTCCATACATTTCACAATGTATGGTTTATGTATGGATTGCGGTCAATGAAGTTTCTCCAGAAACCCTTAAGAAATCCACAGGCGTGACACTAGACAACCAGTCTATAGTTTCTGACGAAGAGCCCATACGTGCTCGAAACGTATAACGTATATAACGTTTAGGGGCGGGGTCGGAGCCAGAGGCCATTCGTACAAATTCACACGAATTGGGCAACTCGTAAAATATCACATTCACACCTTCAAAATTCACTTCATTCTCTTCTTCAAATGCAACAGGAGATTACACCTGTTGTTTATGAGACTGTCACATAATAAAGCTGTTGAATTGAGTCACATATTATTGTAATTTAAAGTCACATAGGGGCCTAATGTAGGAAGACCGGGTATGGTTGTAACACTTTTTGCTTCAGTAACTATAACTCACTGAATTTTGTAGCTAGAGTTCTCAAATTTTTATACAAAGTACTCACATTTGTTCACTACAAGTGACACCTATTTAATCCTCTACAAGATTATCACAGACCTCGTGAGTTGGTGTCAAATACATGCAGTACCTTCGTTACAACCTACCCCAATACCGGGGTAGGTTGTAACACATGCTGGGGTAAGTCTTCAATTACACAAAAGAAGCCAAAATGGATGCCACACTATATGAAATGCTTCAAAAACAGGTTTATTGACATAAAATAACAATGTCTCACTCCCTCTCTGGAACAAACTGTCTGATTAACTTGTGTGTGTGTGTATGTAAATGTGTCTACTTGAACGAATTTACTTAACAGTATAAACATACTACAATTTCTAACAAAAAAAATATATATATATATCAGTGTGTGTGTGTGTGTGTGTGTGTGTGTGAGAGAGAGAGAGAGAGTGTGAGTGTGTGTGTGTGTGTGTGTGTGTGTGTGTGAGAGAGAGAGAGAGTGTGAGTGTGTGTGTGTGTGTGTGTGTGTGTGTGTGTGTGTGTGTGTGTGTGTGTGTGTGTGTGTGTCAGCTGATCTGACTGACTTGCCCTTCTCCTTGACCTCATCAGATGCTTTTTTTTTTTTTTTAAACTGGCAGTCACACCTCAGTTTGTCTCTCTTTTCCACTGCCTAGGCATTCTATAAAAAATATTAAAATCAATCAGTTCTATGATAGGGGATGGTTGTAACACTAGTGTTACAACCCACCCCACCCCTGTCAGTCACTGTTTAGCTAGGTGTATTAGCATACTGGTTTGAAATTAGCAGGGGAAAACTGCATCACATGCTACCCAAGAAACTACATTTTAATCTAATATAAGTCAAACTATTTTATCTGCAATAGGTTAGATACTAGACAAAAAATAGTCTTGGTAAAAAAAATTACTTTTTTACCTAAAAATCTATTTTTTCTCTATAAGTTCAGAATGTGTCGGTTTCCAGACTTGACAACCACCACGCGGTATCAGGGAGGCAGTAGGTAAATACTGAAATTATCTCATGACTCCTATCTTATCCCTAAGTAGTGGAAATGGTGATGTTACAACTCTCCCCGTGTTACAACCATACCCGGTCTCCCCTAAATTAAAAAGCGACGACATTTTTACTTGTTAACTATTAGGAAAAATATTTGTATATCTTGGATTAGTTAAGTTACCCAATGGTTGGCATACAATTATGATTTTTTTTGTTGGTTCAATTGTATTTTTCCTTTTTTATTAAGCTATCTATTTATATTATGTTACTTGATTTTTTGTATTATTTATTGTTCCCCCTTTACTATGTGAAATGTGTTGAACTTAAACATATTGTTTAAAAAAGAAATATTTTGAGCAATGTTTTTTAGAGATTTATTCTAAATATTGTTAGGAAATCTTTTTTCTTTTTTACATTTTTATAAGGATCTGCTTGAAGATTGGGACAAAATGTTCCTTAAACATAAAGTCCCAAATTGAATTAAAAACCTGTAAAGCCTGTGATTATGTGAATTGAAAGCTGCTTATGAGACTTCCTGGTCTTCAGTATCTCAGCATCTTCAGTTTTATATTTTTCTTTGGAGTTGCATTTACCGGTTGTACAGTGTCACGACTGATGAATTTCAAACTGTATCTGATGAAACACTGAAGCGCAGCACACACAAAATGTATGTTGTGAAACGTGTTTGTTTAGTTTTTTAACGAGAAAACATATACAGTACTGTGCAAAAGTTTTAAATCGGTAAGATTTTTTATGTTTTTAAAAGAAGTCTCTTCTGCTCACCAAGGCTGCAATTATTTGATAAAAAATACACAAAAAACCAGTAATATTGTGAAATATTATTACAATTTAAAACAGCGGTTTTCTATGTGAATATACAGTAAAGTGTAATTTATTCCTGTGATCAAAGCTGAATTTTCATCATCATTACTCCAGTCTTCAGTGTCACATGATCCGTCAGAAATCATTCTAATATGATGATTTGATGCTCAAAAAACATTCATTATTATTTTCAATGTTGAAAACCGTTGTGTACAATTTTTTTTTCAAAATTCTTTGATGAAGAGAAAGTTCAAAAGAACAGCGTTTATTTAAAATAGAATATTTTCTAACATTATAAATGTCTTTACTGTAACTTTTGATCAGTTTAACTCATCCTTGATGAATAAAAGTATTGATTTATTATATTTCTTTCCCCCAAAAATAAAATTTAAATTCTTACTGACCCCAAACTTTTGAAGGGTAGAGTTTAATGTTACAAAAGCTTTAGATTTCAGATAAATGCTGTTCTTTTTTAGTTTCTATTCATCATAGCATCATGAAATAAAAATGTAAAAAACTGTTTTCAACACTGATAATAATCATAAATGTTTCTTGAGCATCAAATCATCATATTAGAATGATTTTTGAAGGATCATGTGACACTGAAGACTGGAGTAATGATGATGATAAATTCAGCTTTGATCACAGGAATAAATTACACTTCACTATATATATTCACATAGAAAACCGCTGTTTTAAATTGTAATACTATTTCACAATATTACTGTTTTTTTGTATTTTTTATCAAATAATTGCAGCCTTGGTGAGCAGAAGAGACTTCTTTTAAAAACATAAAAAATCTTTCCGATCTAAAACTTTTGCACAGTAGGCCTATATATATATATAGGTAGGCCTACATAAAGATGTATTAATTCACTTTGGTATTAGGCCTACTAAATGGTAAATTATCAAAAGTCTTAGTTGTTCTAATCTAAAACATAAAAAAATGCTGTTTTCATCCAAACTACTACAGTTTTTTCAATTATTTTGGCACATTTTTCGAAACAGTCCTAATATTCTCTAAACATCAGAACTCTATCGCATGTGTGCAGAACGTAGTAACACACAGTTGTCATCACAGATTACAGGACTGCCAACCCGATCTCACGGCAATTCGGCGAACTAGTAGCCTATACGAGTTTTGCTAAATCGTGGTGGTGGAGGGGCTAGCCGGTGCTTCAGCACCCCCAGGAAAAACAAAAGCACCCCATAGCACCCCTAAAAATTATTTCTGGAATCAATTATATTTAGGCGGTGTTCTGGAAGCCCTGAAACAAATGGGGCAGGAAAAAAACTTTCAATTTCGAGATATTAAGTCATTATTTCGACAAAAGTCGTTATTTCGACATAATTATCTGTTATTTCGACATATCTCGGTATTTCGACATATAATAAAGGGACATTCTAAGCATTAAGCCACATTAAGCGTTCATAAAGCCTAATGATTTTCTATGGGAGGAAAATGCTTAATAACTTGTAATTAAACGCGTTGCGTTCATATTCTGGGTTCGTCTGATTTTATAGCTTTATTATGATTTTAGTATCATAATGATTAATAAATGCATGCACAATTATCCGTGAAGTTGATCAATGTTGCAGATATGTTTTATGAGCTGGTTCTTTTAGCCTATTGAATTATTCAGACTCACGTTTTGAATCAGTCCGATAATTATTTTACTGATAAACATGTAAAGCACCAAGAAAGAAAATATGAGTTCTCTCTTTTCCTGTGTACCTTAAACTTGTTTTTATAGCTTGCCACAACAATCCTTATGCAATGAAACTAGTAATAGCCCTCTAAAGCCAAAACAATCTGTTACCTTAAATTATTTGTTTATCTCTGTAAATCTGCTTCGAAACAATCTACATTGTTAAAAGCGCTATATAAATGAAGATGACTTGACTGACTTGACTTAGGAACCTGACGATCAAGTCGTGCTTTCCACCGTTTTGTCAAGATTAGAAAAGGTTTTGATCATAAATTATGAAACATGACGATGCCCAAAAGGGGAGGAGGAGCCCATTAAAATAATTTAGAGTAGGCTACCGTTTCTATGGTAACACAACGTCCAATTTCAAAACGGGTTTCACAGGCTGAATCTTGAGTTCGTAAGCTTTCGAATGATAGGCTATATAATTTGTCAACATTAGATCAGGGATATAATGGGATATATTTGTTTCAAACATACAGTGGCAGTAACAGTTAACAGATTAATGACATGGTCCTTTATACCCTAATCAGGCAACGTATCTCAGGAGACACAATTCATAAAATCCAAAATATATCACATTTAAAAAAAAATCTTTTGGATATGTTTTATTTAAGTCCAGATGATATAAAAAATTAAATGAAATTATTTTTTGCTTAGCATTTTCCACTCTTGCCTGTTTAAGGGTTAATGTCACATGTAATGGCACTGAAATAGTGTCTCAGAAAAGTGTTACATACGGGTTAACATTAGATACAAAATACTATCCAAGTGTGCAGGTAAACTGAAATTCTTGTATCGCAGAACAAGGCATCTAGATAGAGATGCTTTTAAAAGGGCAGGACTGCTGCCAGTACATTAGAGTGCAGTTAAAGTTGAATCATATAAAATGTCATTAATGGCTCTGTGGCTAAATATTTATACTCCCATATAAAAATGGTTAATTCACAGCATAATTACAATAGGGCCAGTGTCCGTTCTTTTAAAGTGCCCAGAGTCAACAATGCAGCTAGAAGTTCTTTTACAGATAAAATATTGTGGAATAATTTGCCGCTTTCCCTCAAAATGGTAAATACCAGAGGGGCTTAGACATCAGGTTAAGGCTTTTTTTTATGGAATAGAGTAGCCAATATTTTGAATTAGTGTAGACTGATTATTTTATGTGATTTATGATTTTAGAATGTTTTTGAACTTTGGATGATTTGTTCTAAATGTTTGTGTCTTTGTCTATAGGTCTTTGTTTTGTGTTAAATGTTTTAACACCAAGAACCATGTTGGAAATAAGTGTTTACACTTTAACATGTTATCCTTTGGATTATGTTGTCTGTCAAATAAAAATAAATCAAATCAAAAACCTGGCCACACACATTTGCACTTCCTAGGGCAGACCAGAGCTAAACGTTTCTCTTTTGCAGGGGAAATAAAACATACAACAATACCATGTGAAATATTTTGTGTAAGTATTTGTGGGTTTTGTTAATTTAATTTACATGCTCCTCTCATGAACTGACTGAAAAATAGAAACTGTACAGGTTTGGAATGATGTGAAATTGAGATGAACAAGATTTCAGTTCATAGTGTAAAAAATTAGATACAGTATATTGAGAAATGTTTAATCAGTGCAGTCTTAAAAAATAATGTAATTCACACTTTACTGTGAAAAAAAGAAGATTTTTTCTTTAAAGTAATTCAGACAGTAAATAAAATCTTAAAATTTGAAAAATGAATGTCATTTTACATTATTATCTTCACAAACCACACTGACACAGACACTGAGGGTTTGAATAAAGAGTTTATTGAGGAATTAAGCAGTTTTCAATAGTTCCTCTATACAGTAGACAGCTCATTGTGTGTCTGTTATTATATCAGACAGACTATTTACTGTGTGCGGTTACTGTTTTAAAAAGGGGTCCAGAGGGTCAGTGGCGGTTTTAGGGTACCGGACTCCATCCAGAGTCAGGATCATTTTAGGGAGGGCGAAAATTGCAGATATCATCACATGAGCAAACTCATTTGCTCCGACATCCACCTGAGAGAGGGAGAGGGAGTGAGTGAGTGAGAGATAGAGGGATGGAGAGGGAGAGTGAGAGAGAGAGAGCGAGAGAGAGAGAGAGAGAGAGAGATCCACATAGATTTATAAACTTTTTTTTTGTTTTCCATGACACAGCAAAAGTTTTCCATGACACAGCAAATACATTTCTATGAGTGGAACAAAAAAAATATTATAAAACATGATTTTGACCACTTCATTAAGTTTTGTTTTGTAGAAAGCCTTTCTTTAAAGTGAATTTCGTTTTGTATAATTGTATCTTAATTTTAATCAATTTTTCATCAACCAATTGCCTGGATTTAATAAATAAGAAACAAATAGCAGACAATAGCCTATAATCACGGCATGGAGGCTCGGGCGCGGTCACTTGCATTGCACGTGAACTGGAGCACATCTCATCATCATAAATGAACCGAAACTCAGCGTATGCCTCACAGACATGAGAAATATATAGCCTATCTATAGAAAGCTTGAAATGTCTTTAAACGAAACAATTCAAAACGAAAATAAATAGGCTCTCTGTAATCCATTATGTGCATTTCTCTCTTGGCGCGTTCACTACGGAGATGGCGATCGACCGTCAACTCTCTCTACACATCAGGGACGTGCAGAGAGTTCCTCAAGGGCAGGGGCTCAAATGTAAAAAAGGGGCATGCATATATTTATGCATTATATATATATATATATATATATATATATATATATATATATAGGCTATATATATATATATATATATAAGCTTGGAAACATTACTATTTTTAATGTTTTAGAAAGAAGTATCTTATTGAAAAATTTATCAAGGCTACATTTTGTACTTTTAGAAGAAAAAAAACAGTAATATTGTGAAACATTCCTAAAATCTAAAATAATGGTTTTCTATTTTAATAGACATAGTAACCTATAACCTTTGATACTTTTTTTTAGGATTCTGAGTTTAAAAGTTACAAAAAGAACAGCATTTATAATAGAAATATTTTGTACCAATATCCACTATAGTCTACTGTTCAAAAGTTTGGGGTCAGTAATTTTCTTTCTTTCTTTTATTCAGCAAGGATAGTAAAGACTTACAAAATAATTTCTATTTGAATTAAATGCTGTTCTTTTTAACTTTCTATACTCAAAAAAACATTGAGCACCACAACTGTTTCCAACATTGATAATAATAAATCAGCATTAGTATGATTTCTGAAGGAACATGTGAAACTGAAGTTAGGGTTAGTAATGATGCTGAAAATTCAGCTTTGCATCAGAGATTTTAAGTAGGCCTATTTTAAAATAGAAAACCATTATTTTCAATCAAATAAATGCAGACTTGAAACACATAAGAGGCTTCTTTAAAAAACATAAAAAAATTGTAATGTGTCGATTTTTGACCTGTTCTGTACTATTATCAAAAATCTCCATTTTATGTGTTGTTGTCAGCCTACACTTCACATCACAGGCCTGTAGGTGGCTCCTGGGCTTCATTAATTTGAACCAACTATGATAGTTTTCAAATGGTAAACGGTGTATCAATATAATTTACATATGCTATACATGACTTGAATACAACTTACGATTAAAGCGACTTTTGGTGCTGGTTTTGTGCAGTGCTTTGTAGTCAATTAACATCCATTGTTTCAATGACGCAGAAGTCGCAGATCCAGATCGCTTCATAAATGTAAATTCCATTGTAATTTTTAAACGATTTCTGAATGACTAGAAAATTGCCGCTCCACTTCACATTGTCCAATGAAATTTGAACTTTTTGTGCCAGATGACGATTGGTCAGTGTATTATATAACAAATAGTCATCAATTAATTATGTAATATTTTAAAATATGTAATATGTGGATTTATAAAATAATACACTACCTTTGATTATTGGAAGAAAAAAAAGAAGTTTAAAAATGGTTTGGTTATTTTTTTCCTGCCGTCGAGCCTAGATACTCACTGAAAGAACCATATATTTTGGCTCGAGCGCATCAGTTCGGTTCCCGATCAGACTGTGGAATACCTACGTTGTCGTTTACACTAGTGCATTTTCGTTTTAAAAAGCATAACTTTTGCTACGGTTGCGCGCGCCTGCCATCCTCCGAAGTTTTAGACCCTCGAAAACGGAGACTGACCTCTTCAGTCGAGTCCGAAGCAAGACACGCAAGTGACGCAACCCATAGCAACGAGTCATGGCAACGGCACCTCAGACTGACAGAAACGTAAAAATAAACGTGAATTTAGCCTATTTTAGTTTTGTACACATTGTCAAGTTAATTATAATTAAATGCATTTTGTTTTATTGAAAACAATATTATCATTATTTGTTTGAGTGGGGCACTTTCGATTAAGTTTGAAAAAGGGCAGGGGCTTGAGCACCCAAACCCCCCCCCCCCCCCTCTGCACGTGCCTGCTACACATCAACTGTAGCTGTAATCTTCTGAGATACAACTGTACAGAAGACACACGTCAACACTAGTTTAATAATACAATCAATGCACGAGTCACTGGATTTACAAATGCACATCTTGCTTGTTGCACGCACACATATTATGTCGAAATAACAAGATATTATGTTGAAATTACGGCTTAATATCTCGAAATAACTATACTTTTTTCTTCTTTACCAAGTGTTTCCGTAGTATTCTAATTAATAAATAAGAATTCCCCAGTCGGGGTGCTTTTTTGCTCTTGACTGAAATTCATAAATGTTGTTCAATGAATGTCAATATACTAAAATCTTTAAAAATATTTGATTAAATGCTGAATGTTGTGCTTGTTCAATTTAATAAAATTAAAACTTTAATTGAGATAAATAAATTAACTGAATATTAAATACTGAGTGGCCAAGTTTTGCTAATTATATATATATATATATATATATATATATATATATATATATATATATATATATATATATATATATATATATAATTGCGCAGCTCCCCAATGATCTAGCACGCCCTCCTGCGTTAACAAATTATCTGGCACCGCCCTGATCGTAGCCTACATATTTTACGAGTTGCCCAATTCTTACGAATGACCTACACCTGACCCTTGACCCCGCCCCTAAACCTAACCATCACGTGGGTTTAGACAAATCATACATATTCTAGTGAGGTCGTGATGACAATGAAATGAAATGGAGCTATAAGGTTCAGAGTGTTTTTATCGCACATCATTATGACGGTGAGGCTCAAACACTCACAGCTTTGAGAAGAGCTCTGTTTTAAAACATAATAAATCATTATTGATCTGCATTCTAGAATGATTTCTGAAGCATTTAAAACATTTATCAAATTATAACATCTTGTACTCTTAAGCTCCCTAAAGTTTTTTTTACAGCAATGCCGGATAGAAGAACTATTTTTGTTTAGTCAACAGTTTTTAAAAGAACCTTCTTTTAGAGTAAAAAAATCTAAAGAACATTTTCCACTATAAATAACTTTTTGTTAATAGAAAGGATCATGGATGTTAAAGTTTCTTCATGAACCATCGATGCCAATAAAGAACTTTATTTTTAAGAGTGAAGCGCTCCTGTTGACAGAGATCATGAAAACCAGATTTGTGTTTGATAAGTGAAAAGATGATCCGCACACACACTGTATCTGTACACAAAGAAGCAGTTTTGAATGTTTTTATTTCTTACTCTATAAATGTATGATCTGTAGAAGATACTGATTCTTTTTTAATTATCAATTCTTTTAAGACTGGTGTAATGATGCTGAACTTTCAGCTTTTATCGAATAAATTACATTTTACAAAATATTCAAATAGAAAACATGTTATCTCAGATTCTCTAAACTGTTAAACATTGCTCTGTATTTTGTTAACTAAATAAAGAAAAACATTATGCTTTTGTGGGTCAATTTTAAAGGGATAGTTCATTAAAAAATAACAATGCTGTCACTCATGTTGTTTCAAAGTTGTGTGACTCATTCTTCTGTGGAACATATTTTGAAAAATGCTTCAGTTACGTTTTTTGTACATACAATGGAAGTCAAGGAGCACCAATATTAGTTCAAATGGTTCCCAATGTTCATCAGAATATCTTCTTTTCTGTTTCACATGAACTAAATAGTACACACACCCCAAAGAGAAACTCCGCCTATTCATTCAGTCCATTTGACGTGATGGAATTACAATGACGACTGATGTCATGAGATTTTGTCAGCATAAATAGTGGATCAGAATCAATCTGAGACAAACTGCCTGATAATACAGTTTATTATATCCAGCTTTGATCACCAGCACAATGACTACAGAAATGCCAATACCTGAATGGAGCCCAGAGGAGCCTGCCAATGGAGATGTGGAGATCATCTGCATTGAGGTAGGAGACAGAAAATCCCTCATGTAGAAAATGTGTTTTTGTTAAAACACAGCCTAGTAAAATGATCTATTTTGATGCTGTAAAATGTGTGATTTTATTTTTAAAGAACTCTTTTACTTTTCACTTAAAGTCACAAAACATTTCTCTTGAGTTGTATGATATCTGACCGATACCTCCAGATCAATAAATTAAATATTTTTAAAATAATAATTCAGATGAATATAAAATGTGTATTTGTTTATTCAGGCAGGGAAGCAGGCTGGAGTCCATTTTGATGTTTGCACTCCTAAAACATTTAGGGTTCAGAGACTGTATCACATTGTGGATGGAACAAACTATCTGGTCAAGGTAAATGAGTGTTTTGTTTCACAGAAATACTTTAAGCAAAATTTGTATGTTTCTAATATCAACAAGCGAACTGTGGCAGACAGTGTCCTAAACGGGTGTGATGTGTCATTTTTCCTCTCTGAAAGATAAAATGCGTCACTGTATAAAGTTTCTCTGCATTTGTAAACAGAAAACTTTTCTCAAATGAGTAGAGTTGCGGGACACTAAAATCTAGTCTGCAATGGTCACTAGCAGAACTCGTATAAATATGTTTGCTGTGTCATGGGGAATTAATGTGTTTAGGTCGCTATCAATGTGAATAGAGTTTTACATGGAAGAGATCACATATAAATCCATGTGTATTCTCTCTCTCTCTCACTCTCTCTCTCTCTCTCTCTCTCTCTCTCTCTCTCTCTCTCTCAGGTGAAGGTCTCAGAAGATGATAAGTTCCTTCATGTGATGATATTTTATGAAGTTCTCCCCTGCCGAGGGAAACTGTCTGTGACTGGAGTCCGGTACCCTAAAACCATCAGTGACCCTCTGGTCCCCTTCTGAACACTTCTAACCACACGCAGAAAATATTCTGTCTGATATAATAACAGACACACAATGAGCTGCCATTCTGTATATAGAGGAACTATAGAAAACTGTTTTATTCCTCAATAAACTCAATATTCAAACCCTCAGTGTCTGTGTCAGTGTGTTTAACACCCAATTCACTTCACTTTACTACAACTGTTTTATGCTGAAATAATAATCACAAAAACAGTTCAAAATTCTCATTCCAAATCTTTAAAAACAAAAATGTAAATAAAATACATAAATTTTATGATTTAATTGACTGTCTGCATGACCTTTTAAAGGGAAAAAATCTTATTTTTGTACAGTAAATCATGAATAACTTTTTTTTCTTTTTTTTAAGGCTGCACTGTCTGAACGAATATAATTTTAAACATTAATATACAGACTGTATTTGTATTATCTCAAACTCACGTCATTCCAAACCTGTACAGTTTCCTATGGAAGTAAAATAATGTGTAGGCCTACCTGCTTGATATACAACCAACCACTGATAAATATAATTGGGTGATAAGGGGAAAAAAAACCTGACAACATATTCTCATTCAACACGACAGATGAAACTGTACTATTTAAATCGATTTGCTGGACATCGTAATGTTATTAGTAACATATGTACAATTGTACATAGCCTATCTGATTTATAATTTAACATTAACAGCACACACCTGTCCCACCCACTAACGTTATGCCACTGAGTATATCACAGGGAAACACTGCGTGAAACTTTGCACGTTAAGTTCATATTCTGAGCTTTTTTACAGTCTATGATTCTGAGTCCATCTCTCAATAAGGTGCGAGTTTGGTCTTTTATATCACTGTATTAGTCCATTAAGTTAAGCACTATATATTATAGAAATCCTGAAGTATTGAGGGAAACCCTTGTACTGAAGCACATTGCCGCGATATAAAGTTAACAAATACACTTGCATTTCTATAAATGTGTTTTTATGAATGAATGACAACTGCTCAGTCTTCGTCTACAACACGCACTTGCACCCCCTGCTGGTGATATAGACTAACAGCAGATGGAGATTATGCTCGGTAATCTACTGCTTTTCCTGCAGTTCCTGGATGTCAATGTTGAATTTACTGTCGAATTTGAACCACTGAATTTGTGGAAGCGAATTTGTAAAGCGAAATAAAATGGACCGAAAATTGCCTGTTGAATATTATAGGTTGTACTTTTAAACAGTTTGAATATTTTGGAAGTGAAATATGAAAGGTGAATATGGATTTTTGAATTTTTAATTATGAAAATGTGTTTGAAATGTTTTGAATTGAAATATTCACAGCTTAAATATTCAACCATGTCAAATTTGAGCCAATAAAAAATGCAAGTCCTAAAAATACAATGCATTAAAATGCAAGCATGGTTAATGCAATGCATATTTTTTTCAAGTACAATTCAACAGGCTTTTTATTTCAAAAACATTTGGCATTATTTTACTTCCATAAGTTTCTCTTCTTCACTCAGTGTTCATGAGAGGAGCATTTTGAAAATGGAATTAATAAAACCCACAAACAAACTTACACAAAATATTTCACATGATTGTATTTTTAATTTCCCAGACAAAATGGAAGCGTTAGTTCTGGTCTGCCCTGAAGTGCAAATGTGTGGCCAGGTAACCATACAAATATGACATGTCATTTTTATCTTAAATTGAATATGAAGTGTGATGAAATTCTGCATTTTTTCTGAATCCCACATAATGTCTGAACATTTCCTCACTCCAGAGTCTCAAACTGTATGACAGTTTTTCAAGCCTATAAGACCCTGATGAACTGGTTCGGGTTGAAGCTGAACTTTACAGTTGCTCTCAGGAGCAGGATTGGACACCCCGATATATGTGTCATATCTGTTCTGGAGAATTATGTAAGGACTGTATTTGTGCTGAACAGGAGGATTTGTTTCCGTGTCGACAAGAACACATGAGACTCAGTTAAACCAGAGTTTGTAGTTTACTGAGAGAGCAGGTATTGACATAATCTACTGTTCACTGACACATTATCATCCAAATCTGGCCTTCAAACATCTTGAAATGCACATAAGAGAATTAAAAAAATTCACACACACACACACACACACACACACACACATACACACACACACAGCACACCCATACACACACACACACACACACACACACACACACACACTGTAACAAATCTGAAACAGTACATGTTTTACTCTGCTTATGTAAATAGTGCTAAAGCAAGAACAATTGTATATCATGACACTTCAATATTTATCCCTGATGTATGATTAATAGTGAAGCAGAGTGTACTGGAATGTGAGCCCGTGATCTTTGTCTTGTGTGCTTGTATCTGCACATCAGATTTACACAGGTTTAACAGTCCTTATAGATGCATTCATCCTTCACATAATCTGTCAAACACTCGAGAAATCACCAAAGAAACATGATACGATTCTGACAAAAGACAAAGAAACACCAACATGGAAGGAATTCTGTTTCTAAAGAAAATTTAGAGTTTAAAAAGGTGATTCATTCTTCATGGCAGCGTGTGACACTGCATTCATGTCTTTTAAAAATTACAAAAATTAAAATAAATAAACACAGCACAGCAACAACAACAACAACAAACATATCAATTTAATGTCACTAAATCAAAGTAATTTAATTCTCTTTTTATTTCTGTTGATGCATTTTGTAATTTTTTTACTTTGGTATTATTTTTTATTACATTTTAAAAACTGTTCTAAAGAGAACATTTTCATTTGACTTTCAAAACAATACATAAAAGCATTATTTTGGTTACAGTAATATAGTAAATTTCTAAACGATTTAATTTGGACATAATCTTCCTTGAAAGTTCTGCCTTTCATATTCAATCCACGAGGAGCAGCTGAATGGAGTCAGATATATTAAAATGAATGAGAATAGAAGCAAATTAAAACAAAAATCTCTCAGATCCTGACAAGATGTTTATTTTTTTAGAATTTAATCTATATATTTTTTGGAAAAAACTTCTCCAAACAGATGTTTTATCTGGAAATACGCTATTTTTTTCAAGGTTTTGTAATGATGTATTTTTTTTAGAACCAACTTTCTAAACATGATGGACTTATGTTGACCATAATCTATTTCTCGCTAAATATAAAATGACAGTTACTCCTAAAGATTTTGAGTTCTGGGTTAAATCCCTGTCCTCAGCTCTCTCTATTCACTGAGTCTCACTGATTTAGTTTGTCGAATCTGTTTCCCTCCCTATTATATTCAATGTCTTTTCTTTGTTTCAAAGGGATTAAAAAATATAGAAATAAAATACCTAAAATAAGAAAGCTGTGTAATATGTTACTATCTGTAATAATCTTAAATTTTTACTTCATTTTATTTAGAACGAATAGCATGGAAAAACCCAAATCTGATCAGGACAGCTCTTCCCCAGTTTGGGAAGAATTGCTTTAATAAAAATTAACATTTTGCCCTGATTATTATATCCAGTCCAGACTGTTCCAGTTTAAGGATTCAAAATATATTTGATCTAAACCAATAAATGCGCTTTGGATCTTCTTAATATTAAATTATCAGTTGGTTTGCCAAATCCATTTAGTCACTGAATAACTCAAAGAAAGACCTTCTGTTAATCCTCACAGTCCAGTTGCCCTTTTAATTTTTTGTGAAATATTCTTAAGGCTTTGCTATTCATAAGTTGGAGTAAGAATGATTCTTCCTCTCCTGTAAATTAGAGTTTCTCCTGAACATTACAGATTCTGCTTGTGGGTCATGTGACTGTAAGAGGATCTTTAATGTCCTTCCATGATGTGGTCACAAAATATAATTTATAGTCTGCATTTGTTCAGATTCTTACAAGAGTTACAATAATACAAGAGTTGCAAACAATAAAAATAAAAACCAAACTAAAATGTAAAAAATCACAGTTAATAATATATAAGATGTTTTACATTACCTTATGATAAAAATTCTAAAACCTTTTCTGGTGAAATCTAAAAGTCCACTAAAATATGTTTAATGTAAATGCAGAAACACACAGAGTTGGTCCTTCACCTTTAAGCAAAAGTGCATGAGTGGATATTTGACCTTTATATGCGCCATCTAGTGAACACACTTGATCAAATCTTGTTTTAAAGGAGATTAAAAGTCTGTTGTGGATTTCAGGATGGTTGTCTTACAACTTAGACTGTGTTCAAAAGCACAACGCTTCCCTCTAACTTAGTGCCAGGGTATTGATAATGTAGGCTATTGCAAGAAACCATATTGCAATGTAATGTTTTATCAATTCTTCCCACCTCAACTAAAGTGTGGAGAAAGCTCTAATATATCCTTTTGAAACTGGGCTGTATTTTTATTTTATTTTTAAATAAACAATTTTAAACATCTTTTGATGTCTTATTGTAGCCTATGCCTTGATTAAAAATGATGACTGATATCAACAGTACTAAAGAACAGCTAAATGCACCGCTGACAAACAAATCGTATGATACTTTTGAGACAAATGAACAACAAGCTTCCATAACAAAATCTTTTAATTGAAAGGCAACACAATGAGGGTTAAAGGACAAATGAGGAATTGTCACTCGAAAGCACCACAGCTGCAGAAAAAATAAAGAGGAAACAGTCGTAAACTGGTTCCGAAAAAAATAAATTAGGCGATATCTATGCATTTAGGCCTACATCTATTAGATGACATCTTACCCATGTATATACATTTTAATAATGGAAAGTGACCACTCCAGGGCGATCTACTACTGGGTCATTCTATAGAAATCTCTTTTTTTTCCCTGTCCCTAGCCTTTACAGAAATATTACACTTAAAAGACACTTTAGGGAAAATATTTTCTTTATTTTTCAAATAAAACAATATTAAATTTGAACAATTACACCTTGAGCCATCAATGTGGCAATATTTGATTTTTAATTAATTATACAGAATCCCATGCACCACAGACAAGCTCGTCCCCACATGTACAGAGGGAAAATGCTTTATTTGTATGTCAATAACAGGGTTTCCCACTATTTAAAATACAATAATGCATACATAACTATCAAAAATATTTTTGTAAATTACATATAAAAAATAAAAAAAAGCAGAATAAATATAATAAAATTTATAATGAAAGTAGTGGTCCACTGGAGTTGTGTCATTGGTGTTACCGTTAAACAAAAATCTCTTATTTTAAAATAAAAATCATACTGATGACATCACTCTACTTTCTCCTTCCAATTTCCTGAATAACTAAAGAAAGGCCCATAGTAAATCATCTGTCTCTTTTCAGTTATCAGACATTTTCTCATTTATCTCATGATTTTATATGAAGCTTTTAGTTGAAGTCACTGGTATGACCTACTTTATTGTTAGGTAATTGTAAAAATCTATAATACAAATGGATTAAACTACTTAATTTAGTTAGTAGGCCTATACCATGATTGACAACATGTGGTTTGATACCTTGCAGCAGCCATTTTGTCAAATTAATTTTTCATGAAAATTGTCACTGATGTTACTGTCACTGGTGTCACCTTTCTTATGGGTAACACCAGTAACACCAGTGACTCCCATTTATAGATCAACTTTATTCAAAGCTATTCATTTAGATTGTATGCCAGATGTAACAATTTAGTCTTATCTACTTAATTATAGTTGAAGAATGATGATCTTTAGTCTTAGAAAAAAAAGACAGTAACACCAGTGACACAATGAATCACCAATAGTAGGCTAAATGTCACATTAAATAAAATATCACATGATGTGACGATGATAATTTTACATCAATTTAATTCTGCTTACACTCAAAGTTAAGATTTAGAGGATTGCATGATTTTAACTGGTTTTTAAATAGTTTCGTTTTAGCAAATTGCAAATCATTCAACCACACTTTTAACAAACCTGATTAAAATAAATAAAACATAATTTGTTATTTGTTGCATTATTATTATTATTTTTCTGTAACTCTGACTACATGTGCTGAAATTTTTTTAATAACATTTCATAAAAACCTTTAATATTGCACAATAGCCTATTAATAGTAAATACATGCAAAAAAATATATAAAAAATCATTAAGCTGTAATTTATATGTATTCATATAGGCTATACATATAAAGTCAAAGGGTAATCTAATATGTCTAAATGTCGTCTAAGACTAAGTTGAAATGTTAGACATCTTTCCATACCAAAAGTGGACGTTTCTGTAGAATGACCTGGCATCTGTGTGAGTGTGACACTCAGCGAGACAGATTGGCAAGCTCGAAGTTCCAAACGCTTTACTCCACCCTTGTGCAATGTAAAAAGCGTCAATATGACTTATATTAAACACTTATACACTACATTTACACGGTTATCTTGGGAACATATTCTTACTGTTGTCTCTATACGAGATGGTATCATGCCGACAACATCTCGTTTTGAGTTTGACATATCGTGTGGTTCTGTGTGATTTGGACAACTTCAAGTTACGCCCGCTTCAAGTTACGCCCACTTCCGGTTACGCCCCTCTCTTGCAGTCCGCAGACAGACCCATCTCGGTGAAATAGTTAAACTGAAAGTAAACTCTTTTGTTGGAAAGGCAGGGCTTAGCGCACCTGTCAATCATCGCCCTGAGGTGAGGCAGCCGAATGAAGCGAGAGAGAGACATGCACGGAACCGGGAGATATAACCCTTATTTTGTGTGCTATAGCTATTATGCCTCTATTACTGATTGTGAGTACCCATTTTGATCATCAGACTATCCTTATTAGTCAGTATTTAATTTCGAGGCAATTTGGTCCGCTGTTATGGAGGTAGTCCGAATGAACAGTGAGATCCAGCGTGTTCGGTGCATTCACGAGCTTACAATAATGTCGCACTTGAGGATGTCTTTAGCCTGTTCCTACCTGTTTATTCATGTCACTATGATATTACTTAAGTCTTTGTTAGGTTTATGGGAGGACTGTATAGTGCGCAGTTTGATATTCATTGTCAATATCCCACTTTCGGATTCAACGTGCCGTTTATGTTTAGGCCTACTTAAACAATGACCAAATTGCATTGTATTGGTCCACGGAAAGTTGAGTTATGTAGGCCTACAGGTGAAACTCGAACAATTAGAATATCGTGCAAAAGTTCCTGTAGGCTATTTCAGTAATTCAAATTAAAAGATAACTAATATATTTAGTATTGCATGGTTATACTTTTCAGAGGGCTGACATTTCTGTATTTAAAATCCTTTTTTATTGATTTCATGTATAGCCTATTCTAATTTTCTGAGATTTTTAATTTGGGGTTTTCATAAGCTGTAAGCCATAATCATCAAAATTTACTTTTGCACGATATTCAAATTTTTCGAGTTTCACCTGTATTATAACATTGTATAGTGTAATGCAATGTGATGCATGCATATAGTGATAACAGTCAAGTCATGTTATGCTGATTATTTCTTTATTTATCTTTTATTGTAGAACCACGCTCATATTCTACCTCACACAGAAGAATTTGTGTTCAAAACTGAGATGAATTCTCAAGGTGATGATACACAGGGCAACTTTTTGAGAAATGTTGCTGGGCAATCTTGGCGAGCGATTGTTGCTTGGGCACTTTCCCATTGAAAATGGGCAATACATTTCTATCTAGATAATTTAAATCGGCCGTAGCTGTGTCTCATCTGCTTGCACGTTGACAGCAACATTGCCCAGAAACATTGCTCAAAAAGTTGCCCTGTGTATCATCACCTTCAGTGTTCAATAAACCTCTTTGAATCAGTCTGCCCTGATCCATTCCTGTGTTCTGATCGACACACCAACCCAGATAGCAAATTACATCTGGCTCAGTTGTGGCCCACATAGGGATGCGCGGTATACCGGTACTGCAAAAATACCGGTATATATTATATTTCAAACGGTACAATATCATCATTTTGTTCAATTCGGTATTTGATGCGCTGCTGTTTCGAAGTTCACCGCTAGGCGGCAGTGCGCTATCTAAACTGACGCGGGTCATGCGAAACCGGCAAACGGTGACAACAGAGGAACACAATGGATCACGATGGATCAAACGAAGCTCATTAGAATTTCTACACACCCGAAATTAATAAATAGAGAGAGCAGTGTGAGTGAAATAAGGCATTACTTTGCCAACAAAAGTCTTGAGAAAAGTAAAGAAACAGATCTCAATGCACCACTCTGCAAACGGGGAGGCAACACATAAAATCTGCCGAAGCACTTGACTTGTCAGTTGCTCATCTTGACTTGTTCAAAGAGTTCAGAGATCGACAGGTTAGTCCATCATTCAACTGATTTAATTCAGACTTTTATTGATCACTGAACAGCGCACATACATAAGAGCTTATCAATTATATGATACGGTAAACATGAAAGCTCAAATCTGCTTGCATGACACGCTAGAACCAATTCAGTTTAGGTCTCATCAGTCATCACTGTTATACTTTCAAACAAACATTAATTGAATTTAAATGAATAAAGAATAAAAATTTGAATAATATTAATTTTAACTTTGGCGACCAAAGCCGAGAGAGAGAGAGAGAGAGAGAGAGAAATTGTGGTAATATGAATATTACTAATGTAACAATTAAGCTACATTTGTCAACATTCATTAGGTAACCTGACCTAACAGTATTATAGCATTTATTCATCTATATCAATCAGTAATTAAATGACCTAAAAAATTAAATATACTAATACATGTTTAGCATGTTAACATTACTTTATGCAATGTATTAAACTAATATGAACCCAAACAGTAACCAAACCATGATGAATAAATGCAATAAATGTTGATAATTCTCTGTTATGCATGACAGCTATGGTTTACATGTCATTTCATTATTCTATTATTATTATGAGCTTATATGTGAATCTATTATAGATATTAACCTATTTTAATTGTATAATTTCAGAGTTTTTTTTTTTTTCAAAATCAAAATTTAACCTACTGTATGTTCCCTGACTGATTTATTTATTTTTTTAATGTACATTTTGATACCTTTTGTTTGCACATTTGGTAGTGGAGAGTTTCAAGCAGTGTTTTTTAAGTGTCACTTAAATTGACTTTTTTTTATTTATTTTTTTACCTGTGGTATCGATTTAGTATCGATACCGAGGTATTAGATTCTGGTATCGTACCGAAGCCAAAATTGTGGTATCGAGCCATCCCTAGGCCCACATCTCCCACACTCTTCTGGCCCACATACCGCATGACAGAAATGACTAAACCTGAGTGTTGCTGGCAATAGCATACATATCCAGGCCTCATCTGGGCCAACTATGGCACATATGGCTCAGTTCTGGCAGCGGCAGAGGTCACATGGGCCACCTCAGGGCCACACAGAGCAAGCCACAACTCACACTAAAATATTGTGTGAGTTGATGTGTGTGGCCTAGATACGGCCCATATGACCTTTGCCGCTGCCAGAACTGAGCCATATGTGCCATAGTTGGCCCAGATGAGGCCTGGATGTGTATCTGGAAAGAGGCAGGCTAGAGACATTAGAACCACCTAGAACACAATCCTTGTTTAACTACTTAACTTATTTAGTTAGCCTATACACGATGTCTATTTCTGACGTGAATAAATCACAGTGTCACATTAGAAGTTTTAAATGCCGCTTCCATTGACATCAGTGTGTATTTTACAGACTTAATATGAATTGTTTGCTAGTATTACATGTATTTAAATGAAACCTAAATTAAAAGTTGTTGGGAAAAAAACTGCCCAATTATATATGATAGCATGACAGTCACTAGTAGGTTTGTCCATCTATGGCTCAGCTCCAAAGCGCGCACGCCGATTTGGTTAGTGTTAGTTCACCCAAAGATGAAAATACCAAAGCCTAATTTATGCAACCTTATGTCGTTCCAAACCCATATGACTTTCGTTCATCCTCAGGACACAAATGTGAAGATAGCCTATTTTAATGAAATCTGGGAGATTTCTGTTCCTCCATTGAGACTCTAACGCTTCCAACCGTTCATTAAGAATCATGAATCGAGCAGTTTAATCCAAGAAGACACACAATTGCTTTAATTGTTCTCTTCCAGTAAGCTGGTGTGTGATGAGCGTTCTGGCGCAATATGGCTGCCGTCGCATCATCCAGGTGATGCTGCACATTAGTGGTGGTTGAGGAGATTCACCCCCTACTATGTAAAGCGTTTGAGTGCAGAGAAAAGCACTACAGTCATGGTCAAAATTGATGGCACCCCTGGTAAATATGATGATCAAAACTGGCTGTAAAAAATAAATTTGCATCGTTTATCCTTTTGATCTTTCATTCAAAAAATTTGCAAAATTCTAACCTTTCATTGAAGTAAAAGAATTGAAAGTGTGTGTGTGGGGGGGGGGGGGGGGGGGGGGGAGTTCGCATTATGAAATAAATGTTTTTCTCCAAAACACGTTGGCCACAATTATTGGCACCCCTAGAATTTTTTACAAGTAAAATATCTCTGAAGTATATTCCCATTAATATTTACCTTTTTTAGCACACCAGGGTGACTAGGAACATGAAATTGTCCAGCCATGGCTTCGTGTTTCACAGGAGTTTAAATATGAGGAAACACAAATGCAAAATCCCCTTAATCATTCATCAGAATGAGTAAAACCAGAGAATATAGTTCTGATGTGCAGCAAAAGATCGTTGACCATCACAAAATAGAAAGTGGCTGTAAGAAAATAGCTAAAGAATTGAAAATCCCCATTTTGACCATCAGGGCAATAATTAAGAAGTTCCAATCAACTAAAGATGTTACGAATCTGCCAGGAAGAGGACGTGTGTCTATATTGATTTAATGCACGGTGAGGAGGAGAGTTTGAGTGGCCAAAGACTCTTCAAGGATCACAGATGGAGAATTGCAGAGATTAGTTGAGTCTTGTGGTCAGAGAGCCAAAAAAAAAAAAAACACAACATCCTACATCACCACATGTTGTTTGGGAGGGTTTCAAGAAAAATCCTCCTCGCTCCTCCAAAAACAAACTCCAGCATATTCAGGTGTCAGACACGACTGGAACTTCAAACGGCACAGGCTTCTGTGGTCAGATGAAACTAAAAAAATATATTTTTGCCAGCAAACACACTAGATGGGTTTGGTGCGCACAAGGATAAAAAGTACCCCATGTGTACAATTTAATATACCATTGGATCTTTAATGTTGTGGGCATATTTTTCTGCTGGAGGTCCTGGACTTCTTGTTCAGATACATGGGATCGTGGATTCTATCAAATATCAACAGATAAAAAATCGAAACCTGACGCCTTCTGCTAGAAATCTTATAATGGGCCGTGGTTGGATCTTCCATTAGGACAATGATCCAAAACAAACATCAAAATCAACACTAAAATGTGTTACGGAGCACAAAATGAAGCTTCTGCCATGACCGTCCCAGTTCCCTGACCTGATGAGAGGCTGAACTGAAGAGGAGAAGCACAAACATGGATCTGGGAATCTGAAGGATCTGGAGAGATTCTGTATGGAGGAATGGTCTCTGATCTCAGGTCAGGTGTTCTCCAAACTCATCAGGCATTATTATAGGAGAAGACTCAGAGCTGGTATCTTGTCAAAAGGAGATTGCAAAAAGTATTTAATAACAGGGTGCCAATAATTGTGGCCAACGTATTTTGGAGAAAAACATTTATTTCATAATGTGATTTCCCCCCCACTTTCAATTCTTTTACTTCAATGAAAAGATAGAATTTAGCAAATTTTTTTAATGAACAAAAGGATAAACAATGCAGATTTATTGTTTTTACAGTCAGTTTTGATCATATTTACCAGGGGTGCCATCAATTTTGACCATGACTGTATATAAATGTAAGGAATTATTATTATTTAAATGATGAGCCGATTTAATTTAGACTTATTCACATATAAACATTGATCAACAAACAATGTTTTGCAGCACTCAGACTGCTAGAGTTCCAATCCATATGGGCCTTAGTATTAAATTATATAGAGACTATAAAATGATAAACTCAAATGGAATAATGGATAACCCACAGACTGTGTAGATATTTTTTATTTTAATTTTTTGTGTGTCTTGTTATACTTAGCGGTATTCTCCTTGGTGTTTTCTGTGATTGTGTTGTGTGTAATATGTGCTAAATTGTGAAAAAAATAAAATAAAATCTGGTCACTCTCATACTCCACCCACTTGAACAGTTTTTCACAGGAACTGAATATTACACACACCTCAAAGAGAAACTCCATCTATTCACTCATTGTCTTTGATGTGATCACATGGAGTTACAATGACGACTGATGCCATGAGATTTTGGCAGCATAAATAGTGGATCAGAATCAATCTGAGACAAACTGCCTGATAACACAGTTTATTATATCCAGGCTTTGAGCACCAGCACAATGACTGAAGAGCCAATGGAGGATTTTGTTGGAGGATTTACCCCAGAGGAGCCTGTCACTGAAAAAGTGAAGAACATATACACTCAGGTAGGAGACAAATGTTTTCGTTAAAACACAGCCTAGTAAAATGATCTATTTCGGTGCTGTGAATTGTGTTGCTGAAATTATTTGTTGTTATTTTCAAAATAACCGTTTTACTATTCACTCAAAGTCAAAAAACATTTTACATGAGTTTTCTGATATCTAAATGATAGATGTAACCCCCTAGAGATTATTCTTCATAACATAAGATTAATATAAAATGTGCATTTGTTTATTCAGGTTATGTCAGACATGGAGAATAAGACTGGGACCAGTTTTAAAGATTACATTCCTTTACTCTATAGGAGTCAGCTTGTGGCAGGAATGAACTATCTGGTCAAGGTAAATTAGTGTTTGTGTTGATTTGTGGAATTTGAGCTTTATGTTTTCATCACTGAAACTCTTCCAAGGCACAGTTTGTATTTCCATTATCAACAAGCGAACTGTGGCATTGTGTCCGAAACGGGTGTGATGTGTCATGTGATTTTTTTTTTTTTGTCCTCTGAAAGTTAAAATGCATCAAGTCACTGTATAAAATATAGAAATATAAAGTTTCTCTGCATTTGTAGCCTATAAGATAAAACACTGGACACTCAAATCTAGTGTGCAATGGTCACTGTAGCAGAACTAGCTGGAAATGTGCTTTCTGTCATGGTGAATGAATGTGTTTAGGTCGATATCAATGTGAATAGAGTTTTACATGGTAGAGATCCCATATAAATCCCCCCTCTCTCTCTCTCTCTCTCTCTCTCTCTCTCTCTCTCACACACTCAGGTCTGTCAAGAGAATGGTGGAGAAGAAGATAAGTGTGTTCATGTGAAGATATTTGAAGCTCTCCCCTGCTATGGAGGGGGACTGACTGTGACTGGAGTCCAGTTCCCGAAATCCCTCACTGACCCTCTGGAACCCTTTGATTTTTAAACACTAACCGCACGCAGTCCAGTTACCCATGTAAATACTATGTACTTATTTTAGTAATTACAATTACTGGGTAATAACTAGTACTAACCCTGAACCTACCCCTAAACCCTGTTCCATGTACTTACCTTATATTAGCCAGTACTTTCTAGGTAAGTACACTGTAAGTACTGTACTGTAAAAGGAAGCGTTACCAAAACTGTTTCATTCCTCAATAATCTCAATATTCAAACCCTCAGTGTCTGTGTCAGTGTTTATATGGAGATGTGAACAACACCAAATTCACTTCACTTGTATAAAAAAGATCATTTTTATTCTAAAATAACTGAACATAAATATTTCTCACTCCAAATCATCAACAACAAAATTGCTTTCTAAAATGTGAAAAATTTGAAATCCATTTTCCAAGTCAAACCCATGGCACTCTTAGGATGTGATGATCAGGACGACTATAATCTTCTCTAAAGTTTGACAACCTCTGCTTTGGTTATTTTTGAAAATGTGCTGAAAAAGTAACTTGTCACCAATTCTCACAACATATCACATGCACATTAATGTTAAATGATTGAAATTAGGTGAAGATTGTTTTATGAATTTTAATTGGTTGCAGACCACAGCGTTCATGTAAGCTCCAGCATTCTGAATTTCACATTATCTTATTTTGTAAATCCCTGTTATTATACTCTTCTACCATCATCAGTGTGATCAATGCTCGATAATGAATCTATAGTTTAATTTTCTATTTCAGAGTGTTTGTTTCAGTTAGTTGGGAAATCATACATGAGCAACAAATCATCTGTGTCATGTGTCGCTTGGTCCGTTTATGGTGACAAAATCATATGGCATTAAAACAAACAAAGTATATCATAAACAATCCAACATTTATTGAGTCTTTGCAAAATATATAGACACATCTGTGAGATTTGATGAATACATTTTTGGTCTGTGCTGTAATTTTAACAGTCAAGAGCTGTATAAGTTCATAATCATAGTCTTGTTTGTCTTGACGGAGCTGAAAGCTTCATTCCTCTGATGTAAAGCTTCACGCTCGACTCTTTCTCACTGATCTTCCCGCTGAAGCCACTCGCTGAATCCTCCAGCGTAATGACGGGCCCTGAGAGAACACACACACACACACACACCGATGCCTGACTGTTGTGATCATGACTTGCTTAGGTTTTTCTGATTACCAGATGAGGATTTAAATCATAAAAAATAATTTAATAGCAATATTTACATCGCATTTTCTAGCCAATTAAATAATTAAGAGCAAAGCATAAATGATCAGGCCATTGACCATTTCCAGGCCTGACATTTTTTTTTATTCCCTGATATAGCCAGGTTTTCAATGATCAAATGAAGAAAAACAAACATAAGTCACAATTGTTCAAATGCATTATATTCATTCAACCATTTATACATAAAAAAATGGAGGGCCACCATATCATAGAGGGAAACTATCTTAAAAGAAACCCTATAATATAACATTTGAATATGCAATATATAATATTATAAACATGATCAAAACTTTTCTGAAAAACCTGCTGTACTCGATCTACTACATGCCTTCTGTGTCTGATTGATAGTTTACACTTTTTAGCAAGTAAAATGCCTTTTAGTACAACTGTATAAACGTCCCCCGTGGCTCACACGGTCGTTTTGCTGTGAAATCTTTCATTTTAATAAAGTAAACGTAAGAATAACTTTGATATTGTTAGTAATATTTGAAGATGAACAAATACTGCACTGTAGCAGTTTAGGTTTACTTGATTATCCATACATCGTTTATTAGAAAAATCATGTTAAAATGTGAGTCTCAAATATGATCATCAGGCTTTTGAGGAAAGTTTATTTGTTCATCTCTCAGTCATCTTTGTATTGCATTGAATTATGTGTTTTAAAACTAGAGCTTTGATCATAAAATTATTTTTTTTAAAGCATTTAAATATCATCTTACGAAGACATATTATTGGCAGATATAGAGTGACGACTGATGTGTATATGCATTTTAAATCTGCTGTACTGTTATGAAGATCTCAATGATTTACATTACAAGCATCAGAATTTCATCTTACTTTTTTGACCATATTAATATCAGCATCTGCAGCAAAATTTGAATTTCAGCAGCAATTGCAAAATGTTGGTGTTTTTTTCCTCCTTAAGTGTGAGGTCCATATTCTCACTATATCATGAGTGTTATGATGACCCTGTGGTTTGTTTATGTCTTTGTTATTTTCTTTGTAGGAACGTCGTCTGATTGGCTCCTGCAGCCTGATGGATGCTGTGTCCTGATTGGTGCACAGTAATTTAAAAAGCACATCATCACTTCCTGTAGTGACCACTTGTGTGTGAGCAGAGAGAGTAGCAGTGGAGGCAGAGTTTGTGTGTAGCCTGAGAGTTTTAGAGACTGTGAGTAATGATTGTTTGTGTTTGGTGTATTTGGACTTTTGCTTATTTTCTGACACTGATTTCAGATTGTCCTCTCAATTTGCCAATAACACTTGGTTTTATAAATATATTGTAAATATTGAGGATTTGAAAGTAAGGAGTCTGATGGCATTTGTTTATTGTAAACTTTTCTGGTGAGGTAGTTCAGTGACGGCACTTTTGAAACACTTCATGAAGCTTCAAAAACCTTTGTGAATCGTTTGTTTTGAACCAGTGAAACGAAGTGCGTATCAAACTGATAAAATCACATGATTTCTGGCTTCATTCTGGCTTTTCATTGGCTTCAATAAGGCTTCATTACGTCATGCTTTTTGAAATTTCCATAATCTCTGTAAACTCCGTTGTAGTTAAAGGTCTCTTATTAATCACTGATTAACCAGACTCTCCATAAAACAAGCACAACAATTTAATAAAATGACACATATTATAAAGACACTTCATAGTATGGTAGTAGAACACTTCATGGTATATGATGATTGTTGCATCTAATAGATTACCTTCAATAAAACATCTACAATTGTTTTGTAGCCTAAAAGGTGTTTTTATTGAAAAGAGTTTTCGCTGCATTTACACTGTTCTGACCGGCAGGGGTCGCCAGTGTGGCGTTTTAAAACTGATTCAAAAAGTTTTGTTTCTCCCATCACTAAGAACATTGTGTTGGTGCATTGTATTTTCTTTTTGTTAGATTTAGGAAAGGGTGATAAAACTAAGAACGGTTTATTAGTTATTTTGGCCTGGTCAAGTCTTTCATATTGTACCCTTTACCCCAGATGGGGTAATTATATATTATATATACAATTATATATAAAAGCCTGATGGATCAAATACGATCCACAACAAAAAGCGTTTACATACCATATTTGCTAACTATTTTTTATTTATTTATTTTTTTTTGTCTAAAGGTTCAACAAATTGTCAAGTTTAAAAACTATATAAACTATATTTGGGGGGAAATTTGTACCCAGAAGTGACTAAAACCTCCCTTTAAGGATGTCCTCATTTGTAAATCTGGTATAAAAATGTATTAAAGTTTTTTGTTTTTTTAATACAGAAAGTTGTGTGATGGGTAGGGTTAGTGTAAAGGGATGGAATATACAGTTTGCACAGTAAAAAACATTAAGTCTATGGAATGCCCCCATTTAGATAGCTAAGTAAACGTGTGTGTGTGTGTACCTCGTGTATCCCAGAGCTCTTGCGGTCTCCAGCGCCGTGAGGCTGCGTATCCCTCTCGTACAGTACAGCACGAGGTCTGAGTCTTCTCTGTGAGGCTTTGAGACGCCGTAACGCTCTCTAAACTGATCCGGGCTCAGTCTGAAGGCCTGCTCCACCTCGGCCACTACATCAACAAAACCACTGTCACTGATAAAGTGTGGTGTGTGTGTGTGCAGAGCTGAACTGAACTGTGACTTACAAGGAATGTTGGTTGCTCCTGGAATAAAACCCGCGTCCAGCTCATCCGGCTCACGGACATCGACGAGCCGGACGCTTCCAGAGGACATCATGAGCTTCAGCTGCTCGTACGTCACCACACCGTCTGAAACACACACCGCGTGAGTATCGCAATCTACAGCTGGTCATTCATACCCTATTGTATATGATAGTCATTACACACTCATCACTGGATATCTGATATTTTGGTTATGGAAAAATCCAGATATATGAACTACAGCAGCTCTAAAAAGGTTCAAAGTGACGTGGCAAAACTATATCTATTACTTTTTCAAACTTAAATGTTTTTTGAGGGATTGATAATATATATATATATATATATATATATATATATATATATTATTTTTTTTATTCAAGTTTTCATTTTATTTGAAAGAAGCCTCTTCTGCTCACCAAACCTGCATTTATTTGATCAAAACCACTGTAAAAACAGCCATATGAAATACTATTGCAATATATTTTCTATTTAATTTATTCCTGTGATCAAATCTGAATTTTCAGCATCATTAGCATCAGCATCATGATCCTTCAGAAATCAGTCTAATATGATGATTGCTGATTATTATTATTATTAAACAGTTGTGCTACTTGATATTTTTCGGGGAAACTGTGAATAAAAAAATTTCAGGATTCATTGATGAATATAAAGAACAGCATTTATTTGAAATGTAAATATTTTAAACATTATAAATCTCTTTATTGACACTTTTTATCAATTTAATGCTTTCTAAAAGGTATTAATTTCTTTAAAAAGTATTAAAACTAAATATCTTGCTGAACCCAAAACTTTTGAAAGGCAGTGTATGTTGTATCTAAATATTTTATGGGTCACTTTATTTAGATCCTAAACTTGATTCTAGTGGTGATGGTTGTCATTCAGGCCATTGTGAGTGTAAATGTCAAATAATTCTTAGAAAAAATTAAATTCAGCTAATTTAAACCATTAAAGAAAAAAGGATATGTATATGACAATGCTAATAAGAGGGTTGGGCTACCTATAGAAATGTTTATTTTTACATTTAATCTGTTTACTTTATATTTTTTGTTATATTTAAATCAATATTGTGACTCCCCAGTCTTAAATTCCTTATTTTGCTCTCTGACCCGATAAACTGTGCAGAGTTATCAAAAAATGTGTGTAAACTCAATCTGGATTTCCACCCACAATAAATTCTGATTCAGTGACTTGAATCCGTTATCTTCACATGTGTCACAGTAATTCATCAAACTAAACCAATATACTCACTGTGGGAAACTGCCTTAAGTTGGTTTTTACTACCAGTTTGTTTTCAGCCAAAAGAACTGTAGCATATTAATAGGATATAGTTATTATTATGAATATCACAAACCTGCCGAGAACACGTCTGGATTGGAATAAATAACATTTTAGGACTATATTATTTTTAGACATTTTTCATGATAATTAATAATTTACTTTAAATATGACATCTTTAATTGCCATGTTATTACATGTTGCCATCAATATGAACCTGCTGAAATACCAGTTTAAAGTGTTTGTATAAACTCAAGGGCATTTGTATTCCACATATCCCTCTTACGGGCCTACAGAAAGAAGTGCATGAACTTTAATATGCAACTCTCTGGAATTTTAGATATGTATTTAATGCAAAATGAGTTAATCACTCTGACCTTATAAAGATAGCCTACTTATGGAAGCCCTTTTCTTCCACTTAAGAAAATAAAAATCATGCATTGGTAAATTATAATTTGGCCTATGACATTTAAAAAGTTATGAAATACAAATTTCCATGGGATACAAGATTCATAATTTCTAGTCACAATTATGATTTACCAAAGCTTGACTTTTTTTAATGTGGCAGCATAGATCAGACATGTTATTACAAAGATTGTTCATCATCACATGATGCAACATTAAACCTTTATTGTTGACCCATGAGTCACTGACTGACCATACGTGCAAACTCGCATGCTTTACTGTGCATGATTATCAATCACAAAATGATTTTGTTTCGGATATAGGCTAGTGATTATTAACTCAGATACAGAGAAAACTCGATACTTTACCTGTATTTAGAGGTTGGTTGTGATGTGTTTCAGTCCATTTATTGCAGTTGTCAGCTCCGTTATCACACTGATCTGCTGAGACAGAAAGAAGCAGGAGCGCCACGAGAGCGCGCACACCTGAACTCACGAGCATTACTGCATTCATGTCTATCTTATCTAGCGATGTGTGCTCTTATGAACTGATAGAATTACGTCTAAAAAGCGTGGTCTAAAGCAGTGTAGCCTATTGGTTTGACCATGTATCGCCGTATGAAGATTAAACGGATGTGAGTGTCACTGACAGCGTTTATTGTGAAATATGAAGCATATGTTTTCCTCCAGGTGGCGCTCAGTGGCTCAAAGGCCGCTTGTTCTATTGATCCGCTTTTATTTAGCCTACGTGGGCGTTTTATGATTTACTGGAGATGTTTCACTATAATCGTTTAAACCTATTAATTAAAATGAGTAATATCTGATATAACCATGAAACTTGTCCAAAACCATTAATTTAAATGCAATTAAAACTAATTCTTATGTAGTAATCACAATCGATTATGGTCGGTTATGATTTTGAAAAGCGCTGAGATTTGCAACACTACCCACGTGACTCGGTAGCTTATATTTTTACTTCTGCACTGGTCTGGATAATATTTTACTCTTTAATAATGGCGCTAAGGAATTTTAATGACAGTCAACCGGGAAAAGTTACAGTGTGTAATTAAAATGGTAAAAGTTGTAAATACCTTTTAGACTTGACCAATCAGAGCGAACGCCCGAGCTTCTAAGTCCCGCCCCCAAATGTTTTTTGAAAAGTTTTTAAAAAATTTTAAAAGTCCTGCCTCAGATTAAACTAAAAAGAAGAGAGGTAAGAAATAGTAGATATCCAATGTTATATTTCATAAATCTATTTAACTTTAAAAACTAACCATATTAGCTTTATTTATGATTTAGTTATAATTTTACGGTTTTAGCTTCATTTAAAAAAAAAAAGTTTTTTTATCTTCCCCCGCCTCTTCTGAACACATGGTATATTCTGGTGAGGATGGCTCATAGTCATATGATCTAAGCAGCATAAATACGGTAACAGTATCAGTGAATTTGGACTGTCTAAAAACGCACTTTTTTTACATATCGACTCCGATCAACGACTCATTATTGCAATGGCCACCAAACCGGTTGTTGGAGGGCCTTCCGAGGAGAAGAAAGCCACTCCAGAGGTGCAGAAGATCTGCGATGAGGTGAGACTGATTTCTTTTACTTTTGTTTTGATGGCGTAAGTCTGAAGTCAGCTGACGGGGAAAATTAGTGCACGTAATGAATGCTTTGATTTAATAGTTAGTCTGCAAGTAGACAATTATTAAACTCTCAAAAACTTTACAGTGACAATAGTGCAAAGTTAACAAAAACGAATGTATTACTTTATATACTCATAGTCTCTAGACTCACGAGAATCTCTATATTCACACCCAAGCACAATAAATACTGATTCAGCCCCTGAACGAATCACTAATCTTCAGTAGGTGTTGGTTTGAGACTGGTGTGTCACGGTGATTCGCCATAATAATGTGTGAAAGAGGAAATGTGTGAAAAGAATATATAGTAATGTAAGAGTCAATATCACAAGCATGTCTGGATCAAAAGTTATATTTTTATAAAAATGAAGTGGTAATAGTACAAAGTGCAAATAGTGCAAAGTTAACAAAAATCTATGTATTACTTTATATGTCATAGTCTAGACTCATGAGAATCTCTATATTCACACCCAAACACAATTAAACTACTAGTCTGGTGATTTGAGATGGGTGTGTCCCAGTAATTCATTTTATAATCTGTGTGAAAGGCTTTTTCAGTTGGTTTTTACTGCTTTTTTTATTTTATTTATTTTTTATAAACAATGGCATAAGAGTAGCCTATATAATACATGGGAGAATTGCATGTCACAAGCATGTCTGGATCAAAAGAGAAGAGGAAAAAAACAGGATTTTTTAAATATACATATATATGAAGCACATTTTAGGACCAGCTTTAGATGAATCACATTTGCATTAAATATGAATTCTGCATCTTTTGCTTCAGGTCAAGTCTGCTGCAGAAACGAAGGCTGGAAAGAAGTTCACGGTTTTCACTGCCAGATCTTACACCACACAGGTTGTGGCCGGGACCAACTATTTCATCAAGGTAAACTTGTTGTGCCATGTTCCAGCCTGCGTAGTGTGTGAATGATACGTGCTGAGAGTGTATTTAAAGTGTCCTATGATCCTCTTCAGGTTGATGTAGGGGACGAGTTCGTTCATCTGAGGGTTCACAGATCACTGCCTCACGCTGGAGGAACACTACAACTGCACGGGATTCAGACCGCAAAATCTCAGCAGGATCCCATTGAGTACTTTTAAACACACTGAAGAAGTCGTGCATCTTCTCTATCAGTGTATCATTCTCTCTCTTCACATACTATACACCTCCATACTGTATAGGTTCAAATATGTGATCTACTCAAACTCAATGCTGTTACAAAACTTTTATTCAAATGCACATTGTTAAAATGAACCGAACTGTGCCTATTTTATGAGTTTTATATGATCTTTGTTCACTTTTACAAAAGTTGTATTGAGGTGAAATAAATGCATCATTTCAGATCTGATTTTATAAAGGATGCTGCTTCTAAAATAAAGGGAAATAAATTTCATATTTCAAGCCTTTGTTTCATTTACGCCCTCCAAAAGAATGTAATAATAACATCACCAGCATACAGTACACTTACATTAAATATTATTACTAAAACTCAAATTACTATTAATAAAGTAACCTGGTTACATGAACATAATTAAAAAATGTTAGATGAAGAAAATTCGTACAAATTCAGTTTACAGGCTAGAAGTTTTACAGTGTACACTGATAAATTGTATAACATGTGAAACAAACTGTTATGTCCTAAGATCTGAACACGTATGCAGCAAAATATAACCAATTTAAGAACCGTTTGTTTCAAGATAAGATGGAAATTTGTACAAGACATAGCTAATCATCATAACTAAATCTGAACAGTTGCACTTGCACATTAACATGACAAGGTTCAAGCCAATCATGACCAACTGACCACTAAAACGAGTTCATGTAGGTCTCTTTAGATTTTGATATGCAAACTGGTTATCAATATCCTGAAAATCTCAACCATTAACCTGTTCAGACAAAGGAAAAAACGGAGTAGGTTTCAAACTGAGGAAGTTTTGAGTGTCATGTCTCTTTTTCTCATATCCTGTTTCTCATCCTTAGTCAAATTCACTGATGCATTACATGCAAACTGTTCGCTATTTAAAAAGCCTTTAACTTTTGATCTCAGTGTCTCAAGACACATTTAAATTCTTTATTTGAATTAAGAGATAAGCATATATCATGGCATAATTTAAATTTGACAAAAAAGGTGCACAACAGCAGCCAATATCTCAGTCCATCATGCACATTTAAGGGTAAAGGTGACACCTACGTCTCCATATGTAGAGGCTACCAATTACTGCTGATACAGAGCAATATCTTGTCCGTTTTTTGGCCTTGTTTTTATATAGTCCGCAAATCTGCAGGCCTCTTACACACAACTTGTGCACATGGCCTAAACTACCGAAAATTAGGGCAATAACTTTACAAGAGTAGCCAAAGTTATTGAAAATATTGTACCATGGTTGATATTTCAACAGTTTTGAAGCATAGCAGGTGTCCATGTAAGCATCAAAAGAGCAACCAATTTCTATTATTGTAATGGCTTTGGTGTGTTCATGAATTACAACTATGTCAGGTGTATTTGGAAAGTGATTTATGGCAGTTTCCAATGTAGTGCACTGTTCGTGTGGAAGGGAGAACCAGTCTATCTTGATCTTTTCGAAGGTTGACATTGTCTCTGAGCTCCTTCACTAAGAGTGCAACAATACGGTCGTGGCGCGCGATGTACAGTCCTTTGTAGGCAGAGCAGCCATTAAGGATATGCGCCATCGTCTCTCTTTGCCGGCTGTGATGTTGCAGGTAAAATGGCTCGTGTGCAGAGGGAAACCATGCTGCTAAGTTGGACTTTGAAGACGAGCTTTAATTGCAAATCTGTGGATATCATCTTGTAGGGCTGTGTTTTTCAGAACTGTGTGTGACACGTTATGGTCAGCACAGGCCAGTTGTCCTTGTAGGCGTAGGCCTGTCCAGTGCTGTAACATACACAAATGGAAGTGATCGATTATTGTCCTTCTGATATTTTGAGTGTCAAGGAGTTGAATGTTGTCGCCAGTTATGATGGTTCCCTCTGCCATGATGGTTGAATCCGTGACGATGTTCTCAATGACCTCCACCGCCTGTCCTGCTCTGTTCCTCCAGCACAGTTGGATATTTGCGCGGTTGCAGAGATCATTCAGGTCCATCCTTCTGTACCCGAGAAAGCTGTCGTCATCTGATGTAGAGAGAGGGACCTTGCGTTTCCCCAGATGTAGTAGAAGTGAGGCTCGGGACCTTAACAGGTTGCTTATTCATGTGTGGTTGCTGCTTATTCTGCTTATTCAACAGGTTGCTTATTCACACACACACACATATATATAGTAATTAGATTTAATTACTTAGATATTTGATTCTTCAAAGCCAACAGACAGATAGTTTTGTGTCTATTCCTGAAACATCAACTGGAATATTAATCTCAAATGATAATCACAATAGAAATCTTTGCAATACAGCTGCATAAATTATAATGGAGGACATCATTTTCATTCTATCTACCTATCTATCTCATTCTGTCGTTCTAACTATCCGTCTATCTATGCCAAGTTTGCATTCAGAAACCATAAAATGCTCTTTAAGCATAAAAGTAACAGGAACATTGTCACGGGAGCTGCCGTATGTCTGAAAGAAGATTAATCACGTGAAGTATTACCTCGCCTTGCTTAGTCACACATCACATCACTTCACTTTTTTTTTTTTTAAGCCAAAAGGATTTAAATTATTTATACTACATTTATTGAAAGTCTCAAATAATGAATATATTTTTTTAAAACCTTTGCGTTAAGATATTTGTGTTATAGTTGCACAAATTCTGAGAGAAAATACTAGATGGCAAAAAAAACAAAAAAAAACACTGGCACACAGCTTGAAACCATAAAATGCATAATGAGCATAAAACAAAAAGGAACATGAGCTGCCACGTGTCTAAAAGAAAACCATGATTAACCACACATGAAACTATTTCACATAATGCATTAATTATGAATGTTAGGAAATAAAACATTGTTGTGGTAGTTTTTGAAGAACGAAAAGTCCAGGTCCTCAGGTATATTTATCTGTACAAAATTTTCTTTACAAATTTAGTGTTGAAAAATACGTTTTCATATGCTTTATATTTTTGGTGTTTTATTTCCTGTTAATTTTTGTGTATATAATCCAGTTATAATTATAATGCAGTGTGTGAGTTTGACCAGGGCTGGTTGAGACCATTGTTGGCAATTGTTCTGCGATCAACTTATATTTCACACGTCTTTAAACGTCTGCAGATTGCTGTGCTGTTTTTAGACTACATCACTTGCTCTGGAGTCTTGAAGTCGTTGTGATGTTCACACTATGACACTGTCGCATAAAAAACATGTTTTACCACTCTATTACTATAGTTACTCAATACTATGATTTTATGTATAATAGTGTTAATGGGTTTACATGTTTTTAGTCCATTTTATTTATCTTACCATTTTAAATGTGTGTATGTCTTTAAGCAATATATGATTGGCCTTTCATGTCACATGACAGGAAGCAGGAAATACATCTTTATAAGAGAGCAGCATGGCAACCAAAAGGGATGGAATTCACTAACTGTCACAACTTACCTGGATTGTGGAGTTTACAACCTGTGGACTTACCTTTCCAGAAACAACTTCAAACTTTTGGATTACACTATTCTTGGATTGTATATACACTGATGGACACTCAAATTGGGACTTATCAACACACTAGGGTTCTTGAACAGGTTTAGGGTATGGTGATTTCGGACTGTAGGCTTTTAATAGACTGAGTTTTTCTGGCTTAATTATGTTACTTTAAAGTCTCATGTGAACACTGTAAATACACCATTCTTATTTAATCTTATCTCTGTTTATCCTTTTAACCATTAAATGATCTCACACAGTAAAGTCTGACCCCAATTTAAAAATTTTGTAAACCTACCGATTTGGAAGAACGTTACAACACTACGTGACACGTAAATGATCTGCAACAGGGGGTTTACACACTACGCGAGCGGACAACAACTCTGTCACTAAATGACTTTATCCGGTCCCCAAACCACGTTTTGTCACGAAAACACACGCGAGAAGTGGAATCGAAAATTATTTTGAAATGGACACCGGGACAAAAAAAGTTGTTTGCACAATGATCTGTTCAGAACCCCCCAAAAAAAGAATATGGCTGAAAGGATGGATAAGCACAGGGATTGTCTGTGTTCAGGGGGTGCTAGATCATTGACAGGGGGAGCTGCGCAATTATATATAAATATTATTAATAAATGAGCAAAACTTGGCCACTCAATATTTAATATTCAATTATTTTAATTATCACAATTAAAGTTTTAATTGTATTCAATTGAACAAGATCAACATTCAGCATTCAATCAAATATTCTTAAATATGTATTATTATTACTGATAATAATGTTATTTCAACATAATATCTCATTATTTCGACATAATATGTGTGCCTGCAACAAGCAAGATGTGCATTTGTAAATCCGGTGACACGCATGCATTGATTTTTATTAATAAACTAGTGTTTTCTGTGTCAGTGTCGGCTGCAAAGATGATGTTGACGATCAGCATCTCTGTAGTGAAATCTTTGCAATATATAGAGCAAAGAATATATATGCAATATATAATCTTTGCTATATATCTCTACATATATAGAGAGAAATGCACATAATGGATTACATAATCAGAGAGTAGCCTATTTCTTTTTGTTTTGAATTGTTCAAGTTCACAGATAATTGTGCATGCATTTATTAATCATTATGATAATAAAATCATAATAAGTAGGCTATACTATGTACAAAAAATCAGATGAGCCCAGAATATGAACGTTAAGCATTTTCCTCCCATAGAAAACCATTATAAGACCGCTTAATGTGGATTAATGCAGAATAGAATGTCCCCTTATTATCTCGAACTAACAAAATAAGTTTTCTTTTTTTTTCTTCACCATGCGGTTCAGGGCTTCCATAGAATACAGCCTGAATATATTTGCTTCCAGAAATTATTTTTGGGGGTGCTTTGGTCTTAGCCCCTACTACAGGCTCCTAGCGCCGCCCATGTCTGTGCTACAGAGAGAGTTGGAGGTGAGTAAAACATGTTTATTATGAAACAGCAGCTGCCAGCTCGGTTGTGGTACATCTCTTTGGGAACATCATACAGGCATTCATGCTCCTGCCACAGTTCAATTAAATTTTGCTCAATTTCTTAGGTCCATACTTTTCTTGAAGCCATTGCTGGTGCTGCTGCTGTTTTTCTTTCGGTGACCTCAACCTGTGCCTTGCTCTCTCATTGGCTGTTGCTCTTCACGACACGTGACACCACAGGCTTACACTATCGATATTTAGCATGCTATATATTTGTTTGAAGTCGGCGAGGTGTCAGCGAGCGTTTTTGATACGTCGTTTAGTATTTCACAAATAAAGATTGGCGAGCACGGATCACCCGCAGATTTGCACGCGATTACAGCCCGACCTGTCGGCGAGCTCGTTAACTTGCAAATTGGGCTTAAAATCCTGTAGTGTGAACTAGGCTTTAGGCTTAAGATGCTTTTGGGAAACGCAGCCCAGATCTTCTCTTTTTACTTTTTATACCAATATTGCATTATACCAATAACTCCATAACAAAATTTTTTAAAGTTACAAAAGGTTCAGGAAGTAGCTACTGCAGAACATTAATGACCGCTGTAATTGGTATATGCATTTAAGAGAACAAGATTACGTTATGATTACTCAGCAAGTTCATGAGGCTAGATTGAGTGTGTGCATGGTAGAACTCTGTTCAAACAAGTGTTTTCATTTTAAATCATTACATGGTGTCAGAAGTGCTTGTCGATCGCACAGCCTCAAAAGGATATAGCAACGTTTAATCCCCCAGAGTGTTTTCCATGTGATCGTCCAAATGAGTGGCTATGAATATATGCTATGGGAAATGAATATATGCTATGGGAAATGAAGCCGAACACATATTTATACCATTCACCTTTAATGAGGATGACAAGAAGATATTCAACGTTGCGGTAAGAAAATAGGGTAGCACTTCAAGTTCCCCAGCGGGGGGAGGCGTGCACTTCAGTAAAAGAGATAGCTCAAGGGAAAGCAGCAGACTGAGGACAACAGGAAAAAGGAAAAATGACAACACAAGGAGCAAGGAGAACCAAAATATGGAAGATATGAAAAAAATCAAACACAGACAACAGGAAAAATGCCCAGCTATAAAATCAACATGAAATAAATATAAAAAAGTGGGTCACTGGCGTACCTGGGGGAACATAGGGACTTTAAGCAACAGCCTCTGGTGGAACGGCAACGGCATTCTGACGTTCTATTGCATATGCGCGACTTTGTCTGCTACTTTGCGACGTTCTACTGTCTACTACTGGAGAACAGCTGCTTTGCAATGTGGCCTTGTAATTGTTTATGTATATCATTAAACACCCAAAGCAACCCTCCCCAGATAGCAAGCACAGTTGGGCCGGATGAAATGCGTCACTGTCGGCATCGGTGAAAGATAACGGGCCAGATCTGTGCCGACCACACATTTTCTGTATGGGCCAGTATCAGCTGAAAGCAGTTGTACTGGTGTCAGGTCCATACTCGGTTTAGCTGTGTGTATGTACTTCGACCCGAGTTTGTTTTGTCACAAGCGGGCACTACTAGAATTAAGGAACTCAGCCGCCTGAAAAAAAAGGTTTTGGCGGTTAAATCCTGAGGAGGATCCTGCAGACGCAGACCATTTAGTTTTCGAGAGGAATCATTCAGTATCATTCAGCTTACACTATACTGTCAAAGAGCACCGTCCTTCGGATGAGACATGAAACCGAGGTCCTGATTCTCTGTGGTCATTAAAAATCCCAGGATGTCCTTTGGAAAAAGAGTAGGGATTTAACCCTTGTATCCTGGACAAATTTGCCCCTTGGCCTCTACCAATCATGGCCTTTTAATCATCCCCATTTATACTAATTGGCTTCATCACTGTCTCCTCTCCACCAGTAAGCTGATGTGTGGTGGGCGTTCTGGTGCAATATGGCTGTCGTCACATCATCCAGGTGGATACTGCACATTGGTGGTTGTTGAGTAGATTCCCCTTCCATGTAAAGCGCTTTGAGTACCCAGAAAAGCAATATATAAATGTAACTGTGGCGAGCAGGACGAGGTCGAGGGCCGTGGGAGGACGGCACGAGGCCGGTGGCGTGATTACTGATGAGCGACACCTGTGAGACACACCGGTCTCGTATCTCTCACAGAGGAGCGGAAGCATAAAAGGAGGAGCGACGACAGTGGAGATCGAGAGAGGAACAGGCCTGATTTTATGTTTATGTTATGTTTTATTATATGTGACAGCAGTCGTCCGTGAGAGGACGCAGCCAGAACTCGGCCAGAATTGAAGCAAGGATGAGGCCCAGAGGTGGGCCAGACAAATTTTGCTATCTGGGTCTCCTGTTTTTTATAATCACTTTCTATTTGTATTTTGTCAAATTATTAAAATTATCCCCTACGCCATACTCTTTACTGTTGCTTAGTGATTTTTGCGTTCTTTAGCATTCGAGTAGCAAAACTCGAAAGCATGTCAATGTGAATTTGAGAACTTTTATGGCCTACAATAAATATTCATACTTGTGCAAGAAAATATGACAGCTCCATTGTGAAATTAGCACTCCCAGACAAGTCACAAACCTGTATTTTGAATTTGAAGCTGCAGACAAGTAGACACAAATGTGTAAAATGCCATTCACAGAAATACAATGACAGACACAAACTTGTAGTACATAGTTGCACTTTCATTCACATTCGCAGTACAACCTCAATTAGGCATTTAAAACTTCTCAACTGCAATTTCAAATTTCGCGTCTTGAATTTTGCAACTATTTTCGCGATATATTAGAAGCAAAACTAACTTGTGCACTTGCAACTCAGTGGTGCCGAGAGAGAAGGGGCAGGAGGGAATATTGTCTGCTAGTGCAAATTTCAACTTCAGATTTTTATTTTACAGGTTTTCACATTGGAACTGTGAGTGTAAATTTCCTCGCACAACTATGAATATTTATTGTACAAGTTCTCAATTTCACATCTACATGCTCTCGAGGTTTCCTACTATTTTACCTTCATAGAAATGCAAGGTCTCGGGGCACGTTTTAGTTTATTTTAAATTGAACGCTGCGTTTTTAGAACGCTGTCATGTGCGAGACACGAACGCAACAGTTAAACACGGCTAGTGCTTTCACACAGAAAAACAATGGAAAAGTAGCAGACTGGACGGGAAAAACACGTTCTGTGTGAGCAGCCCCTTAAAGGGATAGTTCACCCAAAAATGAAAATTAAGTCATTAATTACTCACCCCCATGCTGTACCAACCCCGTAAGACCTTCGTTCATCTTCGGAACACAAATGAAGATATTTTTGATTAAATTTGAGAGCTGGATCCCTCCTCCATAGGCTTCCTAAGGGATTGAAACTTGACGGCCCAGAAAGTCATTGAAAAGGCCAATACGTTATAAAAAGGCCCTAAAAGCGGCCATGGCTGAGCACCTCAGCAAATTAATAGAAAACAACCATAACAATCCAAGGTTTTTATTTAATACCGTGGCTAGACTAACAAATAATCAGACGTCGTCTGAACAAAATACCTTGTTACAGTTTAGTAGTAATGATTTCATGAACTTCTTCACAGAGAAAATTGAAAGCATCAGAACCACAATTGTAAACGTTCAATCTTTGCTCGCGCCTTATAATTCAGCCGCAATTATCACCCCGCAAGAACAATTACAATGCTTTACAACCATAGAACAAAAAGAGTTAAATAAACTTATCACTTCATCTAAAACAACAACATGTTTATTAGATCCTATACCAACTAAACTACTGAAAGAAGTGTTACCTATAGTGGAAGAGCCTCTTCTCAATATTATTAACTCATCTCTATCTTTAGGTCATGTTCCAAGAACGTTCAAGCTGGCAGTTATAAAACCTCTTATTAAGAAACCACAATTAGATCCAAATAACCTAGCAAATTACAGACCCATTTCAAATCTTCCATTTATGTCTAAAATACTAGAAAAAGTTGTGTCCGCTCAACTGGGCTCTTTCTTGCAAGAAAATGACATCTATGAAAAGTTTCAGTCTGGATTCAGGCCACATCATAGCACTGAAACTGCGCTTGTTAGAATCACAAATGATTTACTTTTAGCTTCGGACCAAGGCTGTATCTCAGTACTAGTTTTACTTGATCTTAGTGCTGCGTTCGATACTATAGATCACACAATACTCTAAGATCGACTACAAAATTATACTGGTGTTCAAGGACAAGCATTAAGCTGGTTCAGGTCATACTTATCTGACCGCTACCATGTCATCTATTTAAATGGAGAAAAATCGATCATAACTTCGGCAAACTATGGAGTGCCGCAGGGATCTGTGTTAGGCCCTCTATTATTCTCAATATATATGCTGCCACTTGGTAATATTATAAGGAAACATGGAATTAGTTTCCATTGTTACGCTGATGACACTCAAATATATATCTCATCACGGCCAGATGAATACGCTAAATGATCCAAATTGACAGATTGTGTTAAAGATATAAAAGATTGGATGACGCGTAATTTTCTTTTATTAAATCCAGACAAGACAGATACTTATCGGTTCTAAAAACCGTCCACAAAACCTCTCACAGCACGACTTTAACATAGTAGGATGCCCTGTTACTTTATCCTCTACTGTAAAAGACCTGGGTGTTATATTAGACTGCAACCTGTCTTTTGAAAAGCATATTTCATATGTTACAAAAACAGCCTTTTTCCACCTTAGAAACATTGCTAAGCTACGTAATATGCTATCAGTCTCTGATGCAGAAAAGTTAGTTCATGCAATTATGACCTCGAGACTAGATTACCGTAATGCTTTATTAGCTGGTTGTCCTGCATCTTCAATAAACAAGCTACAGTTAGTCCAAAATGCAGCCGGTAGAGTTCTTACTAGATCAAGAAAATATGATCATATAACACAGATTTTATCATCACTTCATTGGTTACCTATAAAATTCCGTATTAATTACAAGGTATTGCTTCTGACTTATAAAGCTCTAAATGGTTTAGCTAAATTCGAGGCTTCTGGTCATACCTAGGATATCCAGATCCACCAAAGGAGGGAGAGCATTTTCACATTTAGCTCCGAAGCTCTGGAATAGCCTTCCTGATATTGTTCGTTGCTCAGACTCGCTCTCCCAGTTTAAAACTAGACTAAAGATGCATCTATTCCGCCAGGCATTCATATAATTTTTTTATCTTACAGTTACTGTAAATTCGGCCTCTAGTTCATAAACGCCAGAGGACAACTGGCCCCCGACTGAGCCTGGGTTCTCCCAAGGTTTTTTTTTTTTCTCCATTAGGTCACCTGATGGAGTTTTAGGACACTATTAGGTCACTTGATGGAGTTTTTCGGTTCCTTGCCACTGTTGCCTTTGGCTTGCTCAGTTGGGGATATTCAAATTAAATAACCAATCATTAATACCATTGATCAGCTCTACCAAACGTGAATGTCTTTTTTCCAGTAATAAACAAACATTGTTAAGTTGTTTTGATTGATACTGTGAAGCTGCTTTGATACAATCTGTACTGTGAACAGCGCTATATAAATACATTTGACTTGACTTGACTTGACTTGAAGAAAATGTTTAAATATTCCATGTGACTACAGTGGCTCAACTATAAGTTTATCAAGCGACGAGAATACTTTTTGTGCGGAAAAAATAAATAAAATAACGACTTTATTCGACTATTCCTTTTCTTCCTTGTGGGCCTGAGACGTGAGTTCAAGAGATTTCCACGACGCATGCGCGACGGATGTGAATCGGTCAAAACTAACTTTAGCTGGAAAATAACGTTGTTCAGGAACCGCTATAAAGCCAAAACAATCTCTGTTACCTTAAATTATATGTTTATCTCTGTAAAGCTGCTCTGAAACAATCTGCATTGTTAAAAGCGCTATATAAATGAAGATGACTTGACTTGACATGAGCTAAAGGCAATAACTTCAGCCCGGCCGAAGTCCACTCCTTATGGGCAGGAAGATTAAAACAACAGTTCCGATTCTTGAAACAAATCTTCAGCCTCAATGGCCAAATCTGGATGATGTAAGAAGAAAAGATTCCATGGAAAAGCAAAAGCAAGCCTTCTACTTTAATCGTCACCATGGAGCTCGACTCTTACCATCGTTGAGGTCTGGTGAAGACGTGGGGAACAGCTGCTGTGGTCACAGGCGAGAGCACAACTCCTCGATCTTTCGTCATTGAGACACATCAAGGGGCAACACTGCGCCGCAACCGCCGTCATTTGCATCCCTGCATCGGCAGGAGGAAAGCCAATCTCTGGTTCAAAAGGAACAATCACATGAACAGCAGCTTGAGTCTACAGTGGATACCGGGACGACTTTGTCTCAGCCCCCAAAGACACAAATGGGACTGTTAATGACTTTGGCAGGATAAGCAAAACAGTAGACATTACATTAGTGAAAAAAATACAAGAGAAAAAAGAGAAAGAAAAATGTTTTGTTCATATGGTTTAATGTAGATAAGTTGATCAATGCTAAAGAAAATGTTTAAGGCACATTTAATGCTGTACATTTAAAAACTGAAAAGGGGAGATGTCATGGGTGCACACCTTTAAGAGAATGTGATTACGTTGCGATTACACGGCAAGTTCATGAGGCTAGATTGAGTGTGTTCATGGTTCACAGAGTGAATAAAGTAAATCAGGTGCTCTGTTCAAACAAGTGTATTCATTATAAATCATGACAAATTACATTACAAAAGGTATTAAAGGCATGGCAAGTGCAGAGATTATTGTGGCATAATGGTTTAAGTGCATAATGGTAATGTTTCAAAAATGTTACAGTAAAATATGGTTAGTTAGGTAAAAACCCATTTTAAGTGTTGTGTGATGCTTTACAAATAGTAGGCTACACAGTGAAACCACAGTTTCTGTGGTAAAAGCATGGTAAATGTTGTTACTGTGTTTTAACTAAAAATTCCACATTAAAACTATGGTAAAAATATGGTAAGCGTTGTGGGCACTGGGCTTTTACTCACAGGATCTCGCTAATGTTGCAGTTACTGTGGTAAAATCACATTCATTCAATGAATCAACTAATTTGTAAAGAAAACATCAAACTACTCTTACTTACACATTCAATTGGCGACAATCACAACGATAAATTAAAAAGATCTTTAAAAAACACACACACCTGGATTAGGCCTACGACGTACAGGGTCACTCCTTTCTCTTCTTCTTTTTCTTCTAATGGAGTTTTATGGCAGTGCACAAACCAACTTTCGGTGCATTCACTCCTTTCTCCTATCACCGCATCTTTTTTATTGGTATCAACAGTCAAAGGTCATTTGATGACGACACCCGATAAACGAAACTGTCATTTAAGACTGCTAGAGGGCGCTTGATTTTAAAACGTCACTATAGGTCGTAATACGCTGCATGTACAAACAACATACGGGCTTGTTTTACGGAGGACAGTCTCTCTTGTCGACACGCAGGGGCGTAGGTTTGATTTGAGATTGGTGGGGACATCCCCCAGAAGCGGAGGAATCAGGAAATTAATAGGATAATGTAGTAAGGTTTTTAGTCTATATTGACCTTAACAATACGTTACTTCATTAATTCTGTAATGTTACCGGTAACTAATAAAGACAAGGAGGCAGTTTAACAGAGACTTACTCCGTTCATAGTGCAATGCAATATAGTGCAATAGGGCCTACTGTCTTGTTCCTTGCTTTTTAAAGAATCCAAATACATGTCTGCATCTTTCATTAATGACCAAGTGCCGAGGTGTCCATGAGCAAGACACCTAACCCCGGCTGCTCCCGACGAGCTGGATGGCGCCTTGTATGGCAGACACCGCCGTCGGTGTATGAATGAGTGTGTGAATGGGTGAATGTGAGGCAAATGTAAAGCGCTTTGGTGGCCCAGTGGGTCTGTGAAAGCACTATATAAATGCAGTTCATTTACCATTAAAGTGATAAAGTTCACCCAAAAATGTAAATCATTTACTCACCCTCAAGTTGTTTCAGTATGAATTTCTTTCTTCTGCTGAACACAAAAGAAGATATTTTGAAGAATGTCGATAACCAGACAGTTGATGGACCCCATTGACTTCCATATCAGAAAAAAAAAATCAACTGTTTGGTTACTGACATTCTTTAAAATATCTTCTTTTGTGTTCAGCAGACAAAATAAACTGGTTTGAAACAACTTGAGAGTGAGTAAATGATGACAATTTAAATTTTTAAAAGTGAACTATCCTTTTTACAGAAATTACCTGTTGGCATATTTGTTTCACATCAATACTGTCCAATTTGTCCTGCTGGACATGGCACACAGCAATACTGTCAAGTGTCACTTGTGACCATTGCTCTAGTATAAACCATGTTTTCACAGTGTCCTAAGAGCACTGAAACTGGGATGACAAGGGTTTCAACTTGATCAAACAGGTCTCTCATTTCAACAGCCAAGCAATGTTATTTTTTCATGTTTTATGGGGACTTTCCATTGACATAATGTTTTTTATACTGTACAAACGGTGTATTCTACACCCCTAGAGCTTACCAATCCTGCTGCTGGAGAGCCAGTGTCCTGCTATAGCTTCAACCTCAATAAACACCCAAACCAGCTTCAATTTATTAGCGTTCAATTCAATTTAATAACGTCATATTTTTATGGTTATACCTGGCCACACATTTGCACTTCGGCAGACCAGAGCTAAACACTTCTCTTTTGGAGGGAAAATTAAACATACAATATCATTTGAAATATTTTGTGTAAGTTTGTTTCCGGGTTGGGTTTTATTAATTACATTTTCAAAATGCTCCTCTCATGAACACTGAGTGAAGAAGAGAAACTGTACAGGTTTGGAATGACGTGAGGTTGAGATGAACAAGATTATTATTATTATTATTATTAATATGTCTAATCTAATACTCTGTTTATCAGTCTGAGAAATGTTTTAAGTTATATTCATGTAGACAGTCAGTGAAGCCTCAAAATTAAACAAATTAATGTCATTCACATTTCACTGTAAACAATATATATTTTATCCTTTAAAGTCATGCAGACAGCCATTTAAATCTTAAAAATTAAAAAATTAATGTCATTTAACATGATTTTATTTTACTTTTTGTTTTTAAAGATTTGGAATGAGGATTTTTAAAACAAACATTTTTTTGTGTTTATTATTTCAGCATAAAACAATTTGAGTAAAGTGAAGTAAATTTGGTGTTCATGTAAACACACTGACACAGACACTGAGGGTTTGAATATTGAGTTTATTGAGGAATAAAACAGTTTTCAATAGTTCCTCTATACAGTATGGCAGATCATTGTGTGTCTGTTATTATATCAGACAGACTATTTACTGCGTGTGGTTAGAAATGTTCAGAAGGGGACCAGAGGGTCACTGATGGTTTTAGGGTACTGGACTCCAGTCACAGACAGTTTCCCTCCATAGCAGGGGAGAGCTTGAAATATCATCGCATGAACACACTTATCTTGTTTTTCGCCATTCTCTTGACAGACGTTCACCTGAGAGGGAGAGAGAAATCCACATGGATTTATAAATTATCTCTGCCATAAAAAAAAAACTTGATAGCGACCTATAAACGCATTAATTTTCCTTGACCGCAAAGACAATTTCCAGCTAGTTCTGCTACAGTGACCATTGCAGACTAGATTTGAGTGTCCAGCAACACTACACAGTTGAGGAGAGTTTTCTCTTATACAAATGCAGAGAAACTTTATACAGTGACTTTTATTTACTGGACACATCACACCCGTTTAGGACACACTTCCACAGTTCGCTTGTTGATATTGGAAATACAAACTGTGCCTTAAGAGTTTCAGTGATGAAAACAACAAAGTCAAAAATCCATAAATTTCAACATAAAAACAAATCATCCATAAAAATAAAACAAACACTAATTTACCTTGACCAGATATTTTGTTCCTGCCACAACCTGACTCTTATAGAGTAAAGGAATGAAATCTTTAAAATTGATTGCAGTCTTCTTCTCCATCTCTGGCTTCAGCTGAATAAACAAATGCATGTTTTATATTAATCTATATTATTATTATTGTTTTAATGTTTAATATTTTATATTAACTCCAGGGAGTTACATCTATCATTCAGATATCAGAAAACTCATGTAAAACATTTTGTGAATTTGAGTGAATAAAACAGTTCATTTGAAAATAACAAATAATTTCCTCAACACATTTCACAGCACTGAAATAGATAATTTTACTAGTCTGTGTTTTAACAAAAACATTTATGAGTGATTTTCTGTCTCCTACCTTAATGCAGAATTCCTTCACTTCTTCAGTGACAGACTTCACTGCGCTCCATCCTCCGATTGACACTACTGTAGTCATTGTGCTGGTGATCAAAGCTGGATATAATAAACTATTATCAGGCAGTTTGTCTCAGATTGATTCTGATCCACTATTTATGCTGCCAAAATCTCATGGCATCAGAATGAATGAATAGGTGTGGTTTTACTTTGGGGTGTTGTGGGGTGTTGCGCTTCAGTAAAGTTTCATGAGAAACAGTTTGACATTTTTTTAAACAATATTTCTGAATATGAATAACAATGAATAATAATAAAATCAAGTATGACAACACAATACAAATAGATATAAATAAATGAAAAATACAATTGAACCAACAAAAAAATGCATACTTTTATGCCCACATTTTGAGAGGGTAATTTGTCACTAATCCAAGACATCAAAATATTTTTCCTAATAGGCTAATTAACAAGTGAAAAAGTCATCGCTTTTTAATTTACATGGAATGTGACTCAATTCAATGACAATCGCCAAGAGGCTGTAATTATATGACAGTCCCACAAACAACAGGTGTAATCCCTGTACCGTTTGTAGAAAAGTGGAAAATGAACTGAAAGACCAATTTCGAGCTGACGTCACAGTTCCGTCACGGTGCGAGCTGGAGGCAAAACAAAGAGAAAACTGGAGGCGGCCAATACAAACTATATGGGGGTGTGAGTGTATGAGTTTAAGCAGGTGTGGTGGTGCCTATGTGTGTTCGCATAAGACAAAGTTGTTGGGAGATTAACATAAATAAAAATACACACAAGTGATTTAATGTACACAGCAGAAAAACAACAACAACAACAACAAAAATAACCTGCTTAAAGTTTGTCCTGCTTGACATTGCACACAGCCATGGCTGGCTCAAGCCTATGGGGCCCTAAGCAGAATTGTATTTGGGGGCCCATAAATGCTAGGGGGGTCTGGGGGTATGTTCAGCAGAAGAAAGAAATTGATACATGGAGAGTGAGTAAATAATGACTAAATGAATAGTAAATAATGAGTAAATAATATTTAGCTACTATATAGGCTGCTGTCCTGTTAAGACCTGTACGATTCTAACACTTTCCCTTTAGACATGACCAACTGTGTTTATGTAAACATTGTGTGTATTCGACAGTATAAGCACAATCAGACAATATTTAGAAAAAGTCCAGTAATCTGGCGCCGTTTGACAGGTTTTTAGTGCGCGCGCTCGGTGTGTAGCCTGGCGACTACGCGCTCAGAAAAAAAACGCATGTCAGAACAGCACGCGAATGAAATGTTTAACCGGCAAGGCTTTAAAGCAAATGCAAATAATAAACGTTTGGGATTGCGAATAAGTGCAGTGTCCCGTGAGTAACCCTACCGCTGCGTAAACAGATGATGCGAATGCACGTCTTACAGCAGGTCACGGTCAGGATATGATCGGTCGGACCATAGTTTGGGGGCCCCCTAGTGGTGGCGGGGCCCTAAGCAGCCACTTAGTTCGCGTATCGGGAGCCGGCTCTGCGCACGGCAATACTGTCAAGTGTCACTTGTGACCATTGTCTCTCTCAGCCATGTTTTCAGTGTCCAGCTGATGATGACAAGGGTTTCAACTTGATCAATGTTGTCTCTTCATGTTTTATGGGAACTTTCCATTGACATAATGATTTTTATACTGTACAAACGGTGTATTCTACCGCCCTAGACCTTACCAATCCTGCTGCTGGAGAGCCAGTGTCCTGCTATAGCTTCAACCTCAATAAACACCCAAACCAGCGAGTAGCATCTGCCTGCAGAGACGGAGGCTGCATTTTCAGGACCGCACTTTTAGGACCGCATTTCTAGGACCCTAGGTTTTATTGACAACGCCACCTACCGAATTAGAGGACCAGCGAAGATGGATGACATTCAGAGTGTGAGTATCAAATGCGAATCAATTTTTATTTGTTTAACTTTAAAAACAATTGTGATGCATTTCATTGGAAAGTTAACGTTGCCAACGTGCTGGTGATTTGCTAAACAGTCTTGAATGCATAGCCATCATATATTAGCCTCTAATGCTGGAAAATGAATTGTTAGCACGTTCATTTAACGGAACTGTTGCATGATAAGCCTGTGTTGACTTATTTACAGCACAATAAACTGTAGCATGTTCGTTCTGAAAGCTTGTTAATTACTCATTGTTTTTCCATTTTAATCCATTTTAATTTAATTCAATTTAATCTTAATGTTTTCACTGTCACGTGCTCACAGTCAGCCTGTTTAACGTTTCCCACGATACATGTTATGTGTACGTCTCTTCATTTTGACATGGTTTTATAAAGTTGGTTGAGACATATGACATTTTAATAGTCAGACATATCAGAGAGGCCATTATAATCGCTAGTTGCACGTGGCCGCCATGTTGGATTTTCGATCTGCGAGTGTGCGGGTAGACACTTCCGGTTTCACATTACGCCCGGTGCAGGGAGCCGGAGAAAGCCGAAAATGATCTCTTATAGTTGTTTATAGTATCAATTATATCACTTAAAATACTACTAAGATCCATATTACTATCACACGAGCTAATGCAATTAAATGCAGGAATGCATAGTCAGATTAATGAATGAAATACAACTGTTCACGAACAGAAAATTGTATTTGGGTGCATAAACGCATACGCAATGACAATTATGCCTACTGTAAATATAGTGACAACTACGATTAGAGTTGTTTGCATAAAATGCACCGTGAACATTCACACATTTGCCCTGTGATAGGCTACAATTTATCTCCATAAATAATATTTTCCCAATTCTGCGCATTTCGTTTACTTGCATCAATTACTCGATCAATATTATCATCACATATTTTACATTTTTAACTGTAGGTTCCACAAACAATTTAATATAGCTAAGTTAATATAGCTGTATGTGCTGCTTTAAACACCAGACAGATCATGATTTATGAAACAGATCGATGGTCTTTACTCATCTCATTTGTACAAAATAATTTCAGCAATAAAAAGCATAGAAACGCACATGTGAAATACACTGTGACTGAGAATTATATGCATTTTAAAGTTTGGTCGGGTTGAAGTCATCCCTCCGGATCTTCTGCATCCACTCAGCCCGTACCGTACAGCAGCGTCAACGGGGATTGCATGAAAGCTGACTTCTTTGTTGTAACGTGATGAAACGGCACACAACAAGTGCTGAGGCTGTCACCCTCTGAAAAGCAAGCCGCGTCTCTTGAATCTTAAAAACACTCATTGTGAAAAATTATCTCTCTGGTAATGGAACTCAGTCGCTGTTGTCTCTCGCTGTCAGATCACCGGAAGTTTTCACCGGAAGTACTGGCCCACACACTCAAGTTCGAACGTCAACGGTCGCCATATTGTGCACGGAGCGAATTGACTGTTAAAATCCCACGTGTTAGATTGTGTCATTTACTGTATACTGTACTCTATATGAAGTGCTATCAAGGACACAGCTCAGGGTAGGCAATAGTATGTATGACAAAAGATAAATAAATAAATAAATAGGTTAAGTACTAGGCTTAGGCCTAATTTATGTCTATTTATTTATATGAAATTAACTTAAAAATGTTTTTCAAGAAACACATAACAATCCAAGAAGGGAGATCCTTTCCTGATCTTATATATATGGTCAGGAAAAGTCGTGTCAATGTTATTTCTATTCAGATTTCTTGCATCTCTCTCTATTATTTTTTTTTTCTCAGTTCAGATGGGCTTTATTAGAACCTTTGTTCCCACAACATCAAAAAAAAAAAAAATGTCCAAATCTTTATAATTGTATTATGAATATTAATTGGTATGAAGATTGATATCATTATTTTTATCATTATCATTACTCTGTGGTAACTAAGATCTTTTAAATATGAAATTTAAAATTAGAGAGTAGAACATGTTCAACTAAATGTTCCTTATTTAATTCACTTCTCTTTCTCTCTCTTAGGAGTCAGTGATGATGTCGTCCATGTGTTTGTCCATCCATTGAAGTTCTGTCTATGTGGTTCACGCCATGATCAAATTTGTTTTTGTGTGTGTTCAAGTTCAGGTGTTATATATTTAGTAAAATACACAATCTTAAATCTACCCCCAGAGTCATCCTTGTCTTCCCTCTGTACTTGAAAATGTGGCCCATCTAGTGACTGAAAAGACTATAACATGATTCCTTGTTTATTTTACTTGAGTTATTATAGTATGCTACTTAGACCCAACAATTTCTCAACATTCCTAGGAACCTGGTTTAATTGCAATAAATATAGTAGTATTTGGGTGTAATCAAACTTGAAAAAAAACCTCTAATGTAGTTAAAACTGGGTGGAAATACTGCCTTGGTGGCACTTTTTTCGGTCCTCCAAAACTAGGGTCCTGGAAATGCGTTCCTGTGACTGCGGTTCTCCGACTCGGTAGGTGGCGCTGTCACAAAAAACTAGGGTCCTAGAAATGCGGTCCTAAAAGTGGGGTCCTGAAAATGCAGCCTCCGGGACTGCAGACAGATAATATTGAAACCAGCTTCATTTTTTTAGCGTTCAATTCAATTTAATAACGTCATATTTTTTATGGTTATACCTGGCCACACATTTGCACTTCGGCAGACCAGAGCTAAACACTTCTCTTTTGGAGGGAAAATTAAACATCCAATATCATTTGAAATATTTTGTGTAAGTTTGTTTCCAGGTTGGGTTTTATTAATTCAATTTTCAAAATGCTCCTCTCATGAACACTGAGTGAAGAAGAGAAACTGTACAGGTTTGGAATGACGTGAGGTTGGTTCATATAATACAATCTAATAAGTCTAATCTAATACTTTGTTTATCAGAGAAAATTTTAAAGTTACATTCATGTAGACAGTCATTCTTAAAATTAAACAAATGAATGTCATTCACAATTTAATGTAAAAAAAAAAATCCTTTAAAAAGTCATGCAGACAGCCATTTAAATCTTACAAATTTAAAAATGAATGTCATTTAACATTATTTTATTTTACTTTTTGTTTTTAAAGATTTGGAATGAGGATTTGTAAAACAAACCGTTTTTTTGTGTTTATTATTTCAGCATAAAACAATTTTAAGTAAAGTGAAGTGAATTTGGTTCGTATAAACACACTGACACAGACACTGAGGGTTTGAATATTGAGTTTATTGAGGAATGAAACAGTTTTCAATAGTTCCTCTATACAGTATGACAGATCATTGTGTGTCTGTTATTATATCAGACAGAATATTTACTGCGTGTGGTTAGAAGTGTTCAGAAGGGGACCAGAGGGTCACTGATGGTTTTAGGGTACCGGACTCCAGTCACAGACAGTTTATTATTTAGAGCTTGAAATATCTTCACATGAACACACTTATCTTCTTCTCCGCTATCCTCTTGACAGACGTCCACCTGAGAGAGAGAGAGAGAGAGAGAGAGAGAGAGAGAGAGAGAATCCACATTGATTTATAAATGATCTCTGCCATGAAAAAAACTTGATATCGACCTAAACGCATTCATTTTCAATTTGAGTGTCCAGCAACACTACACAGTTAAGAATAGTTTTATCTTATAGGCAACAAATGCAGAGAAACTTTATACAGTGACTTTGATGCATTTTAACTTTCAGAGAGGAAAAATTACTGGACACATCACACTCATTTAGGACACACACCTATAGTTGGCGTTTTGATATTGGAAATACAAATTTCATATATAAAAACAGATAAATTTCAACATAAAAACAAATCATCCATAAAAATAAAACAAACACTAATTTACCTTGACCATATAGTTCATTCCTGCCACAACCTGATTCTTATAGAGTAAAGGAATGAAATCTTTAAAATGGATTCCAGTCTTCTTCTCCATCTCTGGCTTCAGCTGAATAAACAAATGCACATTTTATATTAATCTATATTATTATACATTTTTTTAAAGTCTCCAGGGAGTTACATCTATCATTTAGATATCAGAAAACTCATGTAAAACGTTTTGTGGCTTTTAGTGAAAAGTAAAACAGTTAATTTGAAAATAACAACATTACAAATAATTTCCCACAACACATTGTACAGCATCAAAATAGATCATTTTACTAGGCTGTGTTTTAACAAAAACATTTATGAGTGATTTTCTGTCTCCTACCTTAATGCAGAATTCCTTCACCTCTCTAGTGACAGGCTTCACTGTGGAGAATCCTCCGATTGGCTTCATCGCTGCATCAGTCATTGTGCTGGTGATCAAAGCTGGATATAATAAACTGTATTATCAGGCAGTTTGTCTCACAGATTGATTCTGATCCACTATTTATGCTGCCAAAATCTTATGACATCAGAATGAATGAATGAATAGGTGTGGTTTTACTTTGGGGTGTTGTGTAATATTCAGATTTTTTTTTTTTTTTTTTTTTTTTTCAGAAAAACAAAACAAAACGTTTTGACATTTATTTCACAACGTATGCAATTTGCGTGTGCTGCGCTTCAGTGAAGTTTCATGAGAAAGTTTGAAATCCATCAGCCGTGACACTGTACAATATGAGAACCGGGAAATGCAACTCCAAAGAAAAATATAAAACTGAAGATCCTGAGATACTGAAAACCGCAAGATGAAGTATACAATAAACAGCTTTGATCAGTTTTTTAATCCGTTTTTTTAATCCGTTTTTTTTCCAAGCAGATCATAACATAAAAAAACGTTATTAATTTACTAACAATATCTAAAATAAACATATAGCCTATTTAAAGTAAATACCATTGCTCAAAATATATTCTTTTTTAAATAATATTTTTGAATATGAATAACAATGAATAATAATAAAATCAAGTATGACAACTCAATATAAATAGATGAGAAATACAATTTAATCAACAAAAAAAAAAAACATTTTGAGAGGGTAATTTATCACTAATCCAATCAAAATATTTTTTCTAATAATTAACAAATGGAAAAGTCGTCACTTTTTAATTTAAAACGAATATGTGACTCAATTCAATGACAACTTTCGACCAAGAGGCTTTAATTATGTGACAGTCCCACAAACAACAGGTGTAATCCCTGTACCATTTGTAGAAAAGTGGAGAATGAACTGAATGTATAATAGACAGTGGGCCAAATCAGTCTATCTCGTTTAGTTTTTGATTTGGTAGTTAACCAGCAGCTGTCTGGCTCATTTTTTTTAATTTGGCTGTATGAATAATTCACAAAAAGATTACCGATTGTTTCCAACGCCAATTGTTATCACAAACGTTGGCCGGAGTGAGATCCAATCAAAGCTTGTGTTGTTACCTTATTGAATTGATTTGGCCAATCACATTATTCGTTGAACCGGTGACATTCTGAAGCCTTGAGTCTACAACCCAACCTCGCCAAGAAAAAATCAAGGTAAGATTTGTTTTACAATGATTATTCACTCCTATATCTTAAAGGATTAGTTCACTTTAAAAAAAACTTTTTGCTGATAAAAAATTTCGAAAAGAAATGAAGGTTTTTGATGAAAACATTCCAGGATTTTTCTCCATATAATGGACTTCAACAGGACCCAAACGGTTCAAGGTCCAAATGACAGTTTCAGTGCAGCTTCAAAGGGCTTTAAACGACACCAGACGATGAATAAGGGTCTTATCTAGACAAACCATCGGCATTTCACAAATAAATAAAAAAGTTTAAGTTTTATAAGCATAAATGCTGGCCTTGCTCTGTTCTGTGATTCGCGTTCGTGACTCACGTAATACACAATTACGTTGAAAAGGTCACGCTTCTGTCCTGACGAAAATTTTCTTTTAGCCTTTTTAATATTAGCAGATAAGGAACTCCCGCACACTATCGTTACTTGCAAATTAAAAATGAATGTTTATTCACACACAACGTTTCGGTCACACGACCTTCATCAGGAGTATAGATGAAGGTCGTGTGACCGAAACGTTGTGTGTGAATAAACATTAATTTAAAATTTGCAAGTAACGATAGTGTGCGGGAGTTCCTTATCTGCTAAAAACGACTAACTTGTTTGGTCCTATTATCCGACGCACCTATCACCTGCAGGTGTGCGATGGAGTTTGTTCACTAGCCTTTTTAATATTAAAACACCCAGGATACGCACACGAAATGGGCATTTTAAACGATAAACTGACACAAAGACATTTGAATATGTGTATATGGTCCTCCTTCCTCACACTCGTAAACACTGACTCGGTACTTCCGCCGACGCGTGACCTTTTCAACGTAATTGCGTATTACGTGAGTCACGGACGCGCATCACAGAACAGAGCAAGGCGAGCATTTGTGCTTATAAAACTTACACTTTTTTATTTATTTTTGAAATAACCGATCGTTTCGTTAGATAAGACCCTTATTCAACTAATCCTTTAACTAGCAAAAGTTTCCAAAAAAAAGAAAAAAAACATTAGGGTGCAACAAGTACGTGTTTAAGTCTCTGCCTGTTCAAGGAGTGCTGAAATCAATTACTCATCATTAAAGTCATTTTGGCTTCATTATTGTGAAGGATTACAAATTTAAGAAACGTTTAATTTAGGTTCCAATACAATAGTATATAAACTGAGAAACATTGTCTGTACATTGAATTGAGCATTTAAGGTTAGGATGGTGATTATATCCGGCCAATCCTGTTTTTCTGTATTTGTCAGATTACTGAAACTCTTAATGGTTCTTTCCTGCCCGTCCTATTTCTCTTTATTGTAGGTTAAATGAGTCAGATTACTGAGACTCCCACCCTTTGTTTCTATGATAATGTTAAGGTTTGAGCAATCTAGTCAGGCTGATTGGATTAGCCTCTTAAGTCTCAGAATAACTGCTATGCTGATGAGATCAGGAAATCTCTGCAGACGAGCTGACTTCCGTACTACATTTGCATGCTTTGTTTCAGAGTGACTCATTTACAAGCCCCTTTTATGTAAATCCCTCCCCCTTGTAATGTATATTTAGTTACAATGTATAATGTTTAGTTAGACTCGACACAAGCTTTGGAAGACTACAGCGACGCCAGCGTGTGTGCTCAATAAAGAATCCTGCTTAAGACACAATTCGAGTCTCCTGGTCTTCGCTTCTGAGTTTCTGAGGAAGTTGTAGGTTGTGTTTGTATAATTCCGTATTTTATTTAGCCTAGGTAAATTAAACGCAATTCTCACGTATCCTTGCTTGACGATAAATGAGACGGCCCAGCGGTTGGTTGAAAATTAAAAATTAAAAATTAAAAAGCTGATTTTCGCGCTTCAGGGCAGTGATCAGGGCTGGACTGGCCATCGGGCATACCGGGCATTTTCACGGTGGGCCTACGTGCTTTTTGTGCCGATACATCTCATACTTTAAATGTTTTTTTGTTTGTTTTTTTAACGGCCCATACAACTCGTATCGGCGGACCATTCGTTTAGTTTTGCTTAATTGGCGGCGCTGGGATCTTTGTGCCGTTGAAACGCATTGGACAAAAACGTTTTTTTCTTCTCACAGAACGGCCCATGAAACACAGAGATCAGCGGCCCATTTGTTATTTTCTTGATTGACACTGGGCTGGTCCAATCACATCTTTAATCCCCTCCCCCTCTAGGCTCTGAGCGAGCGTGCAGTGTCAGTGTGTGTCTGTCAAAATAGTCGGAGCGATGGAGAAGAAACGCAAGGAATGTGCAGAGAAATGCCGTAAAAAAAAAAAAAAGAAACAGGCCCTTCAAGTGTCTGATGAGGAGTGAGGAGGATCAGGAGAGACATTGGTGTGTGTAGAGCAGAACTAGGCTACTTTCAGGACACAGGCTATGAGAAGGAACCCATTACCCAGTTACGCATTATTTCCACATCTGCATATTTGACGATTACGCATTTTACTAGAATTGTAATGAGAGTAGGAGACCCGTTTGTAAAGCATGTCTTCCGCCAAAATAAAAGCTTGATGCAGTTTCCATCAAAATAAAAGATGTTTATCTCTTTCAAGTATAGAAATTAGTTCTAAACTAATTATGAAAGTTGCTTTTATTTTTCAGTGCATGTGTTTTACAATATATGCCTATTACTGTCATGTGATTAATATTATAACTATGATTAATTATGTAGTAGCCTAGTGTAATGTAGGCCGACACTATATCACAACTAAAAGAGTTTTGAGTTTTTCTTTGTTCAATTTGCACACTGAATATTGGTTGGAGCTCTTAATTTTGAACTCTCAAAGTGCACCAGATTAATGAATTTAACATTAAAAAGCACAAAATTTGAGTGAGAAACACTGGTATTGCCAATGCAATTGGAGAATTGTATTTTACACTTAGTAGTTATTTCATCTGTTAACTCTTACCCATTCCTACTCACTCATTACATGGCGTTGGTGGTTTTAATAGGAGTTGTTGGTATACATATTATTCAAGGGCGTGCAAAGTTCAGTTGGGCCAGTCTAGGCCAAAATGCCAGGGCCGATTTTTTGTCCCAGTCCAGCCCTGGCAGTGACGAGTACATATGTTGTCCAGTGGTTGTCCAGACACAATGCATGCACACAGGAATTATGAAATGTACGGCTGGGTATTGGGTTGGCTCATGATTTGTTTCATTCTCGATTTGATTCATTTGAATATACAGTGAGGAAAATAAGTATTTGAACACCCTGCTATTTTGCAAGTTCTCCCACTTAGAAATCATGGAGGGGTCTGAAATTGTCATCGTAGGTGCTTGTCCACTGTGAGAGACATAATCTAAAAAAACAAAAATCCAGAAATCACAATGTATGATTTTTTAACTATTTATTTGTAAGATACAGCTGCAAATAAGTATTACACCTGTAAGTTGAACACCTGAGAAAATCAATGTTAATATTAGGTACAGTACCCTTTGTTTGCAATTACAGAGGTCAAACGTTTCCTGTAGTTTTTCACCAGGTTTGCACACACTGCAGGAGGGATTTTGGCCCACTCCTCCACACAGATCTTCTGTAGATCAATTAGGTTTCTGGGCTGTCGCTGAGAAACACGGAGTTTGAGCTCCCTCCAAAGATTCTCTATTGGGTTTAGGTCTGGAGACTGGCTAGGCCACGCCAGAACCTTGATATGCTTCTTACAGAGCCACTCCTTGGTTATCCTGGCTGTGTGCTTCGGGTCATTGTCATGTTGGAAGACCCAGCCTCGACCCATCTTCAATGCTCTAACTGAGGGAAGGAGGTTGTTCCCCAAAATCTCGCAATACATGGCCCCGGTCATCCTCTCCTTAATACAGTGCAGTCGCCCTGTCCCATGTGCAGAAAAACACCCCCAAAGTGTTCTTGGGATGGTACTCATCATTCTTCTTCCTCCAAACACGGTTAGTGGAATTATGACCGAAAAGTTCTATTTTGGTCTCATCTGACCACATGACTTTCTCCCATGACTCCTCTGGATCATCCAAATGATCATTGGCAAACTTAAGACGGGCCTTGACATGTGCTGGTTTAAGCAGGGGAACCTTCCGTGCCATGCATGATTTCAAACCATGACGTCTTAGTGTATTACCAACAGTAACCTTGGAAATGGTGGTCCCAGCTCTTTTCAGGTCATTGACCAGCTCCTCCCGTGTAGTTCTGGGCTGATTTCTCACCTTTCTTAGGATCATTGAAACCCCACGAGGTGAGATCTTGCATGGAGCCCCAGTCCGAGGGAGATTGACAGTCATGTTTAGCTTCTTCCATTTTCTAATGATTGCTCCAACAGTGGACCAAGCTGCTTGGCAATTTCCCCGTAGCCCTTTCCAGCCTTGTGGAGGTGTACAATTTTGTCTCTAGTGTCTTTGGGCAGCTCTTTGGTCTTGGCCATGTTAATAGTTGGATTCTTACTGATTGTATGGGGTGGACAGGGGTCTTTATGCAGCTAACGACCTCAAAAAGGTGCATCTAATTTAGGATAATAAATGGAGTGGAGGTGGACATTTTAAAGGCAGACTAACAGGTCTTTGAGGGTCAGAATTCTAGCTGATAGACAGGTGTTCAAATACTTATTTGCAGCTGTATCATTCAAATAAATAGTTAAAAAATCATATATTGTGATTTCTGGATTTTTTTTTTTTTAGATTATGTCTCTCACAGTGGACATGCACCTACGATGACAATTTCAGACCCCTCCATGATTTCCAAGTGGGAGAACTTGCAAAATAGCAAGGTGTTCAAATACTTATTTTCCTCACTGTATGCATGCATGCAGTCAGGAGCCAGTCTCGTGCAAACTACCAACACTAACCTCTGACCTTTCCTTTGGTAATCTGGAAAGGCAGCAGGATGGTTGAAGTTAAGTAGAAATGGAAATGAGCGTTTTTAGTTTAATAAAAAACACTAGCCCATGTGAAATTTAAATACTGAAAACTATACACATGCCTTAAAGAGGCTATATGCGTTTTTCTGAAATTTAAACTCGCGACTGACACCTGTGGCCAAAAAACAGAACTGCTCTTCCTTTCTGCTCGCACTCGCAGCGCGCTCGTACGTGCACACTTCACAAGTCATCTGCTCCAAGGAGGTCAACATTATGTTTACAGAGGTAAGAACAGTCAAATACATTTATTCCATTGCACTGCTTGCGAGTGTAGGCTACTTGCTGACTAGCGGTGGTGGCAGAGTGATCTGAAACGTTTAACTTGAACGCTCGACGTCACATCCGCAGACAGCGCGGGAAAAATCCGACCCGACAGAAAATAGGAAAAATAGGATACAGGCTTATAGGTGCACCCACTGTGAGCGGACAAGGTGTCAGTATGCTCAACAGGAGATGTTTGAGTCATAAATGGTAAAATAAAAAGGCTATTGTTACATTTATTTTGGGGAAAAAGTTCCATATAGCCCCTTTAACTTAATACATTGACTAACAATGAGCAATACATTTGCTACAGTATTCATTAATCTTTCTTAAGGTTAGTTAATAAAAGTACAGATATTCATTGTTAGTTCATGTCAGCTCAAATAAAAAAAATAAACAAATAAAGCTTTATATATAATGCATTATAGAAGTATTTTAATGCATTAATTATGCCTCGTAATTATGGTCTCATGAATAATTGTATAATACATTATATGCTTGTCTATTCATTGCTACATAGAACGTATGCATGACACACAACTATTTTGAGATGTAAGGAATCACAAATACTATAGTGCATTTTAACTTTGGTTACAATTATTTATGGAAATAAATAATGCATATTAACTTGCATTATTAATATCTTTATAATGCATTATACATCAAGTGTAACTGATACAACTTTTGATTTAAAAAATGTATTAGTAAATTTAGATTAAGATTAATAACATAATAGAATATTTCATAATGCAGTTAAGTACCATTAACAAACGGAGCCTTTTTGTTTAGTGTTCCCGATAAATCCAGCATAAATCTTATTATAGATTTAGTATTGAGTTGTTGAATCAGATATTTGGGAATCAGGTAATCAGCTCAGATGGCGAGTTAACCTGCAAACAAACAAACAGTCATACTTGTTCTGGTTTATCTCCATCTCAAGCTAAATGTGTCAGTATATGAAAAACAGCTACAGACACACACTGTTTGGTTATTGCAGTTTCTTAGAAAAATGTTGTGATAGTTTGTACGGAAGGCGTTTCCGTCTCCTATAGGCTAAACGTATAGGCGTATCTCACGTCTATAATAAGAAACAGCTGTAAAGAACAAATTCCCCCGGTCTCTTTATATGGGGTAAACCTATAAAGTGTCCTGCTGGGATTTTCATAGTTAAGGATGAAAATGCCATTCATTTAAAGCTCACTATAAATGCACTATTAAATTAATAATTACTGCAAAAATCTCAAATTGGAGAGCAAAAACAACAGTCCAAATGCTTTTGCAGCTGATAGAGTTGATAGTGTGTTTAAATGTGAGTGTTTGTCGTGCATGTGAGTGACTGAGGGGTTTACACTGTAAACATTGTGTTTTCAATGTAAAATGCTGACATTGTTCCCTGTTCCAGAACGGCCCAGAGCGAGAGAGAGAGAGAGACAGCAGCTCTTTGTGTTTTATCACCCTGTTTGTGTTTTGCTGTGATATTTTTTTCCTTCTGATTATTGGTCTCTTTTCCACCTTTGAACCACACAGGGAACATATTTAAAGACTACTATTTAAAGTTTTTTTTTTTTTGAAAGAGCTTAATAAACGTGATAGTAAAGACATTCATAATGTTACACAAGATTATTACTTAAAATAAATGCTGTTCTTTTGAACTTTCTATTCATCAAAAATGTATCATGTATAAAATACACACGTATATGTAAAAAATATTTTCACTAAAAAATTTTGTATTTTGAATAATGTAACACAAATTAAAGTTAGGACATACAAATTAAGAATAAATATTTTACTAGCACTATTTCTAGGTGATTAATTAAATGCAATTCATGTAAATGAGTGTCTTTGATCATGTGACTCTGCACAGAAGGTCAGACATTCTTCTATTGATGCTTAAGATGCTTTGGAACATCCCAAAATATGCAGGAGAACCTGATCATCAGGGTTTTGCAACCAAAAAAAAGAAGAAGAAATATTTTTTATAGTAATCTCTAACATTTTAACCCCACTGTATGTATAACTGCATACATGTGTGTGTGTAGCCTCTGGTTAAGAAATAAAGTAGCACACCCCCTTGCAAACCTCTGTGCCAACTGTTATATAACAAAGCTGTTAAATGAGAAGGGGCCCTAAATGCAACATTATATATGCCTGTGGGTGTAGGGGTGTGCGTGTCTGTGTGTGTGTGTTTATGAGAAAGGGCCCTAAACTCAACATTGTGTGTGTGTGTGTGTGTGCACTGAAAAGTGAGAACTGAATGGATGACATTGAGATTTATATGTGTGTGCTGAGTATCCGGGAACGGCACAGACATACAAGTGTATTAGAGCTTTGTGTATGTGTGTTTACTGTACTTTGGAGACAAATAATATTAATGAACTTGATATAAAAGAGTATGTGCTCACTTAGATGTGTGTGTTACGTACTATATTTTGAAGTGTGTGTGTGTGTGTGTGTGTGTGTGTGTGTGTGTGTGTGTGTGTGTGTGTGTGTGTGTGTTTGTGTGTGTGTAAGGGGCGTGTGTTTATGTAACGGGGGGCTGCGCTATATAAGAGCGTGTCGAGGGACTCCGTCAGAATTCACCCCTCGAGGCCCAGATTCACACACACTCCGGACTGAGCTCTGCCGTAGCCATGACAACCACCGTACTGGGATTGCTGGGAGTTTTGCTCTGTGCCCTTGCCGTTAGTTCTGAGGTCACACCACAGACAGACTTCGACATCAAGGGGGTAAGACTGCAAGACGGTGGTGAGAGGAGGAATGTCTCTATAACATATGTATCCCGCAGATTTGTAATGATACAGGGACACATTTAGAGACCAGAATATCTTTAACCCTCTGGTGCTCTTCACGTGTCGGTCAGAAATTACCTGAATTAATTTTTTTTATTTCAATGGAATTAATGTGCTATATTTTAGTTCGATAATGATTTTTATTTAATATTTTGTATTTTTAGGGGATTTCATGGTGCTAAATTATCTTTACGCTGTATTTATAATCCATTTATTTACTTTTTGAGCATAGAATTGAACATTTAATTTCCAACTTAAACTGTCGTAAATCTTGAATTCTTTAGCGCACAGACTTAAGTTTGATCTCTTTTCAAAGACGACACTTGGCAGATTATTGCTGAACTTTTTAAAGAAAGGAAATAAAAAAAGTGACAGAATTTTATGTTTATTGTTATGAAAAATGTGAAAAAAATACTATTTTAAATGTTTATATGAAATATATTTTTTCAAACACGTTTTACTCTAAAACTGAAAAATCAAAGTTGCTTTCAAAATTTGAGCCTGATATCTCAAAAAAATTTGCTTTCAGTGAGATTTTGTTTGGCTGCAGTACCAAAAGCAAAAGCATTTTTGACCATGAGGAGCAAAAGTGTGACTATTTTTTTTCAGGACCATTTAACCTGTTTGAATCATGTCCATGACTTTTTTTGTGTGTGTGTTCACATAGCAAGTGCCAAAACCCGATGAACTAATGTAAAAATTTTCAGTCAAAAATTACCAAAGAGCACCAGGAAATGTTGTTGATGTGTGTGTGTCCTTCACATAGGTGGCTGGGAAGTGGTACCTGATCGGTTTTGCCACCAATGCCGAGTGGTTTGTCACCCGTAAGGCGCACATGAAGATGGGCGTCGCCATGCTGACACCGACCGATGAAGGGGATCTGCAGATGGCTTATTCCAGTCTCAAGTAAGACTCACTGATCACTAAAAATAAGAAACTATGAAAAAAACTTTCCCATGATTGCACATGCAAAGATTTGACCCATTTGTCCTGTGTTTCCAGAGCTGATGGCACATGCTGGAAGATGGACCATCTCGCTCAGAAGTCTGATGTTCCTGGAGTATTCAGCTTCCGCAGTGACCGTGAGGAAGATCACCTGCACATGAAATACAGTGTAGTGGTTTATACAGGACCAAATGAGAAATTATATTTCTTTCCACAGGCTGGGAGACTGAAAATCACATGTCTATTGTTGATGTGAAGTATGATGAGTTTGCTTTGATCCACACTGTGAAGACCAAGGCCGGCTCCTCCACAGTGCTCGACAAACTCTACGGTAACAGCACCTGCATCAACACACCTTACCATTAACTTGAATTTGTTGCAGGCTGTGAATTCAGATTGGTTCATTTGATGTTTGTACTTGGTCTGGTTCAGCTTTGTTTTGCATGGAAATAATTCTAGGGCTTTTCACACTGTGCTTAACCTCTGGTTATCGCAGTTCTGAACCCGCTTTAAACCTTGGGTAAAAGATTTTGCACAGAGTTTACGAAACCCTGTTCTGTTTTCGAATTACGAAACCCCAGGTTAAGTGTCAGTTTTGTGGTGTTAACCCTGCATCTCGGTGAAAAATGTGTGCAGTGCGATATGCATATTCACATGCTTTGGAAAGTCACTGAAGCACTGCAGACTTTATTATGTAGTACTATGTAGCCCCGCCCCTTTTCATCACTGCACTCATCGTGTTCTGTCTTCCGGTTTGTATATTTCCACAGCATGAAGTTAAGATCTTATGGATTTATGAATGAACCGCTATCTCGCTCGTTTTCAAATCTTCCTGGTCTACTGACATTTGATATGACATCCACTTCAAACAGTAGCCTACAATGCTCAATATCTTTCGTTAACTTAACAATAAGTAAATCCACTTTAACAGCGAATTACTCTTCGACAGCGATGCCATAGAAATATCCAGAGCTACCGCAAAAACAGATCAAAATACTAAAGATGGCTGCACGTTTCTCTGGCGCATAATTTATCTCGTATCAGCGTTTGAAGGGGAAAATGTAAAATGGTGGCGCAAAACACGTCAATTAGAGTAAATAACAGACGTTCCATTCTTACCTTTGTAGTCCGAAAAGTCCATTCGGAAAAAAACACTTGATAGTACAGTAGGCAACGTGTAATATGAACGCGCATTGCAGTGCAGTTCGCGTGCGCTTTCGTCCAATCAATGACACTGAAAACGCAAATATGCAAATGAGGACGTTAACCCACCGTATTAATATCCATGATTAATTGTTAACACTGGGTAAATTATGAGCAGTGTGAAACGTGAAGAAACATAGATAACCCTGTTAACATGTGGTTTACAATGACCCAGGGTTAACTGGAACAAGTGTGAAAAGCTCTCCTGATATACAGGTGAAACGCGAAATATTAGAATATCATGCAAAAGTTAATGTATTTCAGTAATTCAAATTAAAAGGTGAAACTAATATATTTAGTAGTCTATATAACTGTACTATGCATCATTATACTTTTCAGAGGCCTGACATTTCTGTATTTACAAACCTTTTTTTATTGATTTTGTCATGTTCAAATAAGCTGTAACCCATAATCATCTAAATTATAACTTTTGCACGATATTCAAATTTTCAAGATATTTCACCTGTAAATGCATGTTTGAGCTGTTTTAACTGAAAGCAACTTGCACTGACAGATCTTAAATTATGTTAATGGCATTCTTTTGTCTCAAGAAGCACACCATGTTTATAAAAGCTACTTAAATGTTGAACTAAGGCCTAATCATGGCTTAATCTAAGTCCTGTCAGTGAAACCATCCCATAATGAGATAAAAAGGTGTTTTGACTCATGTGGTGATGTACAGTAGTAAAAAATGCATTTCCTGAACCATCCCCATCGTGGCCTTGAGCAACACACTTGCAGTAAACATGACATTCAAACTGACTCTTTAACTTCCTCGTTCCTTTACTCTTAATTAGTCATTATATTATTTCATCAATCTAGTAAAACTGTAATAACTTGTTTACCTCTGAAATTAGTTTCTGGTAACACTTTAAAATAATGTCCCATCATAAAGCATTAACTAACAATGAGCTTATTTCTTATCTTTATTAACATTTAGTTAAACTGTTTTTATTAGTTCATGTTAGCTCAAGTTATCAGGAAAAACTTGATTTTAATAATGTATTAGTAAATAACGAAATTAACATGAACTAAGATTAATAAATGCTTTAGATGTATGTCTCATTGTTAGGTCATGTTAACGGTATTATTGTAAAAATGTTTCTTTTTGAACATCTTATTCCTCTCTGAAACATCTTGGTAAGGGAGACCGGGGACAGTTGCAACACTTTTTGCTTTTGGCTCTGTTAGTCAGAAATGGTTTGGATTAGACAAACCAATTGTTTATACAGTAATCTTACATCTGTCTGTTAATAGTCTAAACCATTTAAAGATAATTACAGAATCTACATTTTTCACAATTTGCATTTGAATGTAAGGAGTCAGATGTTGGCCCCGGGCCCGGGGACAGTTGCAACATTGTTTGGGGATGGTTGCAACATGTTACAAATACAATATATTACAATATATGTCAGTGTTAGCAAAATGATTATTCTCAAAAATGTAAGTTATAATAATATTACAGTGTTATTTATTCATCAGCTTTGATTAGATGACAATAGATTTGTCTAGATGAGTAGGCCTTATGTGCAGATGTCAAATATTCAAACTGATATAAAATACAGTAGGCTTTTAGTGACATAGGAAGAATGGAACAATTTGTGAGGCAATTAACTTTTTTTTAGCCTATTGTCATGTAAAAAAAAAAATTTAAAAACTATTTTATATTATTATTTTTCATTTTAGCAATATTTATGCATTGTGTTGCAACTGTCCCCGTTCCTGTCAGCCATGATAAAAACCTCCTGTGCTAGCTAAACAAGGCTACCTTGATACATGCTAACCATCCTAGCTTAAAGTGAACATATCACTCATTTAAACCATATAAGTTTGAGCTGAATCACAAAAACAGTGACAACAGTATAACAAAAACAAAGCTCAAGAAAATAAATACTTTCATGCCTCAAAAATAGTTTTTCGACAATAAATCCTGGAGAGGCTCAGGAATCTCCTTGATTTTTCTCTGCAAGGGGGGCATCCAACTAAGCATGTGCAGTGTGTGTGTCATCACTACAGCTCGTTTCTGATCGGAGAAAAAGGACATGTTGCAACCATCCCCCGTTGTCAACTGTCTCCCCTACGGAAGTAAATGGATTATGAATGCCGTATCTATCTTAAATTTTAGCCTGGAATGTGTACTTTAAAATGCATAAGCTCAAATAACTAAATTATTTAATAAGGTTTGCAATGATTATGGCTTTAGTTAGAACAGTTTTTGACATTTCGATGTGCTTGTGCTGTGTTTTGTAGGCCGAACAGCCGACCTGAGCCAGGATGTCTTGGATAAATTCACTGCGTTTTCTCTGGAGCAAGGCATTCTGCCGGAGAACATCGCCATCCTGCCCAAAAATGGTAAAACATTGTGTGTTCAGAAAGCAAGTATCTGATGAATAACCTCTTCAGACCTGACCTGAGCATCTTCTCTCTCCAGACGAGTGTCCGTGATGTGCTGATGGAGATCCTCTGAATCCTGACGGACTCGTGACTGTAGTGAAACATGTAGTGTGCCCTCTAGTGTTACACGCTCATATCAGTCCCTTAACCTCTTAAAGTTCTTTTCATCATTTACTATCATTTCTTCACAAGTTTTTGGACCAATAAAATCTTTTTTGAATCTCTGGTATGTGGCTTTTTTATACTGTATTTTTATGTTAGTGTCATGATCTAAATTCTTTATTGGGATCGATGGGTCCATACAGAATCTTTAACATCCATATAACTTATCCATTCCACACATTTATAGTGGAAACAAGTTTTTCAGCTCATTAAAATGTTCTTCACACTAAGAAAAAATCCTAAGAAAAAGTGATCAATGGAATCACTGTAAATTAAGAGCACATGTATGATTACTTGAATTAAATTATTTTAATTTCTTCTATGTAAAGCACTTTGAATTACCATTGTGTATGAAATGTGCTATATAAATAAACTTGCTTTGCCTACTTTCACTGTTAAAAGAAAAAAAGAAAAAAAAAGAAAAAAAGTGTCTTAAAATTGTACTTCAAAACAATCACCTTTGTTGCTCTTAAACATATCGATGCATAAAGTGAAGAAAAAAGAAAGGCTGGCTAGTTCAATCTGAACGAAATACTAAAATGAAATCACATGGAAGTATGAAAATGATCTAATAAACAAAAATACAAATCATTTTTTTGTTTTTCAAAGTCGTTCAGAAACAAATTGAGAAATTGAGAAAATTTCAGTCAGGTGTCCAAAATATTTGACTGGTACCGTATTCATATTAATGCACATAAATAATAAATCTTATGAACTTCACAGTAAATTGCCTTGGCTAAAAGCATCTCCCACATGAATAAAAATGTAAATGGAAAGCATTTACAAAAAGACCTTGAACCACACTTCCATAATGAACAGAATGCAGGAAAATACTTTGCCTTTTATTTCCTTTTTTATCATTTTTAAACAAATGTGAAGATACATCCATGACAACACAAAGTTCTGAACTCTTTCCAAAGTGTTTACATCTACACTCTCTCTTTACAGATCTGTGTACAAAACAATAAGTTATAGTCCCATAGATTCCTACTTACATTTAACTATACAACAAAGTTTAAACGGTGACCAAATAAATATCTGCAGTATAAAAATGATCACAGGGAGAGGAAGAGTGACCGATTCCCTTCCCGACCAATGGCATCGTTTGAGCGAGAAGAACGCGTGGCCCTCATTACTAATGGTGTTCGGACACAAACTGAGGCTTTTTCAAGTTCCTTTGGAAACCTCTAGCCAATCACATGCAAAGCTGGGTATGACATCATCCATCACAGGTTCGTGGAATTCTGATCCAAATTGATTCAATTAACGTTACAAACACAAAACAGAGCATTTCCAACATGATTTGCCTTGTCAAATCCAGTTTTTAGTTTGTCTTGGTAACTGTAAGGGATGCACAGCTTGAGTGAAGTCTGACGTCGACTATTAAGACAATTAGTGAGGCTATAATGCGTGTTAGCATTGACCGTACATGAACACGGCCAGTACACCATCACTCTGAACGGTCACTCGAAGGGTTAAAGGTCAGAGGTTATTGGCAACGGCAAACATATCTGATGCATTGCTTTGAGAATAAACCAGGAAACTCTGCTAACACACTATCATACACATACACACAGAAATATGATCGTTTCTAATCTTTTTAAATAAAAACTCCCACTGCACGTTGTGTACACTGATGAGGAACGCTCGGCCTGGTACTGTCAAAGAGGCTCATCAAAAATGCTTTTGCAAGACATGATTGGCAAACTGAATCTAATATAGTGATTAGAATTCATATGGCTGAATCTCTCGAAAATTTAAAAGGTTTTAAATAGTCAAATTTCACCCCAAAAACAAGAGATTAAAATAATCAGTTATATTTTGAATCTATTTGGACCATTAAGTTTTGCATTGTGACACTGAAAATAATTTTTACTCATTTTTTATTTATTTTATATAACAGTAGTGAAAATTTAAATACCAATACTTGTATTGCAGTAAAATAATTTAAGATTTTATTTTACAGTAATGAAAACACTATTTCAACATGAACAGGTGCTATTTTTAGTTTACAATAAATTTTTCAATGATATACTTACTGTAATCTAAAACAAACTTACTGAAATACAATGATTTGTATTTAAATTAGCATAAAAGTAAAACAAAAAAAACACTACCATTGTGTTTTTGTTTATCTCTCTTGATTGTTGGGTTAAAAATGACCCAGGCGGGATCTTGACATTACAATTACCTATTTAGTCAACATGTTTAGTAAGTTCTGTGGTCCCATACATCCAAGTGAAATGCATTTAAATCAACTTACAACATGAGAAAACATTTACCCTTGCATGATTAAAATCGGTCCTGTTACCACAGAATTCAAGCTTTCTTAAAATGAAAGAGGGAGCATGTGGTCTCACATACCCAAAATGCATTGCAGCAGTCTCATAGAGCTAATCTATGAATGTGCTGACGTGGGTTCAGCGTGTGTGAATAATGATAGGAAAGTGAAGGCACAGAACTGTGTCTAGAACAACTTTGTTCTGGAGGTGAATGGACTTGATCCAGCAAGTTAAAACTAAATTAAAAAGAAATGCAGCAGTAGACAACTAGTTCTGCACAAACCTTAAAGGAATAGTTCACCTAAAGAACAACTCTATCATCATTGTATTTTCAAAGAGATTTTTAGTAAAATGTTCAAAAGTTTGCTTTTCATACCATATACAAAGAAAAAATTGAATATTGTGCAAAAGTTCATGTATTTCAGTAATTCAAATGAAAAGGTGAAACTAATATATTTTGTATATATAAATATATACATATGCATGATTATACTTTTCAGAGGGCCGACATTTCTGTATTTAAAACCTTTTTTTAATTGATTTCATGTAATATTAAAATTTTCTGAGATTTTGAATTTGGGGTTTTCATAAGCTGTAAGCCATAATCATCAAAATTATAACTTTTGCACGATATTCTAATCTTTCGAGTTGCACCTGTATATATAGTGACTGAAAAGCTGCAAAACTGACAAAAAAGCAATGTTGATATATATATTCTAAATCTTCTGATTTCTAAGAAACAGGGCAAAAGTTAAAGGGACAGTTCACAAAAAAATTTAATTCTGTCATTTACTCACTCTCAAGTTGTTCCAAACCTGTATTAATTTCACAAAAAAAGCAATTTTTTCTGGTTCCCATTGACTCTCATTGTATTTTTTTCGACACTATGGAAGTCAATGGGCACCAGAAACTACTTTGTTGTGTTCAACAGAAGAAAGAACTTAATGCAGGTTTGGAACAACTTTAAGTATGACAAAAAAAAATTTTTTGGTTGAACTGTCCCTTTAACTCACATGAAAGCCTAAATTTTTAGCAAATACTGTCTTATCGTATGACCACATGAACTACTATTATGGAATTTTTGGGTCTTTTTATGAGCTTGCCCTTTGTCGCTTTAATGAAAACAGCAGCATAATGGGAAAAAACATGAATGTGTTTGTGAGTAAATGACTTTTTCACTTTCAGGGTGAACTACTCCTTTCAAACATATCAGTTGTTATAGATGTAGTCGTTTGATTCTTCAACAAAATCAGTCATGATAAGCGCTCCCTGCTACCATTAAAGTTTTGAGAGACCACACATTCCCCTTTACCCTGTCCTGATCATACTAACATTGCAAAATAAGACTGAGTTTTTAGTGCCTATGGAAAACAGCCTGGTAATTTCCACCGTTTTTCTGAACATTAAAAACATTTCCTGGTGTCATCTGACAACGTCCACGTTTTTAAACAGCTATCAAGCAGACGGACATGCTAGTAAAGTGCAAGATTGAGTGAGAAATCCATCACATGGTCTAATATTCAAAAAGCATTTCAGAGAGTTTATGCGCTTAGAGGATTTTAGTTACAACGCGCTTGACGACAACGCAAGACTCAAAAATGCTTCAGGAATATGCACCTGATCCCAGAGGCTGGATGTACATATTAGTTTCATCTGTTAAGGTACACAACCAAACATAAACGTCTAAAGTTAAAGAAATAGTCCACCCAAAACAAAAATGTCATTATTTACTCACCCTCATGTTGTATGCCTTTTTATTTCCTAGAGAAGAGGACAATTTCAGTGTATAACACCTTAAATCTGGGGTTGTCCTCACAAAAATGTATCTGAAGATCTGGAATATAGTGCATAAAGTCATAAAGACTATTATTATAGTGCTTTTTAGAGTATTTATGATGAGAAACATTGGTAACACTTTACAATAAGGTTCATTGGTTAACATTAACTACGTTAGATAGCATGAACTAATAATGAACTGCACTCAAACAGAATCTATTAATCTTAGTTAATGTTAATTTCAACATTTACTAACACCTTATTAAAATCTTGTAAACATTAGTTAACGCACTGTGAACTAACATGAACAGCTTTATTTGTATTAACTAACAGCTTTAAAGTAACCAATGAACCTTGTGTTAATTAAATGTTTAATGTTTATATAATTCATGATCATAATAATGTATTAAATGAAATATTAAGCCATTATAATAATGCAAAAAAAATAACCAGGATGCTCTCTCTCTCTTTTTAAAATGAACACAAAAAAAACGTTTACGTTCCTTGGCAAGAAAGAAAGTCATGCAGGTATTAAACAACACGAGGGCGAGTGAATGACAACCCCTTAAATTTTAGGGTGAACTGTTCCTTTAAGACTGCAAACCATGTGATCATTAAGCATAAAGCATGTTCATATGCACGCTCTCGCATACAGACAACACACACACATACACACACGCGCGCTGCTATGCATGAGATGTCTTTGTAAGAGTTTGCTAGCAAGAGGGATTTCGAATCAATGGTTGTTTAGTGTCTTTATGGAAGTGAGCGGAGGAAGAAAGGGAAGGTGTTCATTCTCCCGGCACCATGTCTTTATGATGTCTCATAATGTGCTGGTTTTTCTCCGAAGGTCTCCGGAAGCCCTTGGAGCAGTATTGACAGCGGTGAGGATAGTCTTTAGTATGGATGGAAATAACGTGTCTTTTGAAGCCAGACGCGTCTCCCGTGCTGTAGTCGCAATACTGACACTGATACACACGCCTTTCCCGCGGACCCTTGGAGCCAATGGCTTTCTTTACCGAGGGCGCTGCTAGCTGCGCCGCCCCTATAGTCCTCTTGGGGGCGCTCTTTTCTGTGGGCGGGGCTTGTGGTGGCGACGACTCGGAAGTAGGCGGAGTCGGTTGTTGTGGCGTTTGTTGCTGCAGCTGCTGCTCCTTCGTGTGAACGGATAAGATGTGCCGGCTGAGTACGAACGGATCAGCGATCTTAAAGTTGCAGTGGCGGCACTGGTGCAGTTTCTTGGCTTTGTGCGACGCGGAGTGTTTCTTAAGCTCGGACGGCCGGTGGAAGCCTTTCCCACAGATGGCGCACTTGTGCGGGTAGTCTTTAGTGTGCACGGAAATGACGTGCCGTTTCAGGTCGCTGGAGTTGGAGCTGCGATGGTCGCAGTGGTTGCACTGGTGTCCGCGAGCGTCCTCGTGTGTCGTGGCGTGTTGCGTTAGCTCCTCCTCCTCGGCGAACGTTTGACCGCAACGTTCGCAGCGAAACGGAAGCTCGCGGCTGTGCTTCGTTTTCACGTGCGTTTTTAGGTTAGACGAATCGGCGGATTTGTAATCGCAGTACATGCACGAGTACGGCTTCTCGCCGGTGTGCGTGCGCATGTGTTTTTTTAGCTCCGACGGGTGGCGGAAACCTTTCCCGCATTCCACGCATATGTGCGGGAAGCTCTTACTGTGAACGGCCAGCAGGTGGCGATTGAGCAGCCCTTGCTCGGCAGTCTCGTAATCGCAAAACTTGCATTTGTGTGTCTTTGCCGTGGCGGCAGGAGGAGAAGGCGACGCGATTGCCGTGGGCGTTTTCTGTTCGCGGTGGTGGTGCTGGAGGCGGTGCGAGAACAGCGCCGCCTGCTGGTGAAACTCTTTACCGCAGGTCTCGCATTCGAACGGCGCTTTGTTGCTGAGCGCGTGGACCTCCATGTGGTTGTGCAGACTGGCTTTTTTGTTGGTGGTGAAGTCGCAGTCCGTACACTGGTACTTTTTGCGACTCAACACGTCCTGGTGGTGGTTGCGAGTGTGTCGCTTCAGGAAGCCGCGGGATTTGAACTTCTTACCGCACAGCATGCAGGGGTAGACCGTCAGAGGCTGTCCGTACGGGCCGATGATGATCGCTGCGGAGGAACGGGAGATACGGACAGTGAGAGGATGAAGGAAAATCAGTTTTGTAGCCAATAGCTGATATTATGCAGATAGAACTAAAACTATTAAAAGAATCATTTATGTTAATTTAATCAAATTTGCATAGCGCTTTCACATCGTTTCAAAGCTGCTTTACAGAAAATGGTCCACATTATACTTCAGAGTGATCTGTGTCAGAGGTAACGGTCTAAGTTACGTATTTTCGAAATGTACATAAATAACAGGTAGCTAAAAATGTATTAATTTAAACAATGTAAGAATTTAAGGCAGAAACAATGGGCACATTGATATATGCATTAGATGAAATACAAACTGAACAAAGTTGAAGTTGAATAACTAAAATTACTAACTGGAAACTGGAAATAAATAAAAACACAAATAATTAATAATCCTAATACATATATACATACACATACACACAATATAGGCACCAGTACCACTGATAAATGTACATGTTTAGTGTACATTTTAATTTGCTTAGTGAATTTTAAGTAAACATTTAAATGGACTTTATTAAATGAATAGAGAATTCTTATTCTCTATCATTAAATCATCTTTAATTATCAGACACTAAAAGAATCGGTCAAACAGGCTGAAAAATGTAATTAGCTTTTTTTTTTTTTACTTATTGCCAATATTCAAGTTCCATTTTAATTTAAAAGGCATATTCAGTTTCAGAAAAAAAAAAGCTTTTGGCTCATCTCCTGAAGCCACAAGAGGGCGCAATGAGCAAAATATTAATGAACCACATTAAATTGTTTATTTAAAGCAATTCAATAATATGGCTGTCGGTAAAAAGTGCATAGCATTTAAGCTAATGTTTATAAATCAAATATAATTTAGTAAATTGCATAAACAATTATGAACAAAACAGCATATTTTAATACAAAAAGTCAAAGCGCTGATCTAGCGCTTGTTTACATAGAAAACAATGGAAAAGTGGTGCAGAAAATGTGTTCTGTGTGAACGGCTTGGTTCTGGTGTGGACGTAACCAAGATCTTCTCTGCATTGAGCTTCTCTATTTCTGCAATGTTTTGAATGAACAACGCATCAGCGCCACATCTAATGGCTTCAACTGGATAGGCAAATAAAAACATTAAAACACAACAATGACTCTTGCAACATCATCGCATCTCACACGCCTTAAAGCTGCCTGATGCACACCTAAAGCTCAAATGCACCGTGTTTGCATATGAATGATTTTTATTTTACATTTGACTAATATTCAAAATTCTAATTTTAATTTAACAGCCCTAAATCATAACAACAACTAAAAAGCTTAGATTTCACTCCAATGGGGGTTGAAGGTCCAAACGTCAGTTTCCCAGCCGAGGAATAAGAGTCTCATCTAGACAAACCATCGCTCCATTTTCTAAAAACAAGCAAAATATACTTTAACCACAAATGCTCATCTTGCACAAGCTGTGTTGCGCCACGCATTACGCAATCACGTTGAAAGGTCAAGCGTGACGTAGGTGGAAGTATCGACCCAGTGTTTACAAAGTGAATGGGCAAAGACTAAGTCAAATGCCCTTTACAATAAAAATAAAATAAAATGTAATACAGGATGGTTTTAAAGTTGGAGGAGAAAATGAGATGGAGTTGTTCACACAACCGTACATTTTTGAACGGGAACACACGTGACCTTTAAACGTGATTATTACGTGATGCGTGAAGTCTTGGACGTGCATTTGTGGTTAAAAACTATATATAGATTTATTTATTTAGAAAATGTCAGATGGTTTGCCTAGATAAGACTCTTATGCCTCGGCTGGAATCGTGTAGGGCCTTTAAAGCTGCATTGAAACTGCAATTTGGACCATCAAACCATTGGACCCCATTGAAGTCCACTATACGGAGAAAAATCCTGGAATGTTTTCCTCAAAAACCTTCATTTCTTTTCGACTGAAGAAAGAAAGACATGAACATCTTGGATGACATGAGGGCGAGTAAATGATCAGGATATTTTAATCCTGAAGTGACCTACTCCTTTAAGCAGTGAGTGTGCTAATACCTGTTTGGACCTGTCGGGGTTCAGCTCGTCTCTTCTTGCCGTGTTGCCGGTTGAGTTTGTCCAGTGCATCCGACTCGTCGATGTGTAGTAACGCGCTCGCTGCACCGTTACGGTTCTCACAGCCCTCGTCCGCACCTGCTTATGACAGACACATCAGCATATTCAAGAATTATTTATGATTAGTAGAAACATCCGAATGAATGGAAGATCACAACGTTATTGTCCTTCTAAATGCTCGTATCAGTCAACCACTATAATCAAAGACAACATGAAACCACAGTAAGTGCATGTTTCTGCAACACTGTTTCTACATCCAAACACAAAAAGGTTTGAATGCCAGAAAAAAGATATGCATAAATGCAATTATATACTGCAAAAAAAGATTTTCTTACTTAGTATTTTTGTCTTGTTTCCAGTCCAAATATCTAAAAATTCTTAAAATCAAGATGCATTTACTAGATGAGTAAAATTATATAAGATTTCCCTGGAAAGATTTCTGTTTTCCAGGGAAATTAATCAAAATTAAGTGAATTGATGTTTAAAAAAAGCAAAATTATTTGCCAATGGGATTTGGGAAAAATTATCTTAATTCAAACCAAAACAAGAATGATTTTCTTAAGCAAAAACTCACTTAAGTTTTTATTTATTTCTCCAGAAAACAAGACTTAATATCTTATGTAATTTTACTACTTTACTACTACTAATACCCTAGAAAGGGTATTTTGACCTTTCATTACTGCTGGGTTGACTATATAAATTTCATTTTAATTGATTCTCATTTTGATTATTGATCATTGATCTCATTGATATTTCAAGAATCCATCTTTTATTCTATGCTGTTGTCAGCTGATGTGAACAAAGCTTCTCTAAACATTATTTGTTGCTTCTGACATCCAATAAATCAAAAATGTACTTTTTCCAATTCCGTCGGTTTTGTTACGAAATTCAAAGAATAAATGACGTTTTGACGTTCTTTAATGTGGTGTGAAACTTAACCTGTTTAACGTCTTCTTTATTTAATGTATGTTTGAATAAATCCATCGTGACAGTCAATGTTTACATTTTTCTGGAGTAGAAACAATTATATCATAAAAAAGTTGTTATTATAATAAAGACATTATAAACACTGTTGAAAATATCCAATTTAAATGTTTGTATACAAACCAGTTTTTATTTCAGTGTTAATTATTATATCTAAAAATAAATGGCAATTGAATTTAGTAGTTTGGACTTTTGAGTTGTTCATTTTAAAAACTTTAATATTATAGAATTATACCAAATGACAGGGTTCCCTGTATAGTTTACAGCATTAGTTGAGAAAAATTGACAAATTGTGTTAAGCAATAATACAAACAGCAGCCTACCAGTCATTGTACCATGTAAACTTTGTAACATGTTGTCACTAAAATTCTGTTTAGTAACCAAATGTTTTGAAAATCACAATTACACATTGTGATGCAAGTTGTTTTTTTTACATCCCCCCCCAATCCATCCGTTTCTCTTGTGCAATTAAAATATTGTGATAATACCGTGATAAAAGCTCAATCAATTAATCTAAGCATGAAAATTTTATACCGGCACATGCCTAACTGTACCTGCTAAATATATATTATTTTTTTATATATATTTTTTTTTAAATGAATCAAATTGAGAATGAAACAAATCATGAGTCAATACCCAGCTCTACATTTCATAATTCCTGTGTCCATGCATTGTGTTGTTTGTAGTCAATAGACACAGCTTATTTAAGTTCCCGTTTTACTACATGATCTGGGTTTGTAGTGTCTGTGAAATGAGGAAGTGTTTCGAGTGTCCTGACCGTATGCAGCGGCCCACGCGACAGGCATGAAGTCCTTGCTCAGGGCAGTGCCATCGTACGGCCTGTCATGATGAACCGGCTCCTCGCCTCCAACCACCACCTCCATGTACACCTCATCCGAGAGCTTAGAGCCTCCTGCACACACAGACACACAGAACCAAACAAAAACCCAAATATTCAATAACAGAGTCAAAAATTCAATAATAATGTTGGAAATGACATCATACACACAAGTAGTTGTTTCATGCCAATTCAATCCTTCATATCAAAGTTTCATCTTTGAAAACATATTGAATTTGTGGCTTAGTAAATCAAACAGGAGTACGTTTGGGACAATAATAACTGGCTCGACAAGTTCCCAGAAAGTTACATAATTTGAAATTTGCAGAACAGAAAGAATGAAGAGCTTTGAGCAAAAACTAAGAGGCGATTTGACGTGTTATGAAGAGAGACACGCCTAAAACCTTAAATCACAGTGTGAATAACTTTATATCAGTAATGCTTTAGTTATTAATGCTGGAAATTTGAGTACTTAAAATATTATATTAAATAAAATAGCTTTTACTGCAAAATTGTATTAAATAATCATGTATGAATGCCTATTTTTGGATAATCCAGTGAAAGAAATAATGAAATAATGTTAACTGGATTATCTTATGTCAGTTAGTTGTCTAGGCAATTTTTTTTTGTTTTAGTTTATTGAATTACTAAAATTACTAAACTGAAATAAAAATAACTAAAGACATAAAAAACTAGTAAAAATAGCCTGTTGTAAGCATGTCCATTTATTGTTATATCAACATGCTAAGTAATGATTTTGTTCAACAACCATAAACAACAAAACTTTGTGTTGAGCTTAACACCGCCTCATATATTCAATGCCTGCAATTATATCTGCCTCGGTATAAACGTCAGACCTGATGCCACATTTCTACTGTTAGGGCTGCACGATTAATCAAAAAAAAATTTTAAAAATCACGATCTTGATTCAAACATAAATGCGATCTCATTTCTTAATGATGGCGATTCACTTCCGTGTATTTAACTGCATTCAGATCATGCTGCATTCACGCGTTACATTGGTCACACTCACACAATAACAAAACACTAAATTCAACAATCAATCATACGGCCGTTTCACACCGCAAGCGTCAGCGGCGCATGAGCAGCGCATATTTTTTTCAGCTTGCATGTCAATGAGTGCATTCACACCGGGAGCAGCGTGAGCAGCAGTGAAGCGGGTTTCGGCACAGAGTCTGTTTTACTGCACAGCTCACGCTCAATTAAAGTGAAAGTACACTTTCGATGGACAAAATCAATATGATTTCACACAGAATAAGCATGTCTAGTCAGTTTTAACAAGAACTGGAGTAGGCAAAAAAAAAGAGAGAAAATGAAGACTCGAAATATTTATAGAAGATTTAAGCTACCCATTTAAACTTGTTTTTAATTATTCAGTTTGGGTGAAAGTATGGTGTATTATAAAAAAAGCTAAAGTAAGCTAGCCAGAAAATATTATATATAGCCTACTACACTTTCTTTTAGTTCATGTAATACACAGACAGCTACTGTTACTGCACTTTATTATACTGAATGTCCTTTTTTTTTTTTTAGCACTTGAGTGCAATACATTTTGGTTGAAAAAATGAGAATCGTGATCTCAATTCCCATGGAGAAAAATCGTGATTCACATTTTAGCAAGAATCGTGCAGCCCTATAAACAGTCATACCGCCCAGTCCTACTGTAAACGTCAAAGCTGCGTTTGATCAGCAGTAAGAGTCTCTCACCATCAGTCTGTGTATGATGAGCGTCTCCCACAGACATGTAGACCATCTTCTCTCTCAGCGGCCGGATCACAGGCTCAGCCAGAGCCACGGCCTCATTCTCACTGAGGTCCACCGTCTCTCCTGCACACAAGTCAAGCATCAGACAATTACTCACCTATCTGGTGATATTAAAATGTCACAGAACACAAATAAGAGCTTTTTAGGGATGCACTGTGTTTAGCAAAACGTATGTTTTCATTAGGGTAATTGAAGTCTGTATGCTGCTTTAACATCACCCTCTGTTTCAGTCAGGCCTACAAAATTATTTCAGCTTTGTGATGTTTCGGACGTATTTTTTCCGATTGCTGAAATTTGCATCACTACGGCTGTGTCCGAAATCTCCCCCATACCCTTAAATAGGGCAGTATTTGTAGTGGCGTACGAAACCATAGTGCACGTTATCGAGTGCACTCACTCAATCCCACAATGCACCGCAATGATTTGTATACATTTTCCAAACCACGGATCCAATGAGGTTACAGAGTAATATCATGCAGGTATAAATTCCTTCTTTATTGAATATAATTATTTTTTTTTTTTAAATATTAAATGTTTAATTAAAGGAGCCGTATGTAAGATTGTGGCCAAAACTGGTACTGCAATCACTTTCAAATTATTGACTCAAGGTTGCCAGATATGCTGCAGGATCCGATTACGACACGTTATTAGCTGCAGCTGTAGGAACTAGAGCAGAGCTGGCAACCCAAATGCTGCAACACTACTGACTTCATGATTGGTCAATTGGTGGAGGGTGGAGCTCAGACCAAAACACAACATGACAACATCAACATCAGTTGAGGGCTGCAACTTCACTTTTTAAATGACAATATCCTGGCCGGACTACTGTTGTCAGTGATATAAGTATTTGAAATGAACATGATTTCTTAATGTCTAGTGACATATCAGGGAAAATGTATGATTAATTTAAATACATTTCTTACATACAGCTCCTTTAAGGTTTATACATGCTAGTTTCCATGAAAGAGTTTAAGATAAATCTTTTCATTACTACTGGAGCTGCCAGTTTGATACATTTCAAATAAGTATTAAACAGCAAGCACAAACTATGCAAAAGCGGCGGCCCTTCATTCATTCCTTCAAGTGGACTATATTAGTGGAGTAATGTGGGGAATAGTGAATGGCAATTTTGAACACAGCATGGATCTTTACTTGCCCTGGCAACATTTTCAGTGGCAAAAATCCCCACAACTGGGTCCCAACAACTACCTTACAATACGATACAAATTTTCATGATCATGATGCATATCATAATTGGATCACAAGTGAAGCTGTGACAAATGCCCAAGAAAGACCCAGCGTGTCCACCAGAACAACGAGTCTGCAGTTTCAGTTTGAATTTCTGTCACACGTCATAGAAGAAACTCCCTGAAAAACATCCCCACATCACCTCTGCTACTTCTTGACTACTTGACTACTTCTTCTACTACTACTTGAACTGCAGGTTTCATCATCGACCCCTATCCAGTGATGAATTTTATACAAAAAAATATTAATAATCATTTTCCATAATTGAAATAAAGTGGAAATCTAATCAAATACAAATATTAGACAAAAATCTGAAGTTAAATAAATGATAATAAATAATAGTTTCTATATCATTTTATTTTAGTTAACATTAATTTAATTAAAAGGTACAATATGTAAGAGTTTTGTAATAAAACATTCAAAAACCACTTGCACAGTGTGATATATTTCATGCAGTTGTGTACTTATATTATCCCAAAAGTTCCCAAGGATTTGAAAATCCAGAGAAATTACAGTTTTAAATAATGGCTCATTCCATGTCATTGTCGCATATCAATTATGTAATACCCGCGCTATCCTCGGTTTCCTCTTGTAGAAACCATAGAAATATTTAAATAGATTCCCCAATACGTAAGCCGGTAATGAGAGTCTATGTATATATATCTCTATGATACAATATCTCGCTGCTGTTGTATCGTTCAATCATCGTGGTTCACGATTATTGATTGCGAGTACAGAAAATAATATATAGCAAAGCAAATATATATTATTTATTGTACACATACATTTATATTGCATTTTGTTTGTACTTCAGTAACGCTTTTTAGCAAGTCTGGTGACCAAGTGTACGGCAGTGAAATTAAATACAGTATGAGTTGCACAAAAATATTTAGCCATTAGCCTACTTGCAAATACTGTGGGTTTGTTCAAATGTACGATTATTTTTAGTGTAAAACTGCGCAGCATTAACCCACCAAATCAGTAACAGGCTAATATAGCATTACATTTCACATTCCTTGCAGCTAATTCATTACGATGACAAAAAATAGTGTGATAAAACGTTCAGGTAATACAAAAACTGATATATAATTTATATGATTTGTTAATTCCACACATTTCTCTCTGCATGGTGAAAACGACATCGGCCATCGTTCCACTCTCCTTAATACCGTCATCAAGCTTCGTCTTTGTTATCGTTTTGAAAATACGACCTCTGGCAGCAGATAAAATACAGATTGTACCTTTAATGTAAAAAAAAAAAAAAGTTAATGATAACAATGTTACTACAATGTGCTGGCTACTGTATACAGGCCACCAGAGCACCAGAGCACCAGTCTTAATAGTTGGTGATTTTAATATACATATAGATAATGAAAAAGACACATTGGGATTGGCATTTACAGACATTCTAAACTCTATTGGCGTTAGAAACACGTGTCAGGACCCACTCATTGTCGGAATCATACTTTAGATCTAATATTGTCACATGATGGAATCAATGTTGATGGCTTGAAACTCTGCAGCAGAGCGATGACAAAAACTACTACAGAAACTACTGACTTCTTCTTAAAGAAGATAATGGAAAACAGTCAGATGCCGTGGTATAACAAGCACACTCGCATCCTCAAGGGAACAGCCTGAAAAAAAAAATGGAGTGCAGCTGGAACAAAACAAAACGCGAGGTATTTCGCATTTCGTGGAAGGACAGTGTTACTGCATACAGAAAGGCCTAAACAAAACTGCTAGATCTGGGTTAGGACATTTCCAAACAGAACACCAGTAATTACTTTATGAATGTCTTTACTTCCAAGTTTTATCCTATCAGATGAGAAAATTATAACCATGCAACCATCTACTACAGTATCGCATCAGAGGCCGTGCTATAGACCCCCTGAGGAAAAATTCCATTATAGCTTTGCTATAGAAGAGGAAGAATTTTCTAAACTTGTTAAAGAATCAAAATCAACAACATGTACAGTATTGTTAGACCATATACCGACTTAGCTACTGAAAGAGCTGCTTCCAGAAGTTATAGACACTCTTCTAATATTATTAATTAATCACTGTCATTAGGATACGTACAAAAAGCTTTTAAGCAGGCTGTTATTAAATCTCTTACTAAAAAATGCAACTTGATCCTAGAGAACTAGTTAATTACAGACTTATCTCGAATCTCCCTTTTCAGTCAAAAATACAAGAAAAAGCAGTGTCCTCACAACTATGTTTCTTTTTAGAAAGAAATGGAATCTGCAATGATTTCCAGTCAGTATTTAGACTGTTTCATAGTACTAAAGCCGCGCTCAGAGTTACAAATGATTTGCTTTTATCGTTTGATCGTGGTTGTATCTCTGTATTAGTGTTACTCTTTCTTACTCCTGCATTTGATACTATCAACCACAAAATCCTTTTAAATAGACTCAAATTAAATTGGCATTAGTGGAATTGCATTGACATGGTTCAAATCATACTTATCTGACCGTTATCAGTTTGTAGCAGTAAATGAAGAGGTGTCATATCGATCACAAGTTCAGTATGGAGTACAGCAAGGCTCAGTACTAGGGCCGTTGCTTTTCATTCTGCACATGCTAGCCTTGGGAGATATCATTAGGAAGCAGGGCATTAGTTTTCACTGTTACATTGATGATACTCATCTCTATATTTTTTGCGCCCTGAAGAAACAATCCAGTTCACAAAATTTACGGAATGCATACTTGATATAAAAATTTAGATGAATAGTAATTTCCTACTAATTATTGGACAAAAAACCTCTGCACGCATTAACCCAGAATACAATCTAACACTTGATGGCTGCTCTGTCAAATCGTTGTCGGCAGTTAGGAATCCGGATCTGCTCTTTACTGCCACTTTTTTTCATTTGAAAACCACATTTTTCCATCTTAAAAATATATCTAAACTACAACATATGCTGTCAATGACAAATGCAGAACAGTTAGTTCATGCGTTTATGACCTCAAGGCTATATTATTGTAATGTTCTACTGGGCGGTTGCCCTGCACGCATAATAAACAAACTACAGCTGGTCCAAAACGCAGCAGCTAGAGTTCTTACTAGAAACAGGAACCATGGCCATATTAGCCCGGTTCTGTCAACAATAAAGGTAAATAAAAGTGACTTGACAATGAAGTACTAAAATTACTAAACAATTAAAGCTAAATGGAAATATAAAAGAACAAAAACTAATAAAAATGACAAAAGCACAAAAAAAAAATTACTAAAACTTTTTAATATGGTTTTAAAAATAATAAAAATGGAAAAAAATAAAAATAATAATAAAACATTGAAAATTTTAAAAAATGCAAAAAACTATAAAAAAAGGACATTTAAAAAATAAAAATAAATGCCAATTAAAAATATTAGCCAATACTATAAAAGTATATAAATAATACAAAAGTAACACTGGCTCAATCTCTTGAAGACACTTGACTCACCAAGGTCGTCCTCTCCCGAGTCTGCTTTAAAGATGTAAACTTTAATGACTTCCTGTCCGTCCTCATCTTTCTCCACCTCCTGGTCATCTATCGCCCCCTCTACAGTCACCTCCTCTCCGTCTCCCGACACCATCTTACCAGCGTCGTCCACTACAGGAAGGAAGACAGACCAACATTATGAACAGATCATTAGTTTTATGACAGAAAAACTAATGAAGGGAAATGAGTAGGGATGCACCGATCCGATATTTGTATCGGATATCGGGTCCGATACTGCCATTTTTGCCGGATCGGGGATCGGTCAGGCGAGGCCGATCCAAATCCGATATTGTGCGTATACTATTCTGTGTTGTTGTTAAGCCCCACAAAAGGCACACAAACATTATAAGCACCATAAAGTTTTCGTGCACCATATTACAAGTGTTCTTAAGCCATTATAGTATAATGTGAGATAGAAATGAACATTTAAGTCATTAAATTCGAGATCCCGTAAACTTTTCCCTCCGCTGCGGCTGTCAGTCATTCTCCATTCAGCATTCCAACAGCGCGTCGCGTTCGGTTACGAGTCAGTCAACGATGAAACTCTCTCCAAAATGATTCAATGTTACTATTATTATACTTGATCTGTAGATAAAGCTCTATGGTTTTGCATAAAACAACTTTATCTTGCTAGACTTTATTGCTGTAACTCAATCCTGTTACTTCACAACACTAGAGTCAGCTACAAGGCTACACTATAATTGTTCTTCACTCGCACAGTAACTGAAATTTAAAACTGTTAAAAGAAAAGGCTCAATGAACTATTGCAAAGATAGATACTGTATAATACACTACATATCAATATGTCTTTCGTTTGTGCTTTGAACTTTTCAATGCGGACTCGACGCGCTGCGCGCTGTGACTCTGTGTTGCTTCAAGCGCATCATTCTGCGCTCGGGATGCGCATTAGCGCTTTGTGCCGCACTGTATTGCAGCCTATCATAATACAGTGACGCAATGGAAGATTATTAATAGCCTTTCTTGTTCTGTTCTATCTATCATATGTTGCTGCCTCGTTAAACAGCAGTGCTATACATTTAAAACATGTCTCAATTGTATAGTAGCCTATAGCTATATATAAAATAATTTATCTTTTTGATTTTTATCTTGTTTTTCATGAATGTATTTTACCATACAAAGAGCAATGTGTAACGTTTTACCAGATTTAGTGTTACACTTATTGTCTCTTATTTGTTTTTTTCACTAAATGTTCAGATTTTATACAATTATTGTCAACTCATGATTTTTCTAGACTAAATTTTACTGTTGAATTATCCACTAATCTAGTTTATAATAGCATTTTTGGTATAGATTATGATCATATATTTTTTGGATTTGTTTTTCTTTATAATGAAGTTGTCTGTATTAAGTAGATTGTGTTTAACACAAAAGAGTGCTTATCAGTTCAACACACAAAGAGTTACATAAATTCTACTTGGTTTAAAAAAAAAAGCGTGTTGATATCGGATCGGTATCGGGTATCGGTCGATACTCGGAATTTTTGGTATCGGATCGGATCGATTCTGAAAAAAGTGGTATCGGTGCATCCCTAGAAATGAGTCCAAAAAGATCTGATAGAAACAAACAAACAAACAACAGACTGAAATGAACAGCAAATAATCTCTCAGCTAAAGCGAGCTAGTTAACCAATAGAATAAATTAATTAGAAACAAATGAAAAAATAAATGAAGGAATTAACAAAAAACTGATTGGAATAAATGAATAACGACAAACAACTAAGTGAGAGAACAAATTAATTAACCAACAAAATAAATGAATGTTATGAATGAATGAAAAAGAAAGAAAGAAAGAAAGAATGAAAGAAAGAAAGAAAGAAAGAAAGAGTGAATTACAGGAGATCATCAGGTAGTCTCCACAGCTGTCCGAGTCATGATGTGAATGAATGAATGAATGAATGAAAGAATGAAAGAAAGAAAGAGTGAATTACAGGAGATCATCAGGTAGTCTCCACAGCTGTCCGAGTCGTGTTCGGGGTCCAGGCCGTCCTGCTCTCTCCCCTCCGCCACCAAAACACCCTCAGTCATCTCTGCCATGGCAACACCATCCTCCTCTTCCTCCTCTCCCTCCAGTGACATCACACAGGTCTCCACGGCAACGCCCTCGTCGTCATCGCAGTGCACGTACTCGGCAACCACGTCCTCGACGGCGTCCTGGATGACGAGCTCGTCGGAGGAGAAGCCCTGAACCGACCCCCCCTCCCCCTCCACCTCCGACACCAGCACTGTCTCCTGCAGCTCCACCACATACTCCTCGTCTCCAGCACCTCCCTCGCCTGCAACACACACACACACACACACGTGCTCAGTGCCTGTCAAAACTACTGCTGAAATGAGTCAAAAAAGTTTGATCACTAAACCACAATTCATAATGACCAATTGAAATGGTTAACCACTGGTTACTAGATTTCCAAAAAAAATAAAGAAGTAAATCACACACATATATACATATGTATATATATTTGTATGTATGCAAGTAAGTGTATGTGTGTGTACAGTGTACACACAAACATTTTTATAAATGTTATATATTTGATAATGAATAATGAATATGTTTATGTTATTATTACAATATAAGAATGTATATATTGTTTTAATTGTCGTCTAATGTTTTTATTACTGTCAAAAAGCAGACATAAAACAGTTTCTATATATATAAGGGTGTCAAAATTAAATCGCAATCTCGATCATCGAATTCAAAAATGGAATTGTTGATGCTGCCACGCCCCCATGTCACGGCCAGTCGGTTTGCAAAGCGGGAAAAAAACATGCGTGTTGAAGTGCTGCGAGTCCTCTACCTCAGCTACAGCCAGTCAAAATATAGCAGTTACCCATCGACAGGACTCGAACCCCCTCCTCTTTCACTGAAGTCGCCGGTCTGGGACAGTGGGAGTATTTGTGATTTTCAGTGAGTTATGTTGACAACGTTCACATTCGCGTTCAAAGTTCGCACTTCAAAAAAGCCATAGTTTGCGAGCTCTGCTACTGTATGTGCATGTACCATATTCTTCCACTTTTTAAATTAAAACTTTAAATTGACAAAAACAGCAGACCCAGAACAGTATACATCTTTATACAATAAATCTCGCATGTCACAAATAACTTGATTCTCCACCTCCACGAATGAGACGAGTGTCGTTCATTTCCGCGCTGAGTTAAACAGTCCCTCCAGAAAAACGCGATTATGCGATCGCTGAATTCAATGCATAATCAGCCAAAGTCCGCATATTTATGCGGGGGCCGCATTTTTTCAAATACTCCGCAATCTCGCCGCATAAATTACTGATTTCCGCGCAAAATATGCGGGGCTTGCATGATTTCATAATACCCGCATTTTCGTCGCGAAACAGTCACATATACCTTAGCAGAAAGTTGAAAAATGTTGCGTTTACTTCACACAAGAGCAGCCGTCACCCCTGTTGCCATGGGAACGTTATGAAGTGACGTAATTACGCGACATGAACATTATCGAAAGGCTGCAAACCCCCGCGAATAAGCCATGAAGCCTGCAAATAAATCTCATGTGCCAACAAAAATAAACACAAAAGCTGTTTCCCGGTGTGTTACATGACAGTGGGGGCAAATTATTTTGCACTACGTGCAACTGCGTGTTGGACCACAGGCGGAAGTCGACGCTGGACTACCACTTTGCCAGCCTTAGTATGTAAATTTGTTACATTAAGAGAGTGCACTTTGTGCATTGGAAGCACTTATTTTAACAGAAGATGTCTGTTTTGTATAGCTACCTCTGTAAAACAGGAAGCACACATTTTAAAAATTTTTTTATTTTATTAATTAATTTTTACAGAAGTTATAGCATATTGATATTCCTTTTGTAAAGCTACAGAACTTGTTTGACTCAATGTTTTGTAAGTTTGCCATGTTTATTAAGGTCTGAAATAAAACAAGATGAGACCTTAAATATTCCCAGCACTTTCTGTGATGTAGTAGCCTATGCTTACTTATCATAGGAAGTAATAAGAAATTACTCTTTCCATTTAAGGTAGTGGCCTAGTGAAAACAGGGTGTAGGGGGAATCACTTTTTTTCTCTCTTTTTCATCAAACCGCAATTTTTGCAAGTTCCCGCAATTTTTGCAAGTTCCCGCAATTTCTGTAAGTTTCCGCAATTTCATTGCATAAAATTGCATAAATATCCCATCGCATTTTTTAAGAAAACGTGCCGCGTAATCAAGGATTTTTGCCCGCAACAATCACAAAAAAAACTCCGCGTTTTTCTGGAAGGACTGGTTAAAGTGACAGCGCACAGTTCGTGGTCAAAATGAACATGATATGAAAATGTTGTAATTTCATCATAAATGCATTTAAATAAATTCTACATTAAATACTAATATTTTTCACAGTCATGTTTTTACTTTAAGACCGAGGTAAAGCAAGGAAAACATAGATGTGTCTGTTAAACCGTGTTTGTTTTGTTGTGAACTTGAATGTCATCTTCTGTGAATAAGACTGCAGTTACAAAAGAGAAACTACATGGCAGGTTATTTTGCTTAAGTTTCTATTTGACTGAAGATATAAGTTATTGTAACATTATTTTGTTAATAAATGTTTAAAATTTGACAATGTAGTGTGGTACATTGCGAACAAAGGTCATATATCATATTACATAAAAGTCTAGTCTAAATATGGCATAGCAAACTGTGCTTAAAAAAAATAAATGTACAAATCGAGAATCGAACCGTGACCTTAGAATCGAAAATGTAATCGAATCGAGGATTTGGAGAATCGTGACACCCATATATATATATTTATATGTAACATATGAATGAACATACACTATAGGCATAAATATATTTCTAATTATATTATAAAACTATATTTTTGAATTTGATATTTTAATTAAATTAAATAAAAACATTAGATGACAATAATAATGTATATTTGTAATAATAATAATAATATACAATATTATTATCATAATAATATTATCATAAAATATATATTTACCATTTTATATCTGCTTGTCTACATATATGTGTAATTATTTAATGCATATAAATGTATATTTATAATATACATTTATATCCATTATATATTTCTTTTATTATAATTTGAAAAAATAATAATTTAACTGTTTAAAAATATATAATTATTATAATTAATTATGATGATATATTATTTTAAAAAACTATAGGTTCACTTATTAATATTTATTGAAATATATTTTTGTTGCGGATTGTGGCATTTGATGTTTTTAATTTAAATAATTAAATGATTTAAATATTACAAATATAAAAGTTATAAAGTAATATTTATAATTGTATATCTTTAACTATAAATATATAATTTTTATTTAATTACATGAAAAATATTTGTTATTATAATTAGAGTTAATTATACAAAATTCTAGAAATATGCCATCGATATGTACATCTAAAAGTTTACAAATTGTTTTCATACAAATTTAAACTTAATCTTCCTATTCTGTGAACAAATGATCTCTAGAATTAGAATGATACAACATCAGCATTAAGCTATCATAACCTTAGAAAGGACAGACCAGACGTCTATGTGTGTGTGTGTGTGTGTGTGTGTTTATTACCTGAGCCATGCAGTATAATCTTCGGCTCCTGGGAGCGGAGAGCAAGCCTTGTCACCTCCTCATCCATCGTCTTTATTCTTCATTGGCCACGGCACAACTAACACAACAAAAACATACAATTAATCATTTATTACCAAACACAAAATGACCAGCTATATTTACATACATATAAGCCAACATAGCGTTGCTTTCTGGACAAGGGGATCATAACAATGTGAAAGGCTTCAAGAACTAGTTGTCATATTGTAAACATACAATAGGTTTGAAATGGGTGTACACTTGAATAGACACACACAGACATGCATGCATACATACAGATAGACAGATAAATATGGAGGCAGAAAGACAAGCAGACTTACGAATATATAAATATGAGCAGGTTATTGACGGACATGCATGTCCCTTAAAATTGCAAATGACTGCGACAAGATGAGTGACTGGAAATTAATGCAACACACATATGAGCACCAATAAATGCATTAGGTTTGTTACATAAAATGAACCAATGCTTTATAAATACAACGCAAATTGCATTAAAAGCTTTATGCATGAGAGGAAACACATGAAGCTTCATGCAATTTGAGAAGAATATTATGTACCAGCCATTGACTGTAAAAAAAAAAAAAAAAAAAAAAATAGGTAGCAGCTCGCGCCGAAGCTTCCCACCCCCCGCGCGCGGAGAAAAGCAGCGAAGGCTTCCTCGTATTTCAGCTCCTGAAACCGGACATAAACATGGCGCCTTGTTGTGGCCATAATTTTTCCCCTTCCACTGAAATCAAAACCCCGCCATTTTGAGCCATAATTCACCGCGCATTTAATTCTCACGCATACATATTACACACATGCGAGCACGCGCTCTCAGCTTTGAAACAAAGGGGCGTTTAGTGTCGCGCGCCTGTGCGAGCATGCAAGAGCATTTATAAACAATAACCCTCCCCCAGTGAACAAGGCCTGAGTGCGGCCTGTGTAAGGCCCGGGGCCCGGCGGCCAATCCGAGGCCTCACGTCTCCAGCAACATAATGCAACAAAAACGTGCAATTTGAGAGCATAAATCCAGCGTGCGCGTGCAACGAGCTTGCGGGATAAAACTCGCGCGGTCTGATTCACCAATACATGCGCGCTTACCATAGATCAACGCACGGGGCGGCCTCCAGATTTTCCCCGGGCAGGCAGGCCGTCGGATTCCCCCAGACTCGGGCAGGGTTGGATCGGGAGTTAGCGGGCGTTGGGCGGGCCGCGGAGTGCGCATGGAGGGCGGAGCTCCACACACACACACACACGCTTCAGCCCGCAGCTTCTCCACAGCGCGCGACCCGCCGTCAACGCGACACGTCACTGCGCAGAGTCGCAGGAAAACGCGGAAGGCCGATGATCAACCGTTTACCCAGCGAACGCGAGGCTAACAGCGACAATTTCCCATGCAAAGTCCATAAGCATGTTTTAAACTGACTGTTTAACCTTCACTGACCGACGAATTCATGCTAAAAATGATGAATGTTTCCGTTGTTGGCCCTTAAAAGTGTCCACTGGGTGGGTCATCCCATGCACTGCGATTTCATGCCCAGTGGGACTCAGGAAGTCTCAGTTCTAGAGCACATTCTTCAGACCTTTTCAGAAACACCCAATGTTTGGAAATTTCACCACAACAATAACTCCTCCTTGGTCTTTAATAACGACTGATATTAATTTAGTAATCAAATGTAGCACTTTTATTGAAATATCATATTTTGTAATTATACTTTAAATCTGACATATTTTCTAATTGTTTGTCATCAATCAACATCTCATGAAAATGTTATGGGGTTTCTAAACAATATGACTTTTTGTTACAAAACAGGGCATTGATTTTATACATGTCCACTGGAGAAGACATTAGGACTTAAATCGTGTTTATTAGGCATTTCGGGAGACACAACAAGTGAATTGTGAAAGGGAAAATTGTATATCAATATTCCTATAAAACATTAGGTATTATTATGAAAATGTGGCCAATTATTACTCCCATACTTATTTTTTCATTACAAGTTGCCCCAAGAACATCATATTCAGATTAGATACAGTTTAGGCATTGTATTGAACGGCACTACAGATTTATGGCCATTTTACACAAATCGCAGTAAAAGTTAATAAGTAAAATGGTATATCAATTCTTTTGATTATATCTTTCACAACATAGTTGAGAATCATCTTTCTACAAAGCTGGGTTAAAAAAAAATCCTAAAACCTAAAAATTGATTGGTGAATGCAAAATAAATCCTGTTGTTTTTCCTGGTGTCCGTCCACCACAGTGAACATTGCATAACATATGAATAAAATATATTTTTTCAAAAATGTTTTATTTTCTTCCATTTGTTTCTTATGCTAGTCTAAACAATGTGATGCATGAAAAAATACTACATTCAAAAAAAACGTTTTTTCCTTTGCCTCAGGAGGATAATATATTAGATATTAAATATTAGGATCCTGAGGCAAAGGAAAAAACATTTTTTTTTTGAATTTAGTATTTTTTAATGCATCACATTGTCCAACAAAATTTTTTTGCTTAAGGATTAGAGAAATTAATGATGAAACACCAGATATTTCATGATAAACGGCCTGGTTTTCAGTTGTGATACTGATGAATTAACTAATATCATTTAATTTGATCCTAATATTTAATATCACAACTGAAAACCAGGCCGTTTATCATGAAATATCTGGTGTTTCATCATTCCTTTCTCTAATCCTTAAGCAATTTTTTTTTTTTTTAGTTTCAACACATACATTATTTAGTGAAAAATTAGGTATTGTTAGGACTAGTAGTTTAAATATAATTAGTAGCCTAATTTTCTGATCAGGCATGCTTGGCTTGTTGCATGTGGTGTATTTTTCATGAGAATTCCTCCATTTTTACTGTAGTACAGGTGTAGTATGGCACTTCTGTTTCTGGGATGGATGTCTTTCGAGGGTGAATATGCATGAAGTATGAAAGATGAAATCAAACAAAAGAGTCCAAATGTTCAAACACAAGTGTTATATGTTGTTAAGTCAAATTAAGCAATTAACACAGAACTGCAAATAGCCTATACTAAGTACTCATAATTAATAATAAATTAACATTTTTATTGCCAATCCAAATTCTCAGAACTAGTGCACAGTGCCCGTGCAGAATCAGTTTTGTGTGTGTTTTTAGTAATTGTTGGTTTGGTGTGTTTGAGTGCTCATTGTTACAACAACACAACAAAAGTTCAGTGATATTTTTATTTGTGCATTATTTTATGACTACAAATGATGGCCGTGAATAAAATATAATATTCAGAAGTAAACAGTGTAGCTGACTTAATGTTTAGCTGGCAGAGCGTTTATTTAAACCACAACCTTCTAAGTGCTTCTTTTACCGATAAATTTACCGATATCTTTTACATTTCTAATCCAAACACCGTCAAACGTGGCACTGCCCTCGCGCCCGTAGAGAGACACCCGTCAAGTCTGAAATCCATCGGACTAACGGTTCGAGAGATATGCGAATAACAGACACACACACAGAGACAGACGTTCCTATAATTTATAGATAGACTAGTGCACCAGTTTGTAGTATATACTTAAATCAAGGCATCTTCTAGTGTAAATAGTTTCTCCTTCTAAATGAGCGGAGGAGTTCGGACAGCCTCTACATCCAGTTGCTTTGACCAGTTGCACAGTTTCTCAGCCTCTTCCTCCCATTCAGACTCCGATGAGTTTACGTCATAGTCTTCAGTCTCAACTAACGGTAGAACTATCTTGATCCCCCGTTTCTCAGTTTTCCCGTTCTGTTTCTTCACGTCAAGGTTATCAGTGCAGTCCATATGTTCATCTAACACCTGGAAACGAGAGCAACTCAGGTTTGGTCCCACAGAAAATACTAAAATCATCTCATCTCTGTCATGACCACTCAAAACAACTGAGTGTTTTGCATGATAATGGATACAGTGATGTAATTATATCATCATCAACAACATTTATTTTGGTCTGCACACATAATTTTCCCCCAAAAAAACAAACTACAATATATACATGCATAACAACCGAAAAGGGTGTAGGCCGAAGCCTATGCTTATTATGCCTACCCTATATCTGAAGCAACTGTAATTAAATTACAGAAAAATGAAGAGTAAACCCTTACATTACCTTTTTCAAGGCAAAAAGTAATTCAATTGCAGTAATTAATAACTTAGTAATGCATTAAGCCCAACCCTGGTGCAGTTTTGGGAGTGTAAAGCACTTGTGTTGTTTTTGAAGGTGCCCTAGAATGTGAGATTGAATTTATTTTGTCATAGTTAAATAACAAGAGTTCAGTACATGGACATGACATACAGTGAGTCTCAAACACCATTGTTTTCTCCTTCTTACTTAAATCTCGGTTTTGAAAAACACCCCTGAAAAACAGGCGGATCTCCACATAACACTGACGCAACAGTCGGGATCATTAATATGCAGTGGATCAGTGTTTGGATGTACAAATGAACACAAAGGTATTTAGTTCCTTCATCCGAGCCTCTGAAGAAACAATGGGTTAATTTTTTTTTCTCTGGAAATTTCCAAAAATTTCACAGACGAGACTGTTTCCTCAACTTGGGCCAATACAGAGCTGGCCTCGATCGATCGAGCCAAGCAACACTTTCTGAATGTGTAATTGTTCAAGTTCAGACAGGTAATCTTTCTCTCAAAATCATTCAATACTGTATTTACATCATCGTGTTTGCATTGGTGAAAGCATTAGAGAGAGTGCAGAAACTGCGTTGCAATGATAAGATCTTTATTCTCGCGATCAACACACTGTCATCTGTTTGCTCAATGCTCATCACGGCAACATTTTATGATGGGAATAGATCTAAATACTTTAAAAACATCTCACGATTCGTTAATCTCGATAGCTGTAATAGTAAAAACGTATAATATCTGCAGTAAAAGTATTCGAGAGAGTTTCACATGTAATACGTAGCTATTTCATATGCAAGCATGTCAGCCAATCACAGCAGAGGCCGGTTACACACAGACACGCCCCTTCAAACAGAGCGTTCACAGCACAGGCTAAAATCAGGCTAGGAAAAATGTCTTTTAATTCTAAATTATGACTATTTTTGATCTAAAAAACATACTAACATTATAAGGGCAACCCAGAAAACATTATACAATAAAAATAAAAACCATTCTAGGGCACCTTTAAATGTGCTGTAGATGTTGTTTTTGTTTTTGAGTAATTCATTGTGAAATTTCTATTATTTCAGTGTACAGTTGTTGGCATTGAAAGTGATGATGTTTAGATATGTTTAGACGAATGTAAAAATGAGATCTTACTCTGTGAGTGTCTGTGAGGCCGTAGAGCCGTCTCTGGCGATCGGCAGTGTTCTGAGCGCGAGCAGAGCGTCGGGTCGAGGACAGAAAACCTCTGGACACATCAAAATAATGTCAAAAGAATTAAAAGCATACCGAATTGAGAAATATTGCTCTTTAAATATGACATTTGGTTTGTTTGGGGTCTGAGAATGGGACATTTGTTAGAGACTAATGCAAGATGAAACTGAATACACTACAGTCAGACGTTTTGGATCGGGAAGCTTTTTAATGTTTTTAAAAGATGTCTCTTCTGCTCACCAAGGATGCATTTAAAATGACTGTTTTCTATTTTAATATGCTTTAAAATGTAATTTATTCCTGTGATCAAAGCTGTATTTTCAGCATCATTACTCAAGTCTTCAGTGTCACATGATCCTTCAAAAATCACTGTAATATGATGATTTGCTGCTCAAGAAACATTCATTATTATTATCAATGTTGAAAAAAGTTTTTTTCCTCAGGATTCTTTGATGAATAGAAAGTTCAACATTAAACTCTACCATTCAAAAGTTTAGGGTCAGTAAAAATGTTTATTTTATTTTTTGGGGGAAAGAAACCAATAAATCAATATTTTAATTCATCAAGGATGAATTAAATTGATCAAAAGTGACAGTAAAGACATTTATAATGTTACGAAAGATTCTATAAAAAAAAAAAGAACTTTCTATTCAAAGAATCCAGAAAAGACAAAAGAAAAAAAGTACACAACTTTTTTCAACATTCATAATAAAAATGAATGTTTTTTGAGCATCAAATCATCATATTATCCTGATTTCTGAAGGATCATGTGACACTGAAGACTGGAGTAATGATGCTGAAAATACAGCTTTGATCACAGCAGGAATAAATTAAATTTTAAAGTATATTAAAATAGAAAACAGTCATTTTAAATTGTCATAATATTTAACAATATTACTGTTTGTTTGTTTTTTAATCAAATAAATGCAGCCTTGGTGAGCAGAAGAGACTTCTTTTAAAAACATAAATGGTAAAATTGAAAGCGGTACCTGTGCGAGAGCTGCTGTCCGGCCAAACCCGGTGTCAGTGGCAGGACCGCCCTGAGTCTGCCCGCACAAACACCTCTGGCTCTGAGAGGGACGTCCCGGGACAGGACCTTCAGAGACAGGAACCGCCATCCGTTCTCTCGGCCGCCGAGACGTGCCGGAAGCTCATCCAGAAGGCTGGAATACTGATGGGAGGAACGGATGGACATAAATGCATGGCCACTTATAGAAATGGAGTTGTGAAATAGTCTTCAGGGTGTTTTTCCTCCACCTGCATATAATCTCTCATGCAAATCACATCTTGTGGTTCAACCGCGGCTTTGTGAATCTCGTTCACTGAAACGAGATCCATAAATACTCGATTTCCCATCATTCTGCAGGAGTCTGCTGTGGCCTGTTGATGTAGACACACGTAATAATGTGCAATAATTCAAATGCATGTTTTTTAATCCCTTTTGATCTCATTGAAAACTATGGGAACCCATTTCCACCACAACGGAAAAAGATCATGCACTGGAAAGTCTTATAATTATGACATAAATATCAAAATTATAGCATACAAATTTATAATCATGAGATAAAAAGCCAGAATTATGAGATAAAATTCTAAACTTTTTTATTTTAAATCATTATTTTGCCTTTTTAAATCTCATTATCCTGATTTTGTCAATTTTGATTTGTCAGAATTTTGACTATTTACGTCTAGAATAAACTATAATTAAAACTTAAATCATAAAAAAAAACATTTGTTACTTGAAATTAAATAAACATTAACAAAAAACATTATTAGTTAACATTAATAAAGTTAAGGCAAAAATTCTTATTTTAATTTAGTTTAACTTGAAGTACTATGAAATAAATAAATAAATAAATAAAAACACCAAAACTGAAATAAAAATTAATTAAAAAAAAAAACATTTAGACAACAAAAATTACTAAAACTTTAACTAAAATTAAAAAAAAATTAAAAATGTAAAAATAATTTTCTTTACTTGAAATAAACATTAACTGGAATAAATAGATAATAAATATATTATTTTAATAGTTGCCAAGGCACCCATTTGTAATTTTATTTTAGTGTACCTTATATAAATTTTTGTTTAATTTTAGTATAAAATATATAGATGACAATAACTACTAAAAATGACACACACACAATACAATTACTAAAACTTTACCTAAAAAAAAAAAAAAAAAAAAAAAACCCCATTCAGATTATGAATAAAACACTAGAAGAGTATCTTTGCTTGTATTCATGACCTGGTTGGAGGGAGCGAAGAGTCTTCGGCCGGACAGATGCTGTCGTCCTCCTCCGATGTGGAAAACCTTGAACACAACTGAAGGAGGAAATCGAGGACCTGCAAACCTGAACACACACGGGGTGTTAATGAAGACCGGGGTCAGTCGTCACATATTTTATTCCAGTAATTATTTCTCAGGGTAGGTTTATTCTTGAAAGTCAGACACAAACATTAAAATCTACAGAAAAGCCATTGAATATTTGAACACTAGCCTCAATCTCTCTGCTTTATTAAAAATATAGAATCATGTTATATTTGTTTTCATCCTGCAGTAAACAAACAGGTTGCAATTATGATTGTGATAATCTGATGCAAAGTTTGATTTAATTGTACACTTAAATTTATCGGTGACATTCTGGACAACTGAATTTTTTAATTTTTTATAATTGTGCTTGTATGAAATGCACCTGAATCGTATCTTGCACTTCAGACTGGGGTCTTTCAGGAGTTCAGCTTCTCTGGGACTGAGCTGATGCAGAACTGCTGAAGCCGGACACTGTTCCTGCGACACACACACACACACACACACACACACACACACACACACACACACACACACACACACACACACACGTCTGGTCTGCTATCTTTGTGGGGACTCTCCATAGGCATAATGATTTTTATACAGTACAAACTGTATATTCTGTCCCCTTACACTAACCCGACCCCTAAACCTTCCCATCACACACAACTTTCTGCATTTTTACATTTTCAAAAAACATCACTCAGTATGATTTATACGCCGTATTTCTCATGGGGACCAAAAAATGTCCCCACGAGGACAAGGATTTCGGATATTGTTATCTTTGTGGGGACATTTTGACCCCATAATGGGTTTACCAGGACACACACACACACACACAAAAGTACTGAAAGGAATGTTAAATAATTCCCATATCTAATAAATATATTGATTTACAGTAAACCGGATACATTTGGGGTCTGAGTAACTGGTGGAAACAGTAAGTATTGCTTTTGATAATGACAACCATTGAGACAGCTCCACTGTAAAAAACTATTTGTCAAAGTTTATTGTAAATAAAACAAAGATTATTAGAGTAAATTTTTACCAAAAAAATAACAATTTTAGTCTTTATAATTTCATGTAGCCTATAGCTATTTAATTGTCGCTTTGTTATTGCCTTTTTTCCTTATCGCATATAATATGATTCGAAAACTTAAAATTCATGCTGTGAAAACCGTTTTGACATTGGCATGGAAACAGTACTTATAGGGATAGTTCACCCTAAAATGATAATTAATTTATCATTTACTATCCCTGGTGTTGTTGTAATGCCATAAGCCCGTCTTTCTTTTATGGACCAACAGGGAAATTTTTACTATAATAAAACCATGGTTCATTTTCGTAAGTGATACCATGATTTTTGGCGGATTGATTACCATTTGTATAACCAGTTTTACTATGCCATGGTTAAACTATATGGTTAGTGTATCAAAACTATGAATAATTAACTTAATTTGTGGTTACTATGGTTTGTAACCATGTTATTATTATTATTATTATTGTTTTTATATATAGTAAAACAATGGTTAATTTTTGTCAGGAATATAATGGCAGCGAACAGCCACCAGTATCAAGCTTTTTAAAAAAGTATATTATTCTAAGAAATGATTATATGAGTATAAAAGATGTTTAGTTCACTACATTTGCTTTACAGTAAACTTGCACTTATATAACTTTTTTCACTTTCACCATTTAAGTTCAGACATGCACAGAAATGAAGGGTGACAGTAATATGCGTGTTAACAATATGTGTTACTTTGTAACTGTTTGAATTTTTAGCAGTCGATGACGTCACGCACTGAACGTTCTAATCTCACCGGTGTGATCGCGCGCTTCAAAGGGTTCATTATCAAATGTAAATATGTTGTGTTTTTGTCTTTTGGAAGCTGCATTTAAATCCATTTGGCTAAAAAAACTCGGCATGAAAAACGGGCGCATGACTTACAGCCGAGCGCAGAGTATCGATCAGGAGTCTGAACAGCCGTCTGTCCCTGAACGATCTCCAGTACCACTGAATTCTTCTGGCACAATTCTCATAACTCTCCAGTCTAAATGCAAAAGGATTATTTTGCGTTTTAGAATCGATGTTCTCAGATATTATTAGGCATTTGTGAAGTTTATAAAGTATCAAATGCCACTCACCTCCCCTCCATAACAATCCCACACACACTCACAGTAACCTGGTGTTTGTTGTCAGACCAGTACACTTGTCTGTAGTGGTTGCTAGGAAACCAGAGTTTTAGCAAAGAGAGGATGATCAAATCTAAATTTCCAGTGTGAAAACTTTCCTTCTCGTATAAACAAAATAATATATAATTAATATAGGGGTATATCATGGAAGGGAATTATTAAAACATCCGATTAGTCAAATTATTTGTACTGCAGTACGCTTCATGAACACTGGATGGCGGGAAAACGCTGCGAATGACCAATACAGTGTGTACGGTGTGTATGTCTATAAAACAATTTATACATTTAAAACATAATTGTATTTATAGCCTACTTTTTAGCCTGACTTCTTGGCTGTTGTTGATTTAATTAAGATTGATGTATGTTTTCATCTAATAAGCTTTAATAATTATTATTATTATTAAGCTTTAATCATTTAATCATATTATTAATCTTCAATCATTTTACATCAGCAAACACATTGTTATTTCTCCTTAACTTGATCACTAATTAACTATGCATTTTATGTGTTTTTAATTATTGCATTCAAAGAAATAAAAGAAACAAAATAAATGAAACCTGAACCGAAGACAAACTTAATGTCTTCCACATCGACAAACAATTTTCCACATACTTGATCATTAATCAACTCTAACAGAATTATTGAAAACACAAATATTGCATAAATTAAGTGCTGTCAAATCGATTAATATCTAACATAAAAGTTTTTTTATATTATACATGTGTGTAAATTATATATATATATATATATATATATATATATATATATATATATATATATATATATAAATACACACATATATAAACAAAACACACACACATATACATCTATAGGCTAGCCTAGACACAGACACGCACACCACGCATAGCCTATATAATATGCAAACACATAACACAAACTTGTATGTTAGATGTGATTAATCAGTTTGACAGCACTACAATAAATACATACATTAATTTAAAAAAATTGTACTGTAATTTTCGCAGTGTTGTATGCCTTGTGCTGTTGTCTGTTGAACAAGTATCTCTTGATATTCATGTGAAGAATGAGGTGACGCTGTGGGTGTAGTGACACGTCACGGCCTGCGGGCGGCGCTGTGCGCGCGAGACCCTGATCACGGCTGCTCAATGGAGCCGCAGAAGAAGAAGGAGGAGACGGGAACATGTACAAGGTGAGAATTAAAAACTTCAGTGCGTGTTCGTGACTAACACACTCATAATGCGTGTGACCGTGCGCTATTCAGTCTTAAATTCACATGTACTATGAGTTTAGTTCAGTTCAGTATAAAGATGATCATTTGGGGGTTTTAGCTTTAAGAGACATTTGAGGACAGGAAATACAAGGACACAGCTATTTATTTTTTTTAAACTATTTTTCTTTTAAATAAAGATAATATTATTCTATCTACTATTTCAGGATGCTGTAATTCTGTAGAGTGGGTTTATTGCATAAAAGCTCTTAGTTCGCGGAGTGTTATATCATCATACCGGTAGTAAAAGTTCAACTCTCTTTGTTTTGGCTGTATTGACTCTAATAAAAAAATAAAATGACATTACGTTTATAACGCCTTACAGATATTATATTTTATAGCAGTTCGCCGATTTTATCCACATGTATCAGCCGGTCTGACAACATGATCTGCGGCTCATGCGTTTCGGAAACTGGACACTAGATGGTAATAAAACACCGTTAAATCATAAAAGGAAACTGAAAACTTTTGTACAGTGCTAATATGGAAAGTCATCATACACTGTGAAAACCTGACCTTTTGTCATATCACACCCTGTAAAATAAAAATAAATTAAGTCAGATTTTTTAGCTGTATGTACACACTATAACCCTCATCAAAGTAAAAAATAAAATTTTATTTTTTATCATTTATAATTAAGCAGTAGTTACTCTAAAAGTTGTTTCAAACGTGTATGAGTGTCTTTCTTCTGGTAACCAAACAATTGTTGGACCCCATTGACTTCAATACTAGGAGAAAAAAAATACTATTGAAGTCAATGGGGTCCATCAACTGTTTGGTTATCAACATTCTTCAAAATATCTTCCTTTGTATTCAGCAGAACAAAGACACTCGAGGATGAGTAAAGATGACAGAATTTTCATTTTTGTGTGAACTATCCCTTTAACTTTATACTTCCCTGGTAAAAAAAAAAAAAGCTAAGTATACTTACAGCCAGACTAATTATCAGTATACTTCAAATGTGTTAATCATCATCATCATCATCACTTTATCTATAAAGCGCTTTCACATCAGCAGCAGCTGAACAAAGTGCTGTACATAAAGACAGCAAAACATCAACCAAGACTAAAATAACAGTCACAATATCATAAAGTAATAAACTGGGGGTGAAAATCTACCAAATAAAACCGTGGCAAAACCGTTTAAAACTTTAAAAGCAAACGAGAGGATTTTATAATGGACTCTAAAATGCACAGGCAGCCAGTGAAGTGAAGCCAGGACGGGAGTGATGTGTTCTCTCTTCCGGGTTTCAGTCAAAACCCGTGCAGCAGCATTCTGAACTAATGATTAATTACTTGAGTGTGCTTTTTTGAAACAACTATTTTTGTACTAAGTATATTTCAGTTGTAATTAAATAGTTGTAAAGCATAACTTTAAGTGTATTTAGTGTACTTTAAAGTATACTTTAAGTATATGCCTGTGTAGGGACTAATTGCATGCTTGATTAGTGATATTAAAGTGTACTTTGTGTTACAAGTACATTACAAGTGTCTTTGAAATAAGCAATATACCATAAGTATATATATATATATGTTATGTTTAATTTAAAAAAAAATAGTTTTGGCGTTTTCGCCTTTTATTAGGATAGGACAGTGGTCACTTGCCCACAAGCCTATCGTGGTGTGATATATTTGAGTAAAAAGTATTGTCTTCAATAACAAAATGTACATTATTAGACAAATAAAACTTATTAAAAAAGGCTATACTTTGTACAAAATACTATTGTATACTATAATGCATTTTGAAAGTATACTTTTTTATGCATTGTTACAATGAGCGTTTCCAGCACACAGTTAAAATATATTTTTAATAAAGTGCAAATAAATACACTCTTTAAAAATGTAAATATCTAAAATAAATATATTTTAGAACAGTACAATTCAGTACAATTATTTTAAAGTGTGTTAAAAGTTGTATTGTGAAAATAGGTAAAAGCATGACGCTAATATACTTTTAATATATACATTAAAAAAAATAGTAAAATTTTTGTTAGTAGATTTGCAATGTACTATCAAAAAAGGGAATACATTTCAAATACAATAAAATATTTTTTTTTCACTATAGGGTTAATATGCATCAATTGCAATAGTATTAATTTCTCATGTACACCATGTTTGCAGAGGGAAATAGAAGTGAATAATATCAGCAGGGAAAATCGAGACACAGCCGAGAGAGTTATGAAACCCTTCAACCCTCGTCCGTATTTGAAATGATTTGACCTCCACTTTCTGATATTGTGTTTCAGACACTTCAGGGACCTTGAATGTCCTTATAACAACTGTGTTTGAGTAAATATGTGTCCGTATGTTATTCCTGCTTAAACAAGAAACATTCTGCATGTGTTGACAGTGAGTACAACCGTAGATAAAGACGCCGTTGTGAAGTTCTGCGATGTTTTATGTCTGTGCAAACATGTGGGTTTATGGATCAGAAACGTCATTCATGCGCTGTGTTTTGTCCTGATAGGTTGGAGGAGTTGCAGGAGTCTCGGGAACTCTGGGATTGATCTCGGCTTCTGTTCTGGCCGCCGCCGATGACAAACCCAGCACAACTTTGAGTGTAGATGAGGTACTTTTATAGACTTCACAGGGTCACATTTTAACCATAAACTTAGCTGGGAAAAAATTTTTTTTTTACATATAGAAAAGCAAGGAATTGACCATTAAGATAAAAATATTTTTGAACATCATTGTATTTGTTGTACTGGCTTTAATTTGTGCTGATAAAAAAAAAAAAGCATTGTATTGCAGTATTTTTTTACTCTATTACAGTAATGAAAATAAGAAGAAACTTATATAGAAAGCAGACAGATTTCTTCATGCAAAATATAATTTCATATTTTTTCCTTTGACTTTAGGGTGAAATCTGACTTAATGTGTTCAACAGTATATGAATTATGTGTCCTAATCTGTATTACAAACAAGTTTAGTGGTAAGGAAACTATGGTAATTTTAACATTAACTCTATAAAAACATTGCTTGTGTGTAGATGAAGTATTTTTTTTTCAAACTTCACAGGGTCATATTTTAACCCTAAAATCAACCTTCATAAGGTAAATGAAGCCTAAACTTTTGCATTTTCAAAAAAAAAAAAATCTGAACATCATAGTGTCTTAATTCATGCAGATTTCTATAAATAAATTAAAAAAAAGATTGTTTTGCAGTATTTTCTACTTTATTGCTGTAATGAGAATCTAATGAGAATGAGAATCACCATTGAGAATAATAATTACAAAAAACTCCAATAAAAAGTCCGGATTTATACTGTAAAGGGAGAAAATGTGCTTAATTGTCATGAAAATAATGTCAAAATACAACAACAAAAATATGAATAGTCATAAATTTGACCCGAATGTGTTCAACAGTGCCTGAATGATCTGTCCTCCTAATGTGTATTACAAACAAGAGTTTAACATTCAACTCAAAGTAAAATGTCAGGATGCAAAATGTCAATTAGACTACAAAAAAATTAAAAATAATGTTTAATTAAAATGACATAACACTCAAAAGTAAAATGATGCATTAAGGTAATGAGAGAAAATGTGCTTAATTGTTATGAAAATAATGTAAAAATGCAACGAATCGTCAATTAAAAAAATATATTATTATTATTATTATAAGTCCTAGAGTTTCATAGCTAATTTAATTGTTTTTTCTTAGACTTCGGGGAGGTTCATCAGAACCCGAATGATCCGCATTACAAACCAGAGTTTAATGTTACGGAAGTTATGGTGATTGTAACAAACAGGTGAAACTCTTATAAGGTGCAAAAGTTATAATTTTGATGATTATGGCTTACAGCTTATGAAAACCCCAAATTCAAAATCTCAGAAAATTTGAAATCAATCAATAAATAAAAAGATTTTAAATAAAGAAATGTCGGCCCTCTGAAAAGTATAATCATGCATATGTATATAGTTATACATACTAAATATATTAGTTTCACCTTTTAATTTGAATTTCTAAAATACACAAACTTTTGCACGATCTTCTAATTTTTCGAGTTTTTAATTTTTCACCTGTACACGTTGCTTCTGTAGCTGTCTCTGTACACGACGACGGCGCAGAAGATCCAGCATGTGGAGCCGCAGGCCGGGCCGGTGGAGGAGGGCGTTTCCACACTGAGAAAACTAGCAGAACCTTATCTCACCTGGTGCCAGGTACACACACACACACACACACACACACACACACACACACACACACACACACACACACTCGGTCCTAGCTCTACAACAGCAGAGAGTGTTGGTCTTCTGTACTGGCCAACACATGTTCATTATTAAAACAGATTGCACTTGTGTATTTCTGCATTAAACTCAGCGTGTTGGCTAATCTGCTCTGCATGGCTTTTCTGTCGCTCCATCTCTTCATCTCATGACAGAATATGTTCCTAATTATTAATAATTAATAATTATCTACAACACCAGAAACGCTTTGCAATCATGTACAACACTCACTAATAATTCAATCATTTACAACAGCTGGAAACCACCAATCAGCCAGGAGATCTCACAAAATCAAGTCCAGATCATATACAATATTATTTAGTTTTTTATTCGGGGATGAAATATTTTTTTCCCATAAAAAAAAAAAAAAGTTATGTCATAATGCAAAATATTATTATTATTATTAATCTTAATGGTCCTAAAACTGGATGTTGTATTTTTCTATTCCTGCTTTTGATTTTAGGATGAAATCTATTCTAAAACTAAAATAATCTATTACACTCATACTGGATAATAATATTAGCAGAAAAATAAATATATACAGTAAATATCAAAAATCTAATTGACTAATAACTAGTTAGTAATTAATAATTAGTCTTGCCTAATTGATTTGATATTTCTAAACATTTGAAATATTGACTTTGTTTTTTATTTTTTGGTGTCTGAATTGTAAATTAAAGCTGCATTCTATAAAATTTTGCATTTTATAGCTTTTAGTTTATTGGGCATAGAAAAAATACCCTTTTGTGATTTTGTGTGATGTGATTTTACATGATGATTTATAATCACTTGAATGATTTGGTTCCTCTTCATTGCGGTTGTGATTTTCCTGGTTTCTGGTGGTCTGATCCGCGTCCAGCACACGGCCAGCTCGGCCAATCACACAGTCCAGGTACCCATGAGCACTTGCACACGCCATCACTCACGCCGCTCGCAGATCTGGATGTGTTCGGCTTTACTGCGTAGAAAATAACTTCTACAGGAGTCAACACTTGAAGTGGATCAAAACCTTTAATCAAAGTTATACAGGAATTTAACACCCGTTTTTTTCTTAAAAAAAGTTCATCAAAGTTGTTAAATCCACTTCAAATGTGGACTATACTGTATATTATTTGAAATAGTTGGCAGTATTTAGTATACACTCACTGTGCAGTAAACAGTATGCTAGTATGCTTCATTTCCGAACATATAGCCATTGTGTTTGCTTGTGCAACGGACAGATTTCTGCTCTGTGTTCCAGACACACACATTTGTCTTTATAAGTGAAAGAAAGTACCAAAGTCTATTGCATCAACAACGACTGTTTTTAAAGCTCTCGCTTCTGCACTTGTTCAGACAAAGCCTCGTTCAGTCGCGCCTCGGGATAATCCTAAATCATGCTTTTACAACATTTTCAAATGTTCATTTTCAGCATAAATTATGCCATGTTAATCAATCAACTAGTGATATATAAATACAAACTTTATTATATAAAGCTTTTAGATTGATTAAGCGCATGTTTATTCTTTTGAGATCTTTATAAATTTTGTGACATTTAAATTTAGTTGATGCACATGCATTTATATAGTCCGATATTTTATTTCAGCTACCTTCTCAAACTCGAACTGATTCCTGCCTGTTTAAATTCATTATGTTTTTCATAACATTCGGTTAACCCTAACCAAGCTGTGGGACATACTATCACTTCATAAAATCGAATCTTTAACAAATGCTCTGTCGTATAGATTTTTTTGCATCCTGTTCTGCCAATCATCTTCTCACGGTTAACATCCTCCACGTTTAATTTCATTTAATTTCCTACCATATTGGAGAAAAGTAGCAGCATTTATATGCCAATCACAGATGTTAATATAATAATGCATTTAAAAGTTAATGGTGAAACGGATCTTTATAAAAGTTCATGTTGCAGATGAAATATCATTTCACGGATCACACGGATAACATTAAATAAATATTTTTATCAGGTTAAATGTTGATTATTAGTCGCTCAAACCCCTCTAAAGCTCTCTACTTAACTTAAAGGGATACTTCAGCTCTGGAAAGATGAATGTGTATTTAAAATGGGTCATTTATGTAGAAGAAATGTGAAATTATTTTTGAATTTGGAGCTTTCTAGACTGAGAAAAGCCAGAAAATTTATTTTTGGCTTATGTGGATGAAAGACTACAACTCCCAGAATGCACTTGCTTCGCTGCCCTAGGAGGACACGCCTACCGGTAACAGAGCGCAGTAGTTAAACAACAAGTCTAGGCTATGAGTCTCTGTGACAAGTCTGCCCGGGATTCGGGCCAAAAAAATCCTCCGATGACGCAAAATGACGATTTTTGCGCCATCTGAGGATTTTTTTCAGACAAAATAAGTACATAAATCTCTCTTCTTCAGGGGGATATGAGGGTGGAAAACACGGTAATTCGAAAATACTACAGGTTTCTACTAATACAAAGCTTAATGCTAAATCCTGAAGTATCCCTTTAACCATCAGATCCGCCATGTTTGTAGTTTTTTTAACCGTTTACTCGCGTTTGTAGTTCTGAACCAAATCCTCCTCCAAAATGCAATGGTTTGTGGGCAATATTAGCCATTAGAGTGAGCAACGATCCGCACTTCGAAAATCTACCGGAAATGGAGACCATACGAGGCACACTCTTTTCAACATACTATACTTTGGGACACACTTATTCTAATGTCACACACTGTTTAGGATGGATAGTGTGTTCATTGGGACGCATGGACTGAGTTTATGGAGATCGCTGTAAACCCGCTGAAACAGTTTAGATTTGTTCGACTCTGAAACTCAGAGTTTGTTGAACTCGCTTCATGCAACAGGCCTCTGATGGAAAACACTGTGCAGGACATTCAGAAAGGACATCCTCTGCTTTTACAGCTTTTTTGCTGTACGGTGTCCACTAGCATCACAAAGTGATGAAATATAGCATGTCATCAGTCAGAGAACTGCAGACACTGCACTTTACAGCAGCTGATAAAGCGTTTGACTCGGTGCCAGTCTTGCCCTGTCACTCTGCCCTCTCTATTCTACTCTACAGTTTTACTTGCATAACACACTCGAGGAAAGCACACACTGACCCACATCTGAAAGCAGAACGCCTTGAATAAGTGAAATTCTGCTGAATATGAGTGAATATGTCAGCATGTTGTTGACCCCTGAGTTTGTGTGGGACTCTCTCTCTCTGTCGGACCAATTGTGTACAGCAGGACCTGTTTGAAAACAGTCATTGTTTTTGCAATCCCATTTGGTAAAGTCACTTGAAATCACACACTACTTGAAACATGCTAATATGTCTGAAAGTGCTACATTCATATTATTTGCTTAAAACAATGCAATTTGCAATAATTAATAAACAAGCACACAATTCAGTGTTTTCAAATTCATTAATATTCACCCTAATATTTTTATTGTTTTCTTTAAAATTTTTGTAATTTTGTTTTTATTTCTATTTAGCTTTATTTTATTTTTAGTAATTCTAGTATTTAAATTTTAACATGTTGCCAAAGCAACATTCCTAATTTATTATTCTAATTTTAAACTTTAAATCTAAAAGTTTTATTTTATTTTTCAGCTTTATTTCATTTCAACTAAAATAATTTTTTTAATAGTTTTAGTGAACAATAACATTTGTGCACACATTAATTCTAAGGAAATCTCCAAAGCCTTCTGTAATTTTTTTTTTATTTTGTTTAATTATTAATTAGTATTTATTTAATAGTTGTCCTTAGTTAGCTCAAGTGCTTCGCTTTTGCATATTCATATCTATATCTATATTTTCTTATCTCTTTGACAGAGCACATATAGCAGACTATCTGATAAGATATAGTATAAGAATACTGATACTGATAAGAGTATAATATAGACTCTCGGTCATGCATTATGGGTTTATGGCTTCTGATAAAGATCTGTCCAGGAGGTGCATTTAGCAAATATCAAAATATAACTTAGACATAAAGTACAGTAATAAACCTTTTGGACTGTCATTATGTCATATTTTAAGGCCTTTATGTATAATGCGTTATAATGCATTTTTTCTTTTCATAGATAATTGCAATGCATTTGAATATTTGCAGATTTGCAGAAAGGTGTAGCAATGAATAGATAAGTATTATATAATGCATTATGACTGTGGTTACAATTATTCATGAGATGATATAATGCATTATAAGGTGCATTACAAGGCATAATAAATGCATTAAAAATAATTGCATAATACATTATGCTGTATATAAAGGGTTTAAATGAAGTGTTATCAACCATTCATCTTACTTGCTTTAAAAAAAAAAAAGTACTTAGTGCTTTGGTTGAAAGTGAAAGTGGTCATGCGTTTCTCATGATCTAGTCAGACTAGGTCTTTTCTCACGGTGTGGCACTTCATTTTCACAGTGATTCTAATAAAGTAAAAGCAACTAGTGATCCTCATTTCTCATTTCTTGCATTGAATATCAGGGTGTCTATGGGACGGTGAAACCCAAGGTTGACGGCACTGTACAGTTTGGGCAGAGTAAGCAAACAAAACATGCTTTTTTTTTTACTTTTTCAATAAACTTACATCAGTTAAGTGAATATTTTGCCCTGTAACCCAGACAGTTATGCCTACCTGAAGAACCCTCCGCCTGAGTTTTACCCCAGAGCCGGAGTCATCGGCTTCGCCGGGATCCTGGGCCTTTTCCTTGGAAGAGGTAGTGAAAGTTGGATTGATGCATTTCTGCTTTTCATTAAAGAGACCAAAATCTGAACTGACCTAAAACGTCTATTTGTGATCTTGCATCCACTGATAATTCAAATAGATTTAACATTTCATAAGTTTGGGGTCGGTAAGATTTTTAATGTTTTTGAAAGAAGTCTTTTCTGCTGTTTATTTGATCAAAAAATACATTTGAAATTGTGAAATATTACAACTCACCATACCTGTTTTTTATTTGAATGCATTTAAAAATATATACTTTATTCCTGTGATCAAAGCTGAATGTTCATCATCATTACTCCAGTCTTCAGTGTCACATGATCCTTCAGAAATCAGGATAATATGATGATTTTCTGCTCAAGAAATATTTTTGATTATTATCAGTGTTGATCTGCTTGATATTTTTTGATGCATTTTGCTTTCAGAATTATTTGATAAATAGAACTTTGTTTTCTTATCCTACAAATTTAATGTGTCCTATTAATTTCTTCAAAAATACATTAATAAAATCTGACTGACCTCAAACTTGTACTGTATTTTGCACTCTAAGGCTCGAGACTGAAGAGACTGGTCTACCCCACTGGTCTAATGGCTGTGGGAGCGTCCATGTATTATCCACAAGAGGCAGTGACCATCGCAAAGGTAGGCGTGTCTCCAGTTCCTGTGTGCCGTCTATTTTCATTGGCTGTAGGGTTGTGAGATGTTATCATCATGCGGGACAGTGTTTTTAAACGGACCTCAAATCAAGAGGAGGAGGAAAAGGGTGAGGCGAGGTTACGATCCGTAACTTTCCACCAAAACAGCAGCTGAAACACATTCCTACCAACTCCCAAGGACACAAGCTGAACCTCACGCTGGGATGTGCATCAACACGGGGTTTATTATCAGCCGTTTGTCTGTTTTGATAGTAACTGACATGGTCTTTGCAGTGGAAAGTGGTGTGAACCTCTCTGGCTATCTCTCTCCGTCACACACGTCCTGCTGAATCCCTGTCAACACACATCACGGCACGAGCGAGCGCTCTCATATTAGAATCTCTCTAAAGGGCCGTTTGGGCGCTGCGTGTCCTCGTCCTGTCAGATATGCTGATGGATACGTCCTGAACAGCCAGCGGGGTCACTGGTTAAAAACATTAAAAAGCCCAAAATAGGCAGTTTCACCCCGACGCCCCTCGGGTCACTTCATGTGCTCAAGGTTAGGCTGGATTATTGCAGGTTGCTGCTACAGTACTACACCATCTGGCCCCAAAATACATTGCACTTTCTTCATTGATGGCCATTCAAACGTAGCCTAGTGTTCTGGCTAGCACAATCTTTGCGAGTAACTTGGAGATCATTCAAGTGTATTGGAGATCAATACAATCAATTGGCGATCTTGGAGTGTCATTCTCTGCAACAACAGTGGAAATCAACAACAGTGGAAATCTTACTTAGCAATTTTGACTCGTTTTCCAGTACAGATATCTAAACATTCTTAAATCAAGATACATTTACTTGAGAAGCAAAAATTACATCAGATATTTTAGTTTTCTGAAAAAATGTATCAATTAAGTCAGAAAAATAGGGGGGAAAAAATATTATTTTTCTGACCCCATTGGCAGTTTTTTTCCCCTCCGTTTTTAGCAAAAACTATATTTTGTTAAATTTTCCAGAAACCAAGACACAATATGTACTTTTGATTCTCTAGTAAATGCATTTTGATTTAAGCAGGTTTAGATATTTGTACTGGAAAACAAGACATAAATATGTTGCATAAAGTCACTTTTAGAAGTGTATGAAATACTGTGTTTTAGTGTAGAGAAGATGTTGCAAGTAATGTTACTTTTATATTACTGTGTCTTTGCAATAGATATATATACACACACCTTGTAATGTATTATTGGCATTCTGAGTCGGTTTAATTCATACATTGAAAGAAAGTCCTGTTTATTATACCATGCTGAAATACATTTAATTTTAAGCAGCAAAAAAGACATTAAAATAATATACAGGAGTCAACATTTGAAGTGGATCAAAACTTTTTAAATCAAAGTTATCCATGAATTTTGAACAATACCCCCTTCTTGTCTTTGGAAAACTTCGATTCACTTTTTTGATCCACTTTAAATGTTCACTACTGTAGTATTTTTACCAGCAATGCATCACATTTAGACCAGTTTCCCAACAGCTATGACCATTGTGTAACCCTCCAATAACATCAGGGCATTCATCAGTTGAAACACACACTACATCTACTGAAAAAAAGTGCCGTGAAAAGTGACTCTTCACACTGAAGTGATTGTTTCTAATCTTCCCACAACACAGAACACAGGAGACTCTATATACGACCTGGCGCTTCAGGCGTATGTTTCTGTGGAGAAGCTGATCAGAAACACACCGGCCTCAAAGAAGCAGAACGTGAGTTTGTCTTTTCCTTTTTACAATGTATACGTGTGTTCATTAGTTCATGCATTCTCTGACTTGGCATTTCCAGAGTCGTGTTGTACCGTTTGAGCTGCAGATGTTTCACTTTGCTTTGTCTTTTAATAGGATCGAGCGGAAAAGAGTTCCAGCGGGGAGACCAAAGCTTAGGTACAAAATATTAAACATTATAAACAGCATGGAAACACAACACAGCTGCACAAAATGAATAAACAACATTTATGTCATCACATCAGGCCCTTTTCCATATCGCATTGAGAATTCTTGACACATGAAACATGTTAAATGGTCGTAAAATTGCCAGAATATCTTATTGAGTGTCCACCACTAAAATCCACTTTTCTGGCCCATTTTTGCACTTCTGTGATTTTTAGTGAATGAAATGAGTTTACACAGGTGTAGAGAATCACATTAACATCATCATCCAATCACAAACACAATACCTTCTTTGCCCCGTCTTTAAATGGATAGTTCACCCAAAAATGTTGTCATCATTTACTCACCCTCATGTTGTCCCAAACCTGTATGAGTGTCTTTACAAAGATATTTTAGAGAAGATTGGTCATTGACTTCTATAGTAGGAAAAATAATACTATGGAAGTCAACTGTTTGATTACCAACATTATTCATGATGTTTTATTTTGTGTTCAACAGAAGAAAGAAACTCATACAGATTTGAAGAAACTTGAGGGTGAGTAATTAATGACAACATTTTCATTTTTGGATGAACTATCCCTTTAATGGTTTTATTTCAAATAAACGCTACTTAGTTAAATATTTCACTCTCTAATGCAATGACATTCAGGCATGTTTAAGTGCGTTTTGTTTTTCACAGTACTACTAAATCTTCACTTTCTCAGAAATCATGACTTTCCCTTGCTGTGTTTGTTTATAGGTACATAAGCAACTCTCAGGTTGTTGTGGTACAGCAGACACGAGATCTCCATCGGCCGCTCACTTTATGACATACTTTTGCACTAGCCACTTCCTGTTTCATCTGTTGATCATCAGAGGCGTTAGTGGTCTGTCTGGAGCGTTTTTAACTACTGGGATTGTGTTAAATACACTGGTGTACCTAAATAAATTATATATACATACACGGTGTGATGTGATTTATGACAAGTTCATCTGTAGTTCAAGAGGAAACATTAGATTTGGGGTTAGCATGTTAGTGTCAGCACGGTTTGAGTCGGAAAACACTGAACTTCCTCTTTCTATGCAAACATAAAATCGAAACTGCAAATGGAAGCAATAAAACGACCTCTAAACTGGTTTCGTCTTGGATTTTAACATCTTTTTGGTTTCCAAACAGCATCATAAGATTAAAATATTTCCTAAAGACGTCATTAGATGTTTGAGTTGTTTTATGACATCAAAAGTAGCATGAGAGATTATGAAGCCGTCTGCTCTTGCGGTTCTTTGTCGTCGGTCATCAAGTCCAACACACCTACTTTTTAAACCTGTTTGTTAGAAGAAAGTTACTTTCAACATGTCAAGATGAAATCAATTGATTTTATATTTTGAAATAACACTGATTCAAAACATAAGAGTTGCTAGTGTTTCTTTGTCAACATGCTGATCCAACAACACCTTTACCAAGACCAAAATCAGTGATCAAGCACTCAGTCTTTCTTAAAGTAAAAGCTTTATTGTAAACAATACATTGCAGGTCTATCAACAATTGTCGTCTACTCCAGGGTTTCCCAACTCGGTTCCATGAGGCACAGCAACAGTGCACATTTCAGATGTCTCCTTTCTACTCCTAGTCTTTAGCTATTAAGATTAAGATTAGGAAGAGTTGTATAGTGTGTGTGGTGCTGGTGTGCCTCCAGGATCAGGGTTGGGAAACACTGGTCTACTCTATTAAAATACTCCTTTATCAAACTGTTTCTTCTGCACTGGCGTCTACTTGGATGACATCTTGAGTAGGTTGCACTTGTCGATCTCGTACAGACGCCATCCCTCCTCGTGGGAGAGATCCGATGCTCCGCGCCGCTTGTAAAACTCGATGGATGACGTGTTCCACTCGGCCACGATGAAGTGCATCCCGCTGCATCGAGTCTTCACTGCCGTCTACAGACAAAAACATTTGAATAAAGGGGTTTAAAATGACCCATAACAAGATAAATATGTAGTAAGGTTCTCGAATGCATTATGCATACCTCACTTAGCATCTTCAGGATCTCAGAGCCCATTCCATAACCTGAATTGTAGGGAAGTTAATAAATAATAGATATGATATATTATACATGACCATTTCAATGCACTTCTTTGTTTACAGCAACAGGTAGCATGTCTTCTTACCTCTGAATTCCTTCATCACATAGAAGTCTTCCAGATAAAGCAGCTTCCCAATCCAGGGGTCATAGGTAAAGTAGTACATAGCAAAGCCAACCACTGTATAACCTGAAGTGAAAAAAACGTGAAGATCGTTAGAGCACCGGGGTTTAACAGGGTTAAAGAGAACAGAAAGAAACTGGAGCTGATACAGCGGGTCTGACGTCACTTCCCATACATGACGCAGAAAGATACATTGTAACAATTTCATCGAAAAAATAACATTAGCTGTAACAATATTGATTCACGATCAAAACAATAATAAAAAAAAATCTGAATTATTCTTGGAAAAAAAAACTGATGTTTACTTGCCTTCAAGAGACTGTTTATCCTTCGGTACTTCAGCGACGACGCAGTGATAAAACGGATGATCTCCAAAACCGTCCTCGAGCAGCTCTGGGAAATAAACAGGCCTAAATAACCATCATACATTCATAAATATCATACACTGAAACGACTGAGACCAAATTTGTGTACCTTTCTCGGTCAGGACGACCTGTTCCTCCATTTCTTCAAATTTCGCAAGTTCCTAAAATTAATTAAAAGGCGTATATTATTCCACAAACGACCAGAACGTAAAAAATTTCTTAATTAAAACGTTAAAATAATAAGTTATTCTATGAAATAATTATTCTACGCATGCGCCGTATGTCTGTTTTTACCTTTATGAGTCGCAGTATGTCAGACACGTCCTTGGGCTCGGCCTTTCGTAATATAAACTTGTCCATTTTCTTCTTTTACTCTTTTTCCCTTTTCTTACTAGTCCTCGGTATGTGAAATGTAGTAAGATTTGTTTCTTCATTCGGTTCCAAGGGGGTTACCCTCAGCAGAAAGTCTGGGTTTTTCACCCTGTCAGTGAAGAATTACATGAAGTCGTCGCCGGAAGCGCTTTGTCTTAACGCTGAGCTTGAGCTCTATTTATATGCTGGGCGCTGACGTCACAACCGGAAGTACTGAGTTGACTCACATCAGTAGTACAGCAAGATAACCAGTTCGAACCAGATCAAAGAAACAGTAGTTTCGGATATTGTGTCAAGTTTACATACCAACATAGCACGATTTAACGACACTAAATATGTTACTAAATAATCTTGTATTTCTTATTTTTAGCATGACCTTTTGTTTTAAATATTTAAACATTTACATTTAATCATTTAGCAGACGCTTTTATCCAAAGCGACTTACAAATGAGGAGAGCAATATAAGCAGTTAAACTAAAGGTGATGATACACAGGGCAACTTTTTGAGCAATGTTGCTGGGCAATGTTGCCGTCAATGGACAACCAGATGAGACACAGGGCCCACGACCGATCTAAATTATCCAGAAAGAAATGTATTGCCCATTTTCAATGAGAAAGTGGCCAAGCAACAATCACTCGGCAACATTGCTCAAAAAGTTGCCCTGTGTATCATCACCTTAACAATTGGAAAAAAATATGTAAGTGCAGCCTATGACCCTTCCCAGTTTAGTATAACGCAATATTTAACTTTTTTTTATTATTATTATTATTAAATAGATATAGAAGAGAAAGTGTTAGTATTTGTTTATATTTTATTATAATTCCAGATTTTCAATATGGTTTTAGTCTTCTGGACCCTCTGGATATATCAAAGTAAAATAGCATCATCAGATACAAATCAAAATATTATTTGACTGCAGAATACAGTCTCCTTTGCTTTATTGTCTAGTTCTTATAAGGTGTCATTATATCAAGCTAAGACATGAACAACATATTTCACAGTTTGCATCAAAGCCTGTTGCCTAACTCAACTGCTAGGTACAACTTGAACTTTTTAACACTGTGTTATTGTAGGCCTGCATTCTAGTTTCAGGCTTTGTTTATTATTGTTGATGATGACAGATTGTAAGCTCAGCTGTGTAATCTAGCACACCTTTTTACATTCAACGTATTTTTATTTGCATGAGATTTTATGATTGGCAGCTATGGAATCTAAACCTTTAAATATAAAGTTCACTCAATTCTTCTTTCTCACATTTACTGCTGATGTGTTTATTTCGGTTCCTTGCCACTGTTGCCTTTGGCTTGCTCAGTTGGGGATATTCAAATTAATTAACCAATCATTAATAACATTGATCAGCCCTTCCAAACTTGGATGTCTTTTTTTTATTTGATTGTTTTCCACTAATAAACAAACATTGTTATGTTGTTTTGATTGATACTGTGAAGCTGCTTTGATACAATCTGTATTGTGAAAAGCGCTATATAAATATACTTGACTTGACTTGACTTGACTTTATAATACTTGCTGGAGGAACTAGGGATACACATTGTTTTTGATAATGGAGATTGATGTCATTAGATATTGCTATATACAGAGGCAATGATATCATGCATCATTGCTCTGTGTGCAACATTTCAATGGCAGAATAATCTTAAATATCTTTATATCCCTTGCCTTTTAAAGCTATGATCAGTCTAAAAATTGCATAAGTTGGCCTATATGCATTGTGTCAATATAATACAAACATTTACACACACATAATGTGTATATATATATATATATATATATATATATCACATACATCCACTTGACTGGTACTTCAAACAACAATGCTTAGACTTATGTAGTGGATGTGCGTGATGTTTACTCCAAGAATAGTCCAGTTAGATTTGATTTTTAACAGTATAATAATGTCTTTGCAATGCAAAATAAATATTTTATGCAGTGCTTAATGATTTTTATAAAGTAAATCTAAGAATAACTTTGATATTGTTTGTAATATTTCTAGATGCACATTTACTGGACTGAAGCAACTTACATTTATTTGATCATCCATACATCATATTTTGCAAAAATCATGTTAATATGTGAGTATCAAATATCATAAGACTTTTGAGAAATGTTTATTTGTTCATCTCTCAATCATAATTGTATTCATTGCATTATATGATTTGCCCCACAATAAAAAACAACTGAGCTTTGATCATAAAACTAGCATTTAAGAAATCATATAGTTTGAATCAATATGTATTGTGAAAAGCGCTATACAAATAAATTAGAATTGAATTGAATTGAATTGAATATATAGAGTGAAGATTGATATTTATATGCATTTTGAGTGTTTTATACTGTTAAAGACCTCATTCATTACAAGCTATCAGAATTTCATTCTACTTTCTGGCCATATATATACACTCACCGGCCACTTTATTAGGTACCCCATGCTAGTAACGGGTTGGACCCCCTTTTGCCTTCAGAACTGCCTCAATTCTTCGTGGCATAGATTCAACAAGGTGCTGGAAGCATTCCTCAGGGAGTTTGGTCCATATTGACATGATGGCATCACACAGTTGCCGCAGATTTGTCGGCTGCACATCCATGATGCGAATCTCCCGTTCCACCACATCCCAAAGATGCTCTATTGGATTGAGATCTGGTGACTGTGGAGGCCATTTGAGTACAGCAAACTCATTGTCATGTTCAAGAAACCAGTCTGAGATGATTCCAGCTTTATGACATGGCGCATTATCCTGCTGAAAGTAGCCATCAGAAGTTGGGTACATTGTGGTCATAAAGGGATGGACATGGTCAGAAACAATACTCAGGTAGGCTGTGGCGTTGCAACGATGCTCAATTGGTACCAAGGGGCCCAAAGAGTGCCAAGAAAATATTCCCCACACCATGACACCACCACCACCAGCCTGAACCGTTGATACAAGGCAGGATGGATCCATGCTTTCATGTTGTAGACGCCAAATTCTGACCCTACCATCCGAATGTCGCAGCAGAAATCGAGACTCATCAGACCAGGCAACGTTTTTCCAATCTTCTATTGTCCAATTTCGATGAGCTTGTGCAAATTGTAGCCTCAGTTTCCTGTTCTTAGCTGAAAGGAGTGGCACCCGGTGTGGTCTTCTGCTGCTGTAGCCCATCTGCCTCAAAGTTTGACGTACTGTGCGTTCAGAGATGCTCTTCTGCCCACCTTGGTTGTAACGGGTGGTTATTTGAGTCACTGTTGCCCTTCTATCAGCTCGAACCAGTCTGGCCATTCTCCTCTGACCTCTGGCATCAACAAGGCATTTCCGCCTACAGAACTGCCGCTCACTGGATGTTTTTTCTTTTTCGGACCATTCTCTGTAAACCCTAGAGATGGTTGTGCGTGAAAATCCCAGTAGATTAGCAGTTTCTGAAATACTCAGACCAGCCCTTCTGGCACCAACAATCATGCCACGTTCAAAGTCACTCAAATCACCTTTCTTCCCCATACTGATGCTCGGTTTGAACTGCAGGAGATTGTCTTGACCATGTCTACATGCCTAAATGCACTGAGTTGCCGCCATGTGATTGGCTGCTTAGAAATTAAGTGTTAAGGAGCAGTTGGACAGGTGTACCTAATAAAGTGGCCGGTGAGTGTATATATGCACAAAATAGTATATTTTTGCTCAGTTTGGGTAAAAAAATTTTTCCTCCTCTAGTGTGACATCCATATTTTCACTATATCATACTATAAGAGCCATAAAAGAAAAAAAACATATGCAAAGTTTTTTCAGCCCTGAACATTCTCTGAATGTTTGCAGAAGTCTTTATCTCAGCACAAGCATCTCAAGTGTTCTTCCATTTACAGTTTAAGTCCATGAGCCGGACTGTATTTCTGAATGGGATATAATCAGCACTGACTCATTCACATCCGCCCTCATCTGGAAGTCCTTATTGAGAGACTTAAAAGAGTTTCCTAAGGATACAGAGTCATTTCCAAAATACTTGACCTAACAAAAACATTCATGCATTTCTTAATATCTGGAAAATAAGGCTGGAAACCTTTTGAATAAATAAAGCAATTGTTTATAAGGATGTCTCAGACGTCACAGGGAAGGAAGGCATTGTTATTTTCACAGCTCTGCGTTTCCTTTAGACCAGCACAACTGAAACACTCAAGAAAGAAAGAACCTGCATCACATATTGATACATTTCCTAGATAAACCATCTCTGTATTATGGAGTTAATAATACAAAAACATAATAATCACAGCGTCACGGTTACGTAACGTGGTGCTAAGAAATGCTCACGATGAGAAATAACAAGACTGGTAGAACCAGGAGAAAACCACAACCAAACGTTAACGAGAACCGACAGAGAGTAAGGGAGAACACAGCGAATATATACATGAGACAAACAAAGGACATAAACAAGATAATGAATGACACACAGCTATACTAAATGACCTAATGTGACAGTCACATTCCCTCTGCCTGCAGGAGCAGGCCTTTACAAATAAATCTGTAATTTCCATTCAGTTTGGCTGTGTTCCTGGGAATTCCTCAGAAATATCTTAGAGAGCAAACAACAGACTGTAATACAGCTGGACTGAGAGCTACTTGTTAAGTGTTGAAGGGCTTTGCTAATCAGTGGTAAAGGAGCATCACAACTTTCCTCAACAAGACACATGATTCCCTCTACCTTGTTCATTTCCGATATCGATCCTCATCAAAGAGGGACTATCTCTATTATATATAACACCTTATTCACATGCCATCCCTTAAATTCTGACAGTCTGCAGATTACTTGGGTTAGGGATCTTAAGATGGATATAGAGAGACAGACAGAGACCAGCAGTACATGTATTAAATACACAAGTTCAGTATGGAGTACAGCAAGGCTCAGTACTAGGACCGGTAACACTTTATTTTGATGGTCCCTTTTGAAAGTGCTATTGACTATAATGGCGCTTTTCCACTACACAGTACCAGCTCGGCTCGGCTCGCCTCGCCTCGCCTCGCCTCGACTCACCTTTGCTTGGTTTTCCACTGTGTAAAAGTTGTACCTGTACCTGCTTTCGGGTACTTTTTTTCGTACCACCTCCGGCGAGGTTCTAAAGCGAGCTGAGGCGATACTAAAATGTGACGTGTAAACACAGCAGACTGCTGATTGGTCAGAGAGAATCGTCACTATTCACTGCGTCATCAGTGAATAACCCTGCCATTTTTAAATAGTTTGGCCAGATTGCGTGATATCCCCATTACTACTACTTTTATGGCAACTCGGAAGAATACGCCGTGGTCAAACGAGGAGTACGTGTCGCGGGTGTGTCGCGACTCACGGCTCGTGCAGAAGATTACGTCACGGCAGTTTCCTGCAGCGTCGCTATGACGACCAGGTACTATTGTGGAGGTACTATCTGGGACAATGATGTCCTAAAATGTTTTTCCTTTGTGTTTTTCGCTTACAGAAGACTGTGTTGTCAAAACAATCTTTGTGATCCGTACTAGGTACTAATGGAAAACGGAGCGAAAAGCGAGCCGAGTCGAGCTGGTACTGGTAATGGAAAAGCGCCATACGTAACTTTGCAACTACATGTCAACTAACTCTCATTGGAGTATTAGTAGACTGTCTGCTTAATATCTGCATATACTTTATTGTGATGCTCCTCCAACAGGCACTAAACTGACTATAAGTAATTTTGCAACTACATTAATCTAACCCTAACCCTACCAGTCTATTAACTAACACTCTAATGAGAGTTAGTAGACATGTACGAGCAACGTTACTTATATAGTCAACAGAATGTCTTAAACATATATCCTACATATCTGACCCTACCCTACATATCTGATCACAAGTTCAGTATGGAGTACAGCAAGGCTCAGTACTAGGCCCGTTGCTGTTCACTCTGTACATTAGAAAGCATGGCTCTAGTTTTCACTGTTACATTGATGATACTCAGCTTCTTATTTCATTGTTCTGTCAACACTGCATTGGCTCACAATTAAACATCGCATACATTTTAAAATCTTGCTAATGCTTACAAAGCACTAAATGGTTTAGCTCACCAAGTATTTAATTGAGCTCTTAATGCATTATAGTCCGTCTTTAGTCTATTGCAATCTCAAAATTCTGGCCAGTTGATAATTCCTAAAATATCAAAATCGACTGCTGGCGGTAGATCCTTTTCTTATTTAGCGCCAAAAGTCTTTCAAGCCTTGTTCGAGAAGCAGACACACTCTGTCAGTTTAAATCTAGACTAAAAACACATATCTTTAACCTGGCATACACATAACACATATCAGTTAAATGATTGTTGTGCTGCATAAATTATTTATTTTTTTCTGGAGTTTGGGTTCCATGCCACTGTCGCCTGACACTTAATATTCAACAATATTATTGATTTAACTGCACTGACACTATTACATGAGAACTGAACTGAACTGGATGACGACATCACTGTTTTCTCTAGAGCTGCTTTATAGCCAAATTGAAGTCATTTCATAATTGATGATATTTATAGTGGAACTGAATCATCACTGAACTGATTTCAGCTGAAGAATAACTCTATTTTCTTTTAGAGCTGCTGTACAGCCGGAATTATCTCTGTTTGCATCATTGAATAATTTTCCGGTTATTCTGTAAAGCTAACAATCTATATTATAAGGCGCTATAGAAGTAAAGGTGATTTGACTAGATGTGTCCATACGTCATCTGTTTGCTCTCGCCATGGGGTTACAGTGTAAAGTAGATCACACAGTCCACCGGCCTTAAGTACCAGCTAATTTAACTCACATGTTCTAGACTCTCTTCTGGGAGTGTGTTTTTGGCTCACTCTCAGTTCTCACTTCTGTTATCTATCCATCTCCGCTAGGCGGCTTGTTTGGAGTCCTTCCTATCTATACACTTTGAATATAGATAGGAATAAAACTGTACATTTTGGCATGTGTAAAGCTGCTGAAGTGGAGATCTCACTGCCTTTAAAGATATGGATTCTAATTGAAATGTACAGATGCAAATAGATAAATTACAATAAACACTCAAATGTGTGGGCTATTTTCTTTCCACTAGCCTGAAAAAAGATATCTTAATGAAGCAAAATAGACCAAAATCTTTAAGTTCACTAGTGCATGAAAAAACAAAAACAAACCAATGGTTTTGCCTGTAGTGTCTGTGCCTTAATCTTTTGGGATGGAATTGTAGAGTTTCAAAGTATAAAATGGGGAAGCATTAGATCTCATATATGTAACATTAAAAAGATGTAACATGAACAACTTTTTTATTTTTTCCCCCAGTATAATTTAAGAGGAAGTATACAAATAAGTAAATACGACATGTCTATATAAACATCATTACATTGCATTGTAAGTCTCTGATATATTCTCTCATGAATTATTAAATCACAAAAGGAAAAATAATCATGTATCTCTTTACGTCAAAACAAGAATATAATCTTAGTCATCTTTTGTATCTATTTTGAGGGGAATTACACATCTAAAGATAGAACTTTTTTCTGCCTTTTTATACTTGTCATACAAAAAACACAAAGACATAACGTGGACATATAGAATTATGGGTATATAATTCCATATAGAATTATGGGTATATAATTCCATATAGAATTATGGGTATATAATTCCATATATAATTATGGGTATATAATTCCATATAGAATTTTGGGTATATAATTTAGAATTATGGGTATATAATTTAGAATTATGGGTATATAATTCCATTTAGAATTATATAATTCCATTTAGAATTATGGGTAAGAGTCAAAGGTTTTGGATATAAAATCACACCCTGAATGCTTCAAAATGCCATTTGAAGGTCAGTCCTAGACTAAACTAAACACTTCATCCGGTTCACTCCTCGCTGGTCATCTTGAGGAGGTTCTGCTTGTCGATCTTGAAGAGCCTCCACCCTTCCTCCAGAGAGAGATCTGACGCCCCGCGCCGCTTGTAGAAGTCGATGGACGGCTTGTTCCACTCCGCCACGATGAAGTGCATACTACTACACCGGGTCCGTACCGCCGTCTGCAGGAATCAGACAATGATTGGGAACACTGACTTAGTACAAGATATACTGCCATGAGGAAGATTGGAGGGGCTGTATAATGTTAGATCATTAACCTGGGTATAATTATTAACTAGAATTGTAGACTTTGAGCTTTTCTGGAAAATAATTACATTTAGTATAGTTTAACGGAAAAATAATGCTGAATGTAATGTCTTCGGACACAATTGCATGCTGATTGCTATGAAATGAATTGCGATTAATCGCATCTAACATAAAAGTTTGTAGTGTTTTATTTGATATTATTTCCACATCGTCATTACAAATGTGAAATTGCAAATTAGTTTAACTTAAAAGTTTCACTTTTAATAAAAATAACACTAAAGTATATTTTAGTTAAGTTATATATATATATATATATATACATACACACACATATTACATATTTACAAACTTTTATCTTGTGATTAATCACGATTAATCGACTTGACAGCACTAGTTTACATTTATATTTAATGCAATTAGTTGAAATTAAGTGTGGGGGGGGGGGGTTTACGCACGTAAGCACAACTTAATATGCGATTTCATAATAATTATTATTTCTACTGTTTTTGAAATATTGTTAAAATGTACTGACTAGCATTTATGGTAAACTAAAATATACTTTAATGTCATTTTGATTGAAACTTGCATAAACTAATTTGCAATTTCACATTTGCAATGACGATGTTAAAATAATATCAAATAAAACACTAAAGTTAAAATTATAGTTTTACTTTACACTAGACTAGATGTCATATTTGTTACATGTGACTTTTACGTGTTAGTCAACACATCAAATCAAGTGCACTTCTTTAAAAGCACAACAATAGATTATGTTTACGTAATAGATTACGTAATTAATTTAAATGAACTTAAAAGTAAAACCATTGCAAAGTGCACTTCTAAAAGTGTGTACTTTCTTTAAGTACACTTTAGTGGCTCATGATTTCATTGAAAATATATAATCTTCAAATAAAAATTAAAATACACTTGTAAGATTTGAAGTACACTACAAGTGCATAATTAAGCTCACTTCAGTTTCACAAGGGTGACGGAAGGAAATTAAGTTTTAAAAAAAGGAAATTACCTCACTCAGTTTCTTCAGGATTTCAGAACCGATTCCAAAACCTAATTTAAGCAGAATGAAAAGTGTTACATATCATAAATCTGACAATTTGATTTCAGAAATGCATGTGGTCACATTCATACCTCGATACTCCTTCATGACGTAGAAGTCCTCCAAGTAGAGCAGTTTTCCAATCCAGGGGTCATAGGTGAAATAATACATGGCAAAGCCAACGATCACATGACCTGGAAGAAAGGTTCAATCACTCACACAGCATTTTTTAGCAACTTCAAAATCACAGATAAGACAGATTTTACACGGAGACAAACGCTGTTGGTTTGCGATTTACTGAAATTAATTTTCGGGTGGGATTATTGGCATCACAACCCTCACATACAGCACAGTCACGTCATTCCAGGTGTACATTTTTCAATTAATCTGTCATTCACTTTTTCTTTTCACTTTTATTGTGTTGATTTGAACATTTATACCACACTGCAAAAAAATATTTTCCTTAGTATTTTTTGTTTTTCCGTACAAATACACAGGTGAAACTCGAAAAATTAGATGGCTTACAGCTTATGAAAACCCCAAATTCAAAATCTCAGAAAATTAGAGTATTACATGAAATCAATTAAAAAAAGGATTTTAAATACAGAAATGTCGGCCCTCTGAAAACTATAATCATGCATATGTATATTATATATACAAAATATATTAGTTTCACCTTTTAATTTGAATTACTGAAATACACAAACTTTTGCACGATATTCAAATTTTTCGAGTTTCAACTGTATATATATGTATTTATATATATATATATATGTCGTGTTGTGTAAACATAAAAACATAATATAGCCTATATTATATTACACAACATCATTTGAAAACTTAAACTTTATATGCGTTCTGACAGTTCATTAACACAACAACTGCGTTTTGTGTGCCTGAAAACGCAAGTTTTTGAAACCGATACTGTTATTGTCAAATTTGTCACGGTTAAACTACAAAAGCGTGAATTTGAAAATGACTACGTCATGCGCATATATTATGTGTTCAGTCTATAAGCGTGTAGTGTTTCTTTACAAAGTACCATCGCCATCTACTGGCCTGGCATGAATAATACAGCGTTTTAGCTATTTTCACGGATCACGGAGATTGTTTTGACAACACGGTCTTCTGTAAGCGAAAAACACAAAGGAAAAGCGTTTTAGGACTTCATTGTCCTAGATAGATTTACTTGAGAAGTTAAATGTTGTAACTTCTTGTTTTCTTTATTTTGTACGTTTCTGCTTGAATTTTTCCCCGCCATTGACAACATTTTTCGGCAATCCATGTTTTCCCTTTTATACGGTAGGGGGCGCTATTACACATCTTCTGGAAGAGGAGCCTACTGAATGTTAATGGCCCTATTTTAACGATCTGAAACGCAAGTATCAAACGCAAGTATCTTTGTGTGCGGATCTCGCTGTTCCTGTTATACCGGCGGGATAAATGACTCTTGCACCGACGCAAATCTAAAATGTGTTGGTCTGAAGTCGCTACATCACTCATAGGTGTTGTTTGGGCGTAACGTGCGTCATCTCACATTCCCTTTAAGAGCAGGCGCGCTTGTTCCAGGGCGGATTGCTACTATAACCGATTATAACACAGAGAAGTGACATTGTATGTGGATGGAGAAACACACCCAAATTAGTTTCGGTTAAACAGGCGTATATTAATTTGGGTAAATGTGCAAGCTAAATTTATGCCTATTTTTTCACATCTTCATGGACACCACAAAGATTTCCCTCGTGTGGTAATATTTTTATTGTATGGTTTGCAAAAATGGGAACTGCTGCGTCTGTGTAGATGAGAGAAGCAAAGTGTGTAGTGTTGTGCACACTGTATATTATGGTCAAGCATGCGCCCTTAAAATATCATCTGAATAATCAGGTTTTTCCTGGTCTGTGGTGCAATTGTTTTCTAGCAACAGGGAACATTTGTTTCTGGAACACGGTGACTCTTTCACAAGTCCATTCACTAGTTTACCGAATCCCTGTGCGTCAGCTGCAAAATAGGGCCCTTCCCTATGTCCTAAGACATTTTGCTTAATTTAAGAATGTCAAGATATTTATACCAGAAAAACAAGACAAAAATACTGATCAAGTGTTTTTTTTTTGTTTTTTTTTGCAGTGCCGCAGAGTATTGGGAATCAAAACACGCAAGAAAGACTTTGATCGTTCATTCCTCCACAGATGTAGATGGAATATAGTTATAAAATAAAATATCATGGCATTCAGAATAATTTCCCCAAACATTTGCCCATTTGTTCTTCCTCGGAATTACTGAAAGATTCAATAATGGAATTATTCATTCCTTGCGATTCCCATAGTTGTGACTGTGAGTGGTAACAAATCCATATGATCCATCTAAAGTTGTTTTGGGCCTGTTGTTGTGTGTGTACGGCTGGTGACGTACAGCTGTTGTGGGCCTTACCTCTGGTTTATTGTATATGTTACACTACTGTAACCGATCTTTCAGTTACCTCCCCGCCCACCCATGTACACGCCACGGGCAATGTACATGGCGAAGCAAGAGACTGTAGCCTGAAGACAATAAATTACAGAGGGGGATTGGATAAGCGTTCTTGGAAATGTCAAACAACTGAAATTCTCTGTGTTGAATGTTCAGATGCACAAAAAACACACTTTACATTCCAGTGCTCATGTTAGTGTTGCTTCAATGAATAGTTCACCCAAACAAGAAACTCTGGCATTATTTAGGCTACTCACCCTCATGTCTTTCTAAACTAAATTTTACATGCAACTCTTTTCAACAGCTACAAACAGAGGACAAAAATCCCAATATGAACTATACCTGATGTAGTATAATCCAAGTTTTTTTTTAAGTCAAACGGTAGAAACAGACCCAAATTTAAGTTGTTTTGCACTGCAAAAAAAGTATGTATTTTTGACTTGTTTTCCAGTTCAAATATCTAAACATTCTTAAATCAAGATACATTCGAGAAGCAAAATGTCTTGTTGTTTTCTGAAAAATGTTATCAAAATTAAGTGACCAGAACAAATATCTGCCAATAAGGTCTTGTTCTTTTTGAATTAGTTTATTGTTCTGACCCTATATTTTTTCTTGTTTTAAGCATAAACTGAAACATGGGCCCCTACTAATAAGCTTTCTTAGCTTCTTTGGGAGACCCATTCACTATACCTGTACCTTTAACTGTGTTATTGTAATGTTTGAAGAGGTATTTTGTGAATAAACTGAAACTGAGAAAACTCACTTCATTTTTTTAAATTCTTCAGGATAATTAGTAGTTTTGCACTGCAAATACTGAGTACGAAAATAATTTTTTGGAGTGTGCATAGTTATAATGTTCCTAAAATCTAATTTTTTGGTGGACTAATACCAATGAACTGCAGGAATACGTAACATGGGCACTGCAATGCAGAGCGTTTCCAAACACTGTTTTGCGTCATTATGCACAGAAATTCTTTTCGTAACTCGAGCGTCCGCGGGAGTTTAACACACTCCTGGTGTGCTCACTCCAACCTGACAAAAGAAAAGCAGAACAACACAACATTTGTGCACTGAAACGCGGTTTGTCCAGGTTGTCTTACCGTCGGCGCTCTGGTGCTGTTTAGGCACTTCAGCCACTATACAGTGATAGAAGGGGTGATCTCCGAAACCGTCCTCCAGGAGATCTACACCAAAACAGACATTACAAGACCGTAGAAGCTACAAACTCTGACAGTTATCACATTTACACTGCCGTTCAAAAGCTGGAATAATAAAAAGCTTTTAAAAGAAGTCTCTTCAGCTCACAGTAAAAATGTGAAATATTATTTACAAATATATATTGTAAAATGCAATTTATTCCTGTGATAAAATCAGAATTTTCAGCATCTTTACTCCATCTTCAGTGTCACATGATCCTTCAGAAATCATTAATTGTAATATTTTACAATATTACTGTTTTTACTGTATTTTCAAATAAATGCAGCCTTGGTGAAGAGACTTTTTTCAAAAACATGAAAAAAATCGTAATTATTCCAAACGTCTGACATGTACTTACCTTTTTCAGTGAGAATAACTTGATCTTCCATTTCCTCAAATTTTGCCAGTTCCTACAAAAGATACATATTCAGGTTAAGAGTGATGAAGTTTACTTATTAACTAGTAGTGCTGTCAAATCGATTAATTGTGATTAATCACATCTAACATAAAAGTTTTTGTACATATATACACACACACACACACATATATGTGTGTGAAAAATAAACTTGTGTTCTATTTGAGTTAGTTTACTGTTCTAAGCCTATATTTTTTCTTGTTTTAAGCATAAACTCACTTCTTTTTTTTAATTCTTCAGGATTAGTAGTTTTGCACTGCAAATATTGAGTACGAAAATAATTTTTTGGAGTGTGCATAGTTATAATGTTCCAAAACTGGGGCTTGTTGGTTCACTCAAAGCAACATGGGTTAATGTTTACCATTCTGGAAAGATAATCTCCAGTTTATGAACATACATATATATATGTGTGTGTGTGTGTGTATATATATATATAGGCTATATGCACACACATAGGCTATTATATATTTGCAAACTTTTATGTTAGATGCGGTTAATCGTGATTAATCGTTTTGACAGCAACTGAAACTCTTCAGACAACGCAGTCTCATGAAAGTGCGTATCAATACCACGAATGTTATTTCTCGTGCCATTTATACGCCAAAATTGGTTTTTGCGTGTAAATGCTACGCTCTGAAAACCGCTTGGGTAGGGTTAGGGGGAGGGGGGACGGGGGGTGCGTGCGTATTACACGCCAAAAAGTGCGTATCATATGCACGCGAAAACTGTGTATCATATACACGCAAAAACTATTTTTGGCGTATAAATGGCACGAGAAATAACATTCGTGGTATACGCACTTTCATGAGATCGGGCTCCTTCAGATGTCAACATCACATTTGAGCTCACAAACACATCTTTATCATCAGTATCTTGTATTAACACAGCATCAGTCAGCTTTAATACTGAATGCATCACCTTTATGAGTCGCAGTATGTCAGACACGTCCTTGGGCTCGGCTTTCCGTAATATAAAATTGGCCATTTTCTTCTTTTACTCTTTTTTCCTTTGCTCACTAGTCCTCTGTATGTGAAAAGTAGTAAGATTTGTTTCTTCATCCGCTTCTCAGAGGGTTTCCCTCAGCTACAGGTCAGAGATCGGATCTCTCTCGCTTGGACAGGCATCCAGAGGCTGTTCTGATGATGTCTCAGTTGATCAATGTCGGGACGTTTCCTCCTTTTATTGATGCTCGACGGGGGCAGAAACTTTCAGGCCACTCCCAGTGGAACATGAACTGGTTCTTCCTGAAAACTGGGGCTTGTTGGTTCACTCAAAGCAACATGAGTTAATGTTTACCATTCTGGAAAGATAATCTCCAGTTTATGAATGCACTTAATATTCAAACTGCAGGTCATGTACATAACAATCCTGGTTGACCTAATAAACTGTACCATTAATTTGTTTGCGCAATCAAAAAAATTGTGGCCGATGCACTTATTTAATTTAATTACAATTGCACATACAGCCAGACATTTAATATTTGACAATTATATTATTTATTGCAGATAGGCCTATATGTAATCTAGAGAGCAGACTGGTCAGTAAAATGCTGATAATAATACAGTAATAATTTTTAATAAGAAAAATAAAATGTGCATTAAAATAAACACTTATTTTACATAATATTTACTCAAAAAATCTGCAATAAACAATTAACACTTTTGCTAATCAACAAGTGGATAGTCAGATCACAGTCAAATATCAGTCAATAATACAAATTAAATTCAAAACCTAGAAAGTCAATGCATACATAATTTTTCACTAAACAAAATAGGTTTAAACATCATGATTTATTTATAACCAAAAGCACATCATGAATATAAATGATGGTTGAGGGAAATCTGCAAACGCTTATAAAAAACCCATTTAAATCCTATTAAAAACACAAAATAGATCAGCACAATTTGTGTGTTCTGTCAGGTTTGCACATGATTTTATACATGCAAACGTTTGATAAATCAGGGCTAATGTGCGTGAGGTAAGTGTGGACTGTTTTGCCGTGAGTTTGTCTTTGTATTTTGCCATGATTTGCTCGTGTGTGTTTTCAACACACCCTGACGTACAGTTGGTTTGTACAGCTAATATTACAACAGAATGTCCTGCACTGAGTAACTTCATATGCAGATTTTTCCATTTGTCCCTGACACAACACGGGCAGTATTTTTCGAGGAAAACATTTGGCATTACACCTTTGACCCAAATGTGTGATTGACCCTTGCTGGATAAACCAAAACACAGTGAAGCAAAATCAGGCAGTTCTCCACAGCACATTACAGAGAAACTAGTCCATTTGTTCTGGCTATTTTGAGAATCATAATGGAGTATTATCATATATAATTTGTGCTGCAAAAACAAAAGACAAACTATTGGGATACAAATTCAGTAGATCTCGTGACACTTGAAGACACATGCTATAGTTTTTTCCCTACAAGTATTTAAAGGTTCCTGCACCTTATTATGACCAATGAATATCCATGACTTATATAGTCATTTGTGCTCACTGGAGTAGATTATATAATTATATACTTATTTAAAAATTATATACATTATAGAAATATCCATGACTTTTAGGATTTTATCTACTTGGCCTTTACAATTTTCTGACAATTCCATATTTTCTGAGCATGGAAACCCAAATATGACATATATATACAGGTGAAACTCGAAAAATGTGAATATCGTGCTAAAGTTCATGTATTTCAGTAATTCAAATTAAAAGGTGAAACTAATATATTTAGTATATATAACTATATACATATGCATGATTATACTTTTCAGAGGGCCGACATTTCTGTATTTAACATCCTTTTTTTATTATTGATTTCCTGTAATATTCTAATTTTCTGAGATTTTCATAAGCTGTAAGCCATAATCATCAAATTTATAACTTTTGCACGATATTCACATTTTTCGAGTTTCACCTGTAGCTTACATCACTGAGAACATGATCATCTAATCTGCACTAGTTCAATTCTGCACTTTCCTCAACGTAAAGATTTAACATAACTTTATTGTGTGGAAGAGTTATGTTTGCACTTTAGCCTTAACATCTGTCCGGGACGGGGTCAATAACAGCCTTATCTAGTCTTTAACAGAGTGACATTATTATGGCAGCACTAATACAGGCTTTTCCTTAAAGGGGTCACAACATGAGGAATCAAACTGGCCTTGATCTTGTGACATATAAGAGGCTTTTATACCATTAAAGCGTCCTCCATAAACAAAGCATTTCTTCAATCAAGCTTCAAAAACGTCTCGTTTGGATATTGCAGGATCAATGATGTCACACAGGTACATTTATTTGCAAATGACATCAGCGAATAGTTTGTTTGCGCCTCTTGTGCAATGAGCCAATCATAACTGAGAAGCCTTAACTCTTTCCCTGCCAGCGGTTTTGAAAAAAAGTTGTCATCCACCGCCATTTTTGATTATTTGCTGTATGAATATCTGAACATGCAATATATCGTTAGAAAGAACACACCCTCTTTTTTACACACAAACAAACAAAAATTTATTTTATTCATGCACTCTTTTTTTTAATCAATGTTTTATTTTCATATGAGTTTCATTTAACTTGAGTACATTTTGAGAATATTTTTTTTTTTTTTTGTCAGTGACCACGATGGGATTCAGAACGATGATCCAAACCCAGATGGAGTAGATCGAGTCCATCAACAGCTTCACTGTCCTTCAGCTCGTCCTGGGTCGACAATTCATTCAGTTTTAATTTATATATGTTGATGATCGCCTCATTTTACATATGCATCTGCTTGCATATATATTTTGCAACATTACATTATAAGTGAACCTCAAGGAACATATCAAATATAAAAAGCGTGTCATCACCCCTTTTAAAACAATCAAATGTTTCCTCTTCAGTCATTTAACTCTGAAAACTCAGTCTCAACTCACTTGTATTGTAACTCCAGCATCTGTACATCATCACAGCAGTGATTCACTGTCCTTCAGGACTGATGGATGAGCTGTAAACCGGCAGCACACCCCCCTCTAGTGTCAGATCTCATCCATTCTTTCACCAAAGCATTTCCAAAGCTAACGATTTAAAACTACAGAACTTCATTTTTATCATTTGCATTTCTGACACCAATCTGTGGAGTGAATCGTTTTAAACCATTATACGAAGCTGCATTCATTAAATATCATTATGATAGTTTGAGTTTTTATTTTTTTAGTTAGTTTTGTTTTTATACATCATTTTAAATTTTAGTTAAGCTTTAGTAATTTCATTATTTTCATTTTAAACACCCTAAAATAAATATTTTATATTTTAGTTACTATTTATTTTCTATAAGTAGCTAACTTTATGGTTTTATTTTTAGTTAACTATAATAATAACCCTAATACAAATATCTCAAATAACACAAAATTGAGTAACACTTTTCAATAAGGTTTCATTAGTTAACAATACTTCGACTGCATTTATTAATCTTAGTTCATTAGCATTTACTCATACATTTTCAAGATCAATATCTGTTAACATCAGTTAGTGCACATGAACATTAACATGTATTAACCAACATTATCAAAGGTTAATGTTAGTTAATGCATTAACTAATGTCAACAAATGAGACCTTATTGTGAAGTTTTACCCAAAAACGCGATAGAACTTTCTCAATTGGATTTTCTATTGTTAATTGGTCTAATATTTCATCCATTTCTATGACACGGGAAACCAGTTCTTTTCCTGGCATACGAACAATCAGACACATATTGCAGAAGACAAACACAGACTACATGTTTATCAAAACTCTCCTTTTACTCTGCACTTTGGAAACAGTGATTTGCCGCAAACCAGAAAAACCTCCAGTGAAACATTAACCTCATTTGAGTTTATCGAAGTACTTCAGTTTGCCTGCGGGGTCTGGGATGATCTGTGTGGAGAGAGAGAGACAGAGACACTGTATATATTTGCAAAGGAACACACACACACCACACACACACACACACACACACACACACACACCGAGGTCAGATCTTACCGTGTCACTGCCAGGCTTCCATCCAGCCGGACACACTGATATCAGACGACAGAGAGAGAGTCAGAAACACAAAAACAACTCTTACATTTATGTCAGTGCATGCTCTTATACTTCTTATTCAAGTGTGATATGAGCTATTTATATTGCAACGTTTTGGTTGTTTGGTGTTTAAAGCCATGCCAGCTTCCCTGACTATTTTAATGGCCAGTAATAAGTAAAAATGATTTTTTTTTTTTAAGCATTAAAGGACAATTTAACATTTGCTTTAGATAAAAACTCTGAAATGGATTCACGGTTGACTGTTAAAAAAATTATTGTGAAGTGTTTGCAGGGTTATATAATTTGTTAAGAGAACTTAAACCATATCAATTAAATAAAATGATTAAGAGATACTGGACTCTACTGGAAACATAGCGCTGGATCTGCAGTTCAACATTTTGGCATATCATATAATTTTTTTTATGGAAAAGTAATTTAAATCTACTGACAAGAACACTAACATGCCATGCATTAATTATTATTTTTTTACTTTATTTAATCATGTAAATATATTTTTAAATAAATTAAAAAAGACTGATTTATCTGGTTAGTTGAGTAAAGTGTTTACTTTAATTCTTAAATCTTCAAATCACCCATTTCTGAGCTGGATTTACATGTTTTTGGCCACTGCCTTCTATAGCACAATTACTAGAAATAAATATGTAGCTACTCCAGATGTTATTTAATATTATAATAATTATTTAATATATAATAATTCACTTCATCTTATCACACTCCTGAACCAGTTTTATTTTAGTATATATATATTGTTATATTGTTTATAAAATAAAAGTTGTATTTGCTTTTATTTTTATATTTCTACTATATTTATATTTAATTTAATTTTTAGAAATTGTTGTGTTTTAGTCATTTTTATTTGATTCTTTTTAAGTAGTTCTATACATCTATAATTTATAGTAATTTAAGTGCTTTTTAAATTTAGTTGTCAAGGCAACATTTCTACACGTTTTTTATCTGATATTTGTATTTGTTACATTTAAGCTGTATTTCAATAATTGAAAACGACTGTATTTTTAATGGTTTGACGACAATAATTCCTCTTGTAAAGCAATGGGAAAACCCATTTTCTACCGTTTTGAAGTTATTTTAAATGAATTCAAACAATTAATCTCAAACTCTGTATTTGCATTCAGATTTTTTAAGGATTGAAAGAGATTAAACACTGATTACCTTAGCTCTAGCAAACATTAACATGATCTTATAATCCATCATCTGATTAAACTGATTAAAGTCTAAAACAGATCAAACAAGGGGTTTAAAAAGAAGGCAGTGCCAGATGTAGAAGTGTGAATGAAAGCGGCACCTTCTCCGTGTTTGTCAGTGTACTGGAAGGCCTGCACCAGCCGGAGCGTCTCGTCCACCGAGCGGCCCACTGGGAGATCGTTCATGGTGATCTGCCGGAGCACACCTTTATCATCGATGATGAACAGACCTCTAGGAGACCGCAGAGAATACACACATATGGCAATACATGCTTTAAAACTAGGGATGCAGATGCAAATGAAAACATGAACATTTTGGCCAATAAAAACATTCACGCCAGACAAAATTCATACCTCCAGTTTTAATCGGCACTATTTTCTTTCCATTTCTATCAATCCGCGCTGCTGTCAACGTCAACAGTGCGCACGTTCCGATCATCTGTTCCATAGTGTTTACACAATCGATTGACAACGACGTAAAAAGTAGAAAATGAACAATGGTGCGAACTTGTAAATTCCCAGGCTGTGACCACAAGAATGTGCCGGGATCGCCGTTCAGATTCCATCGTTTTCCTGTTTCGGATATACGAGACAGCTTTGGCTGGTTGCATGGGCTACTCTGCGGGAGCTAAAATATCCAGAATCAAGGATTATCGTGTGTGTGCAGTGCTCACTTCAGCGAAGACGATTACATCCCCAATCAAGGAGGAAAAAGAAAAAAACTGATTTTAAAGAGTTTTGCTGTACCAGTACCACGGGTAAGCTCTATTTACTAACTTTATGATCCCATGTCTAAACTGTACGGTAAACAAGCTGATGTTTAGACTCGAGTGGAAAACACGTGAAAAGATGTCTAATATAAAACCAGTATATAGGGATATAGGTACAATTTGCTGAGAAAACTATTTGATTGAACACTGATTGAACGCAAGAACGTGCGCACTGTTGACGTTGACAGCAGCGCGGATTGATAGAAATGGAAAGAAAATAGTGCCGATTAAAACTGAGGTATGAATTTTGTCTGGCGTGTTTTTTTGTGTGGTAAATTAATCAAGCTTTGAAACGCAAATATTTTTTTCACGTAAAAACGCACAGTTTTGAGGCCCCGGAAACTAACCGGGAGTACTTTCTTGAAAAACTTGGAGGGGACTACAGAGTGGGTCAGTGTGTATGCACTATAGTGCTGGTAAGGATTGCATACAACTACATGTCTTAAATGGGCGAACTAACCCTTTAAACTACTGTATCGATATAAACGGTATTGCCTCATTCCATATCATTTCAAAATAATATATCGGTTTATTGTAAAAACTCGATATACCGCCCAGCCCTACCTTGTTATGGATCTGTTATTTGTTTGAATCCCTCTTTGTTTGTATCTTTAATTGAACTTTGTAAGCGACTTCTGTATATCACTTTCTGCCCATGGTGTGTGTATTGTGCTTTAATGTTTATTTGGTTCTGTTCCTTAACCTATCTTTGTAAAGCGACCTTGGGTGTTGGAAAGCCACTATATAAATACAAATTATTACTATTATTAGTACCTGAGTGTGTGTCCCTGATCCTCAAGAAAGACTCCGTAGTCCTTGGATATCTGGTGGCTGAGGTCAGAAAGGAGAGGGATTTTCATTGGTCCGAGACCTCCTTGTTTCCTGGGTGTGTTGATCCTGAGAAAGAAAAGAAAAAGCTGCAATAAATCCATTCACAGTCCTCACTTATATAACAATTCACATTCACAATTCTATCATCTTTAAGTCCATATGTAGAGCCAGAGAGTGTGTGTGTGTGTGTGTGTCTAACCAGGCCAGGTGTGTAAACTGCGAGTCCACCGAACAAGCGACCACTTCTGCGTTGATGTCCTGAAACTCGTGCACGCGATCACTGAAGGCGATGATCTCAGTAGGACACACAAACGTGCTGTGGATCAATAACACAACAGTGTTATCAGAGTCATGAGAAATCCACCAGGAGTTTGGAATAATTCTATTTTTGAAACTCTGCATTTATTTAGTCAAAAATACAGTAAAACAGTTATATTGCAAAACATTATTACGCTTTCAAATCTCTGTGTATATTGTAAACCGTAATTTATTTTTTGTGATCAAAGCTGAATGTTCAGCATCATTACTCCAGTCTTCAGAGTCACATGATCCTTCAGAAATCAGGATAATATGATGATTTGATGCTCCAAAAAATGTATTTGATTATTATCAATGTTGAAAAACAGTTTTGGCTGGAAAACAGTTTTGTGGAAACTGTGACACAACACCATTTAAAAGTTTGGGGGCTAAGAAGGTTTAAAAAAACAAACAAAAAAGAAGATAAATCAATGCTTTTATTCAGCAAGAATGCATTAAATTGACAAAGACATGTGCATTGTGCGCATTTACAATATTGCAAAAGATTTCTAGTTTAAAATTAAATGCTGTTCTTTTGAACTTTTTATTTTTCGGGATCAAAGAATACCACAAATATTTCCACAAAATGATTAGACAGCAAATCATCATATTTGAGTGATTTCTGAAGGATCATGTGACACTGAAGACTGGAGTAATGATGCTGAAAATTCAGCTTTGATCACAGGAATAAATTACATGTAACATAAAGTCATTTTAATTTTAATATTTCACAAAATTACAGTTTTAATTGTAATTTTGATCAAATAAACGCTGCCTTGGTAAGCAGCAGAAACTTATTTTAAATGCATTAAATCTTAATGATTCCCAGTTTTTGACAGGTAGTGTACATTATGTAGACAAAGCATGCTCACAAGTCCAGAGGGTAGAAGAAGAAAACCAGGTATTTCCCTCTGTAATCTGACAGTTTCAGCTCCTTAAACTCTCCATTGATCACAGCTGTTCCTTCCCAGTGTGGAGCTGGTTTTGAGACTAAAAAAAAGAAACAAACACAGAATGGTTAGTACATTATTAATGCAAATCGTTCAGCTTGTGCATATGCATTTATTAACTACTGTCTCTTTAAGAGATTCAACAGCCTTCTTAATGCATGCTGAAAAAATTGTATTGGATCCAAGTCTTAAACCATGACGTGTCGTTAAAAGACTAATCAAAAAACACAAACCGAGTTAGAAAGACCCGATCTGCACAAACAAACAAGAACTTAAACGCTGATGTGAACTGTCATGCAGACAAAATACTGAATTTATGCAACTTTCATTCTCTCAAAATAAGTTCTATAGCAATTAAACAGGCTAATTTGAAATCCATCCACATATATCAAATAAGAGAACATGCTAAGAGGCTATTAGTAAATGTTGACAGCTGTTAGAGATACATGCAAAATAACATTGGTTTACAATTAATATTAATAGATTAGCTCAATTTTTCTAAAACGTCTACATTGAGAATGCATGTGCTTTTAAAATGCATAAATGCGCGAAACACACTTTTGGCTTTGCTCAGGTGTAAGGAATGATCAGAGACGGGAGCGCGGAAAGTCTCTCCGGGATAAACGTGTCCACCGGCATAATTATAACACTCCTGCTCCTTCCTCCCGTTTGCACCATCACACACAACCGATTCAGTGATTATAATCAGTGTGCACGCCACGCCGAGCCATTGTCTGGGCGTTTTAAAGTAGCGACGAACATCCATTGTTGCGTCTTGCAGGAAGCACGTCTCTCTTCGTTTGATTATTATTCCTCTTTCTGGCGCCGCGCACGGAGACGTCACCAATCTGTATCGTAGATCTGTATGATAAACGGATCGACTACATCCGCATTCTGTTGAGTGTGTATATGATGTAGAGATCTGGAGGTTTCCGCTCCAGCGCGCCATTTTCAATCCATTAGAATCAGTCATGCACAAGAAACGAATAATTATTTAATTACTATTTAATAATACCCGTTTTTTAAAACATTTTTAATTAGTTTTATCGAACTGAAAAATGAACATGAATTTGAAAATGTCTTATTTGGTTTGTCTGTGCTTTAATAAGATCGATTTCACAAAGTTAGTGCTTTTTTAATATTTATTTTTAATTTGATAGCTTAACTTGCTTCTTTTTTTTACTCTGATTGATGTTTATAAGATTTTACAAAAAAAAAATTGTGTGTAGCCAACTCAAAATTTTTTAATTAGTTTATACATTATCTGTTGACTTGGTAGATTTTTAAAACTGACCAATTTTGCTAACAGGCCCAGTTATCGGGCCTAAATGAAAAGTTAAAATCTATTTAAATTTCCTTGTAAAATATATATATATATTTTTTTTAAATAAAAATAAAAAATTCTATTTTGGCTAAACCTATTCTAAGAATAAAGTGGATATTCACGTTAATGATTAGTCTTGTTTTTTCTAATAGACAGTAAAAGAAATGGACACAGCGACCTCATTGATTTCAACGGAGAGAATTGAAGCCAAATCCGCTTCCGGCTCATGGGACCTTATTTCGGGAAAAATATGCATAGTAGTCAATGGCGAGAGACAACTTATCTTTTTATTCCGTCTGAACTGTTCCCTGAATTACACATATGATGTTTGTCAATTTAAAAGATAATTAGGCAATGAAAGTCAAGAAAGTCGCAGTTTGTCATAAAACAGGAGAGTAACATTTAGTTTAATGTGAAAATCGCTCAATGAACATCGATCGTCTCGCACCAATCTCGTAAAGCCCCGTTCACACCGCCAGCGACTTTGTCGCTGAGTGTCGCTAGTCTCTGTACTGTGAAGTCGCTTGTGGGCGTTCTAGTGTTGTCGCTCTAATGTTATTGGTAGACTGCACGTCTGGATATATCTATACAAAATACCATCACAAGTGATATATACAAATATATCATTTTAATTTGACTAGGAATTAGGCTCAAAAGAAACAGTATGCTGTTGGGAGAGTGTTTTTATGTTACCACAGGAGTGTTCAGTGGATGAATGCATTTAAAGGAGCTGTATGTAAGATTGTGGCCAAAACTGGTACTGCAATCACTTTCAAATTACTGACTCGAGGTTGCCAGATAGGCTGCAGGATCCGATTCTGACACGTTATTAGCTGCAGCTGTGGGAACTAGAGCAGATCTGGCAACCCGGATGCAGCAACACTACTGACTTCGTGATTGGTAGATCAGTGGAGGGTGGCACTCAGACCAAAACACAACATGACAACATCAACATCAGTTGAGGGCTGCAACTTCAGTTTTTAAATGACAATATCCTGGCCGGACTACTGTTGTCAGTGATATAAGTATTTGAAATGAACATGATTTCTTAATGTCTAGAGACATATCAGGGAGAATTTATGATTAATTTAAATAAATTTCTTACATACAGCTCCTTTAAGTGTGCAGTCTGGTACAAAACACACAGGCATGACGGTGTAACGTTACGATTATAACGTTAGACTATAGAAACCATGACAGACGTTAGCTTCAGTAAAGTTAGCTTCATTCATTGAGAGAAAAGGTATGACGTCTCATGCGCGCCTTTTGGGTTTTGTAGTCTTTAATTATGTATTTTCACAGTCTTATACCTCAATAGTTTTACATCAAACTGCGACTTTCTTGACTTTAAAATGTATCTTTTAAATTTACATCATATGTGTAATTCAGGGCACAATTCAAACGGGATCAAAATATTTGTTGTCTCTCGCCATTGACTACCATATAATATTTTTCCGAATTAAAGGGGTCATGACATGGTTTTTTGTTTTGTTTTATTATGTTCCAGCGCGCAGCCGGGGCTCTCTCTGCTCGTTCTTTCAGTAACATGCGCCCTGTCACACTCATCTACATCACTCACCGATCAAATAAGGCTTTGGCGGGGCAAATAAACTGCATCCGACTGCTTTCCCTGACGTCTGGATCGTTCGGCAGCGTATTCAAACATGTTGTTCGTCCACAGCCAGGAACAGCACATCTGCGTGGCATCGCAGTCATCTTGTAAACAGATCCACTCGCTGCACGACAACGCATGCGATGATGCGAAATGAGGCGTAGTTGTCCTGCGCTTGAGGCGGTCATATGCAAACGACTGGTACGTCACTTCGTACCGTGACGTCACTTCGTACCATGGATCCAGAACGAGCTGTATTTAGAGCTTGATTAAATAAATGCTTCGTTTATAATGGGGAGGACGTCTTAAGCTATGAAATTTGCGGAAAGTTTTAATGGTACATAGATCTCTTATACCAATTAATGGAGCGGCTAAGTGCTTATGTTTGGCAGAATCGTTCAGTTTATGATACAAGCGTGAAAATTGGCATGAGCAGTCTCCATGGGTCACTTGACCAGAAAATTGTCCGAGCCACTTAAAATTTCAAGATGGCGGCCATTTTTCAAGATGGCCGACACCTTAGTGGAGCAGTTAAGTGATATAGTGGTTTATTTTGTGATACAAGCATGAAAATTGGCATGAGCAGTCTCTGATGGTCACTAGACAATAAGCCACCCACTTGAAATTTCAAGATGGCGGCCATTTTTCAAGATGGCCACCACCTAAGTGGAGCAATTAGACTTAAGAAATCATTTAGTTGGTGATACAAGCATGAAAATTGACATGTCTATACATTTGCTGCAGACATGGCAGAAGCCATCATTACAGTTGAGAAAACTAACAGGGACAGATGTTTCATTTGTCAGCAGGACACCAAGGAAAAACTCATTCATCCGAGTTTATTCAACAGAGAGCACGATCGTACTGGTTATGATACCATTGCAAGAAATGTTCCATTATTTCATAAGATCAATGCTCTGCCTATCTTACGTAGTCCAACTCGACTAGATGAAGGTGATGGCATAGAAAACACATTGACGCAGTGATATATCACCAGTTTGCAGATATTCACTCTTGTCTAATCTATCTATAATCAACCAATCAACACAACTGTATTTTGATGAGTCAACATTGAACAGTCAACATTTGGTGACGGCGCTATGGCAGATTTCACAGTAGGAGACATTTCACAGGAGGCAATTGATGATTTTTATATAGCATTTTATTAGGAGTTATTACTCACACTAAATCAACACAAATCATTGACCTTTTGAACATCATGACCTCTTGTCACTGTATGTAACGTTAAATATTTTAAATATTTAGTTATGTGGAAGAGAGTGAAAAAGCTACATGTTTTGCTAAAAAAAAAACACTAAGTTCCCCAGTTGTTTTGGTATAAAGTTGTATACAATATTGTGCTTCAATATGTAATTAATGGTTCATGATCAAATATGTACAGGTCTAGGTTGCATAACGTTACGTTTCCAGGACAAGCCTTTTTACCATCTTTATCAAGAGGACCTCTCCGTTAGTTTGGTGCTACAGTATTTACATGAATCATTCAGCACAACATTGCTAACATTTTTTTAACTCGGTTATTTTACAAATACGTTAATGAAGCTAAGTGACATGATGTACAACGCAGCTAGAAGCTAACGTTAACGCTTTCTAATGTTAGGCTAACGTTAGAGATGATAAAGATAACGTTCAAATACGTTGTTGACTTACATTAGAACAGATGTAGACATCCTTGTTTAATTTATCCACGTTTAGTTGGTGTTGTGGTCTAAGTTACCGCAACTTTATCCAGAGCAGACACTTATCTCGGTTAAAATGTGGCTTGGGAAAGGGTAAAAAATACACACCGCCGCCCAGCCTCTCGGGATACTAGTGTCGGAGTTGCATGCACACCGTTTGACCATTTTAAACGTAAAATGACAAGAAAAAACATAGTAAAAAAGAGTGAAACTGACTAACTGCAATGCATTTCAATGGACGTGGAAGGATAGAATGTCCGAGTGTATTGGGTAAGCTGCGCACTGTGATTGGCTCATCGCGTTTTGGGGCGTGGCTTAGCCATAGGTCAATTGGAGAGTAGCCCGGTGATGTCACCACGCATGCACCATCTCACGGTCACAGCGAGTAACGCGGTGACGTCACGCGTCTTTAAAACACACGCGCGAATTTAAAATAATAGTAATTTTTGGTTTTTATGAATGTAAAAAGAAAAGTGATATTTTATAAACCTTATTTCTCTGTTTTCTAAATGCAATCCTCTTTTTTTAAGATTTAAACTTGAAATGAAAACGTATTTTGTAATATCTTTATTGTCCACCAAGGTGGAAAATTGTCTTTGGCTCACCAGCCATTGAGATAAATATACAGACTTACAAAAACAAAGACATAAAACACACAGATCACAATTCATTGAAAGATTAAAAAAAAATTAAAAAGTTAAATAAATAAATACAAATTAATCACATTTCATACTGTAGTCATTTGGATTATCATTTGCTTACCGAGTTGAGGATTTTAACAGCATTTGGAATAAAAGACCTCTTAAAAATATTTTTATTTGCTAGAGGGGTTCTGTAGCGTCTACCCGATTTCATGGGCTCAAATTGACTGAAGAGAGGATGAGACCTATCTGCAAGAATAGACCTTGCCTTCTTCTTCACCCTTTCAGCATAGAGCTGTACTAGTGGCCTCTGTTGTCTGCCAACTATTCTGCTTGCAATTCAGGCCCGGCGCCACGAGGGGGCAAAAGGGGGCATTGCCCCCTCAGATCTGATTTGTGCCCCCTCAGTTTCATTTTTGTATTCATGGTTTCAAACAAAATGTTTAACTGTTTGAGCGGTACGGGATTTTTATTTCTGTAAATGTTCAGTGACGTGACATCACTGCCAGATTCAAACTGTGCGTTCGCGAGCAGGCGCTGAGCCAGAGACGTAACGTATATTCGCATCACATGTTAACGCAGTGGTACAGTAACACTCACGGGACACTGCAGTTCATAAAAGTTCATTATCTGCCTGTGCATTAAATCTTTGCCGGTTAAACATTTCATTCGCGTGCTGTTGCGCGGATCTAACTATGCGCTTTGCTGAGCGTGAGCGCGTACCCGAAGCACACACACTAAACCGTCAAACAGCGCCTGATTACTAGACTAAGTTATCTTTCAAGTCTTATTGCGCTAATATACTGTCAAATACACACAAGGTTTACATAAACACTTATGTCTAAAGTGAAACCACACATTTTAAAGAAAATAGAGTGCGTGACATATGCGTGTCCATTAGATGCGTTCAGGTCTTAAAGTGACAGTAGCCCAATAGTAAACATGCTGCCGCTTGTCCTTAAAGGGATAGCTCACTCAACAATAAATGTCTGTCATTATTCACTCACTCTAATGTTGTTGCAATCCTGTATTCATTTATTTTTTGTGCTGAACAAAAAAAAAAGAAAAAAAGAAAGAATATATTTTGAAAAATGGGGCTATACAAACGGTTGCTGGTCCCCATTGACTTCCATAGGAAAAAATATACTTTAGAAGTCACTAGGGACCAGCAACTGTTTGGTTACCCACATTTTTCAAAATAACTTTTATTTTCAACAGAAGAAAGAAACTTATTCAGGTTTAAACAACTTAGGAGAATAAATAATTACAATTTTCATTTGGGGGGGAATTAATCATTTAATGTTAATACAATAACAAGACTGAGAACTGAGAACTTGACTGAGAACTTTAAAAGTAGCTTTAATAAGAATCAATGTATAGTTCAGTGATGTCTATGTAGTGTTTATATTTGATCACTTAATTTCTTACTTGAATGTGTTAAATACACCTACTGTAACTGAAAAAAATAAATCTCTGTTTATTTAATTTGTAGGCCTATATTATGTTGTGTAGCCTATTTTTATTTGCGCCACTTTGGCCTAATTGTCTGTCATTCTTTTTTTTATTTCATATTTTGTTACCTTGAAAGGCTTTGCTTTTAAAACAGGGGAATTAGTTTGGCTGTAATGCTCAGTCACTTGCAAAATAGTAAAACCAACAGGAAAGAAATCGTGATAAAATCATGATTTTCCTGAATAAAATCGTGATATGATATTTTTGCCATATCGCCCCACCCCGGGCCCTATGGCTTATCTTTTTATTATGCGGTTACCTGTGCAGTTGGATATGGAGTGTTTTAGGGAGCGCTGCATTTAAAAATATGTTGTTCCAAAGCGAGTTGTGTGTATTGTTCATTGATGGTATAAAGTTAAGCCCCCTTAACAATTTCACATGCCCCCTCAGTCATTTCATCCTGCAGCCGGGCCTGTTGCAATTGTTACAATTCTGGCAAGTTTGTTCTTAGATCTACAATTTAAATGATCACACCAGGTTGTGAGATGAAAACTTAGTACACTCTCTACCATGGATTTGTACACAAGTTCTAAAATATGCTGACTAACTCCAAGGCCACAAAGTTGTCTAAGAAGAAATAAACGTTGCGAACACTTTTTAAAAAGGTAGTCTGAATTATCAGCAAAGTTCATGTGTGAATCAAGGATTGACCATAGATATTTAAACTTCTCAACAATTTCAACTTGTTGACCCACAAGGGAAATTGGCTGGATTGGCAATTGAATTGATTGAATTGAATTGATTGAATTGATTGAATTGGCAAGTCCTGACGGCCACAAAAACTAAATTACTCACAGCAGAAGTATGGAAGGGGTTTTACCCAATAAAAATTATGAATCAAAATGCACAAAATGTCCTCCTTCCTCTTTTTCTTTCCTATTATTATTATTATTATTATTATTCATGAATTTGATGCATAATTGCATTCTTATTTTAGTGGATCATGCATGAGATAAATTGCATGTAACTTTGCATAAAAAAGAAATGCTCATAAAAATTGTGTTCTCATTTAAAGTATGGCGTCAAACTGTCCTTGAGACCCGTGTGAACTGCCTCATTGAACGTTATCCATACAGTACCTGTGACCAGACCCTCACCATGGCATTGTCAAACCATATGGTTCTGTTCAAAACAACATAGACACATGATTATCAGAGAATAACAAGTTTAAACCAAGAAATGTACAACAATGCAACTTAAAATAGGATACAATCCCAAATAATACACGTCATGTAAACAATTTGAGAGTCAAACCACTAGAGGGAGCCAAAAAGTCAATTTGCTTTCAAATGCACATCTTAACTCCCTGCGATCTGTAGACCTTAAAGGTATTGTAGGTAGGATTTTTATAAAAAACTTTTTCCCAAATTTGTTTAAACTTTCTATATATATCAATGCATAATTAAAATGTAAGTACTCTGATAAAAGGAGTATGAAAATCGAGTGACTCTAGACCGTTTAATCTGCACTAAACACAGCTCATTATTTCCAATTCGGGACGAAACAACGGATTGGCTTAGGTGACTGTCACTCTCGCGCAACCATGGCAACCGCCCTTTTGCCACACAGGACCTGCCCACTTGCACGTACCCGTTTGATTTGAGTAGCCTAATTCAAGAGCACGGGCGTCAGTTTGGTTTGAAATGTGGTGGGGACAGAGACGCATTCGGAAGTGCATTTTCAAAAGTGCTGGGTACAAACCATTGTCTTTAAAAGCCTTTTGAGCCTCTCTGCTGCTCAACCCGTAAATAAATCCATCGATCCGCAATATTTGTTTGAGTTCTTCAGTGGTCTAGAGGCAGAACTTTTGCCAAGCGTGTCAGAGGGTACGGGTTCGAATCCGCGTCGGGTAGAGTTTTTTTGTCTCTCATCAAAACCGAATATGTTCATCATTGGTTACAGTCTATATCAAGCAGGAACACGTTTGTGTGGGCATTTTATCTTGTGATTTCACCGGAATGAATAGAGAGTCTCCACAACTGCGATAGATTGAGGAGCGCAAGTAAAGACTGCACACGCCACAGAGAACAGTCCTCATGTGTAGTCCTCATCAGAGTCAACAATGTACACGAAATTCATCTTCATCACAGTGTAAATGATGGCAATGGAAAAACGTTTATCATGCAACCTGATTTTAGCTTTGCCTTATAGATAACTAGCTCGTTATCTAATCAATAAATATATATTTTAAACTTTACCAATATCAATATGCCAGCTTGATAGTGAGTACTAAAATACATCTTATTTGATTATCTTCATAATGATAAAGTTAAATTTTTTTTATTACATGTGATTCTGACATTATTTCACTATGCACTGCGCTCCTTCCTCTCCGCTCGTCTCAGGTAAATAATGCATCTTCAGCTCAGCGGTCGGATCAGCGGTTCATGTGTTTTGGGGGCGTGGCTTTGGAAGGAGCTCAGAAGGGAGGGGGTGGAGTGAATGGAAATAATGAGCTGTCTTTAAAACAGTCGTGAGAGGTCTACAGACACTCAATTTTTATACTTTCTTTTTCAGAGTACTTACATTTTAATTATGCATTGATATATACACAAAGTTTTAACAAATTTGGAAAAAAGTTTTTTATAAAAATCCTACCTACAATACCTTTAATCTCTTTTCTTGTGGTGACAGAAATCAGATTTATTCAATTATGGACCTGCGACACGTTCTTCATTCTGTGCTGCGGCTTGTCAAGTCATGTGAAGTGTGCTGACATCCTTTCACAGCCTGGTTCTGTGAAAGCCATTCTGTCTTCCCTAATTAATTGAATTGTTTAAAAGTGTTCTCAAATCAGATCAATTTGAATGACACAAACCTTAATAATTAAAATAAGATTGAAAAGCCATTATGCAAAACCTGAGTGATTGCAGTATGCAGAGTTTACTGTCTTCTTGCGACCTTGCCTTTGCATACAAGTAATCCATAAGTGAAGATGATGAGTTATAAAGTGGCCTAATATGGGGGTAAATTGATGCCTAAAACTTTAAAAATGGACAGACTAAAAGTCACAAATAGATATTACAACTTGTAAACACAAAACACAATCTACAAATAGATAAAAAATCCGCAAACAAAGTCCTCATGATCCTCAAATGTAAAACAAGATCTACAAATAGATACAAAGTCCTCAAACAAACTCTTTGTGATCCACAAATATAAAGCATGATCTACAAAAAGATTAAAAATCCACAAATAAACCAACGCATTCTCACCCCAAGGCGTCATTTAATTGACACTTTTGACCATGCGTCAACTAACTGACGCTAAAGGGTGCCTTTAGCGTCAGTTGGATGACGCTTCTGTTATGGGTAGGTTAGGTATGGATAGGTAGGCGCGTCTCATATTGACGCTAAAGGGTTCCGTGTGCGTCTAATTTAGACGCATGGTCAAAAGCGTCATTTAGATGACGCTCGAGGATGAGCGTCATCTAACTGACGCTAAAGGCACCCTTTAGCGTCAGTTATTGAAGCATGGTCAAAAATCTCAAATAAATGACGCCTTGGGGTGAGAATGGGCTGAATAAACACATCCTGATCCACAAATAGAAATCAGTGACTTGTACTTGAAAACCAGAATTTGAATGAATATAAAGTGACTTGTTTGCAGGTGAAGATCATGTTCTGTTTGTAGATTGTGTCACATTTGTTTTCAGAATTCTGACACTATTGTTTCGCTGATGTGACAAAATAATGCCATAATCATTGAAAATGAAGAGACTATGAGTCAAAAATGCATATTACAATTTGTAAACACAAAACAAGATCTACAAATAAATTTAAAATCTGCAAACAAACTCCTCACAATCTGCAAATGTAAAACACAATCTGTAAATAGATTCCAAATCTGCAAACAAACTCCTCATGATCCGCAAATGTAAAACAAGATCTACAAATAGATAAAAAATCCACAAACAAACTCTTTATGATTCACAAATAGAAATCAGTGACTTGTACTTGACAACCAGAATTTGAATGAATGCAAAGTGATTTGTCTTTATTATTTTTTGTTTTTGTTTTGTTTTTCTTCATTTTAGTTCAGGAATTAAATAGGCCTAATGGAAAAACATGAGTTTTTTTTTCTTTTTAACCGTTTATGGGGCAAGTAACCATATTTAGTCAATTCCGCACACATTTAAAATGCCCTCCCCCTGTCTCCATTTGGAGTTGTAGAGTCATATGGTTTTCTCTCAGCCAATCAGGGGAGATCAAGCTATCTGACAGATATTGATATCAAGTTACCTGACCAATCAGCAGTGGCCTGGAGCACCTCAAACACAGCCATCTTGCAGAAATCACAAATATTGCTTTTTTGAACCTGGCTTCTCCCACAGCTATAGTAATAACATCATAACGAAACATGGTAAGTTGATGTAACTCACACATTTTTTGGTTGAATAGTTGTGTTAAAGATTAAGATTGTTGTGATTTGCATAGCATTTGTAAAAATTATAGGGGGGGGGATTCACAACAATTTAATGTCAACACAGGCTGTTTGCTTTATGAGTGAAACGGTATGGTCGTCTTGGTTTTGCAGTAAACTTGACTTTCTCAATTCAGTGCAATGAAGTTCGATCGTTAGCTTGCAGAAGAATAAAACAATTAATTTTGATAGATGGGCCACGTGATAGCTGTCTTTGCTAAAAAAAAATAGTATAACGATAACTTAAACAATTCACGTGCTATAGTTTAATTTACTTTGTTCAAACCAATGGCCCACCTTCTGCTGAATGCGAGCGCGCTCCCGCGACCGGGGATACACTTCCTTTTAGGGGTAAGAACCTCGGCACAACATCGTCACTGTAAATGACAGTGAGGCCAGCCCAGAGCCGTTAAATATGTTTTACAACGGCTCTGGGCCAGCCCAGTCGTCCGAGAAGCGTCAGCTCTTATTTTGAAAAGGGCTTATTGAGGGGGCGTGACATCACATTGAAGCAATACCCCTGATTGGCTGACTACACGTGTGGATCGTAGTCACACACTCTGCGGAAAGATAGTGCCAAAAAGATCTGTATACGTGTGCAGAGGGATCTGTGAATGCCCTGTGATCTGCAAACACAGATTCAACACTTGCATGCTGAGCTTTGCACAGAATGTGTAAGAATGTATTTTTACAGTGGTTTGAAAATACAAGTTAGACTGTGTTTGTTTGCAAATTGTGAGGAGGGCATTTGTAGATTTTTAATGGTAAAAAAACAGCGAAAAAGTTGTGCCAAAATTCTGAAAACAAATGCAACACAATCTACAAACTAATAAAGACCTTCGTGCGCAGACAAATCACTTTGCATTCATTCAAATTCTGGTTGTCAAGTACAAGTCACTGATTTCTATTTGTGAATCATAAAGAGTTTGTTTGTGGATTTTTTATCTATTTGTAGATCTTGTTTTACATTTGCGGATCATGAGGAGTTTGTTTGCAGATTTGGAATCTATTTACAGATTGTGTTTTACATTTGCAGATTGTGAGGAGTTTGTTTGCAGATTTTAAATTTATTTGTAGATCTTGTTTTGTGTTTACAAATTGTAATATGCATTTTTGACTCATAGTCTCTTCATTTTCAATGATTATGGCATTATTTTGTCACATCAGCGAAACAATAGTGTCAGAATTCTGAAAACAAATGTGACACAATCTACAAACAGAACATGATCTTCACCTGCAAACAAGTCACTTTATATTCATTAAAATTCTGGTTTTCAAGTACAAGTCACTGATTTCTATTTGTGAATCAGGATGTGTTTATTTGTGGATTTTTAATCTTTTTGTAGATCATGCTTTATATTTGTGGATCACAAAGAGTTTGTTTGAGGACTTTGTATCTATTTGTAGATCTTGTTTTACATTTGAGGATCATGAGGACTTTGTTTGCGGATTTTTATCTATTTGTAGATTGTGTTTTGTGTTTACAAGTTGTAATATCTATTTGTGACTTTTAGTCTGTCCATTTTTAAAGATTTAGGCATCAATTTACCCCCATATTATTGGTCCAAAAAAACAACTACAGTGTACAGTCGTCGTCGACACATTATCTACGTTTTGAATCATGAGCGAATGCATGAACTTCACTGAGGGAGAGTTCTATCAGCGACATTTTGATTCGCGAGCATATGTTAAAAATTTCTATTCCTGCCCTCGCGGTCACTCTGACGAGAAGGATTTTCTTACTTTCGTTTTAAGATGCCTTAGCCGAGTTTTCTCCACGGGTAAGCAAACAAGCAACCCAATCAATCTAATCGCTAGGTCTAAATGTTTTGCTTTTAGTAAATACGTTTAACACAAATGTTTGTTTTAAAGGAGAACACCGAGGTCAGAGGCTGGTTGATGTGGGCAGCGGACCATCTATCCACAGCGTCTTAAGCGCGTGCGAACACTACGACGAGATTGTGCTGTCTGATTTCGCTGATAACAATCGAATAGAAATTGAAAAATGGTTGGAAAATCAAGAAGGCTGTTTAGATTGGAAACCTATTTTGCAGCACATTTGTGAACAAGAGGGAAAAAGGTAATTAGCTAGCTATATATGTATGCTATATTTGGGTGTTTCTCCAAAGGCAGTTTTTGGTTCTTTGGACTAACTCAGTCTCAAGTTTAATTAACGTTACCTAACAATGCCTAACAGAGAAAAATTCTCTTTTCTTAACATTGTTATTTTCATCATATTTCAAACGATATATTAACTTGCAGGCTAATTCCATTGGTAATGTAAGGATGAAACCAAAAACCCACACCCATTTATAAAATTACAGAGCCAAGCCTATTTTACACATGATACCATTCTTCTTGGTTGGCTATTTTGTTATAATTTATTTATATCACTTTTAATTCATCTTTGAACTATTCAGCCCGTCTGATTTGGAGGCTTCGCTTAAGCAACGAGTCAAAAAAGTTTTAAAATGTGATGTCCGGTTGGAGAATCCGTTCTATCCACACACATTGGAACCAGCTGACTGCGTCATTACATCTCTGTGCCTGGAAGCAGCGTGTAAAGACATTCAGACATACCGTCGGGCTTTACATGGGTTGACCAAGCTCCTGCGTCCTGGTGGACTTCTGGTCATGGTAGGCGTTCTGGGTGAGACCTTCTACAAGGTGGATGAACAGTCCTTTTCTTGTCTTAAACTGAGTCAGTATGATATTGAGGAAGCGCTCAGAGGTTTAGGCCTCTCTATCCACGAGTTTAATCTACTGCCTGTAAAAGACCAGAAGAGCAACTCCGTGTCTGACTTTGAGGCTGTTTTTCACCTTGTGGCTAGAAAACCTTCCGACTGAATAGAGGATGTTATATAATAGGCCTAAAGAAAATTGGTTGTATTTAAACTTGAGCATGCAATCAATCCTGTTTTAAAGCCTATGATTTTTCTTGTTTATTAATAAACGGCACAAGATGAATATGGAATGCATAACTCCTAAAACTATACACACATACATATTGTTTAATCAAATAACGTTTTTTTTTATTTTTTATTATGGCTTTTATTTACTAATGAATTAAACATTTGCCTACTGTGAAATTAATTTCATGATTTATGTTCTTTATAACACACTTTAAAAGGGAGGTTTGCCTTTGGGAAATAATAGAGAATTCATCCAAGCATTTCACTCTAACTAATTCCACTCTAATTGTAAATTTGAACCATTTTAAAAACAGAAAGCCACAACATTTGGGAAATAACCAACACAAATTAAGCCTTTTATTATTTAATGAGTCTTTTGGTGACAGACAGTAGGGAAGACCAGACCTGGGTTGGTTGAAAAGGACATAAAGGTTGGCCTTGGTGTATTCAGTCATCATCACGTAATTATTAACAATATTGCCATTTAATATGAATCATGTTTGCAAAGTTAATGTTACATTTTTACCACGTGTAGTTGTACAGATGTGGCATGCCTGTATTATATATTAGAGTAGGCATTCCAAACAAAAGACTCTAGACAAAAAAAAAAACTTAATGAAACCAAAACAAAGAACGTGCATTAGAAACCAATAGAGCATTAATACATTTTTTATCTTTAGCAAAAATCTGTGACTCTCAGAGACTTCACACCAATACTTCTGTCATTTAGTATAAATAAATAAATAAATATATCTTGGTGTTTGTCACCAAGATGCTTTTGGGGGTAAGATGTCCCTCATATATTTTTTAAATGACTGCGGTGGCTCATACCAACTTACTAACTATATTGTATTACAGGTTTTTTTTTTTTTTTTTTTTTTTTTACAATCGCTATGACAGTTTTTTTCAATACTTTTTTCAACAATTTGACAAACAATTTTCCTAAACTCTTAACACAGTCAGTACAACATCCGTCTGTGTAGGCTATATAATTAATGCATTTCTTGTTGCTTTGACAAAATGCATAGTTACATATTTTAGTTTAATCATAGTTACATAGAGAGGGAGGGAGAGAGGGAGGGAGGGAGAGAGAGAGAGGGAGGGAGGGAGGGAGGGAGAGAGAGAGAGAGAGAGAGAGAGGGAGGGAGAGAGAGAGAGAGAGAGAGAGAGAGAGAGAGAGAGAGAGAGAGAGAGAGGAGGTCATATGCAAACGACTGGTACGTCACCGTGACGTCACTTCTTACCATGGATCCAGAACGAGCTGTATTTAGAGCTTGATTAAATAAATGCTTCGTTTATAATGGGGAGAACATCTTAAGCTATGAAATTTGCAGGAAGTTTTAATGGTACATAGATCTCTTATATATAAGATCAAGGCAAATTTGGTTTCTCATTTCGTGGTCCCATGGTGGTCAACCGGAAGGGGAGGGGCTTAGGCTCTCTATAGAAGCACTCACTTCCTGATAGCCAAGCGTACTGCGCAGGCTCAAACTGAGCTTCACGACGTAGACGTGACGTGAGCAACCTGACAGTTGTAAATCTTCTAGTTGCTGTGCCAAGATTATATTCAAGAACTTATGAATTCATTCCCAAAAGGTATATGTAAGTATATACTAGGCAAAGGCTAATGATTGCTAAATAAATGATAGTTAGATTAGTAATTAAACTTAAACAGCTATGTAAGTCTAATGTAAGTTAAATGAGTCATATTTATTTAACCGCCCAGGGAGCGAATATTTTAAATATAATATAAGCACGGTGAAATTAGGCATTGGTAAAGATAGCATGCTTGCTGCATATAATTAACATGATTGCTTGATGCACATGATGTTGTATAATGTTAATGTTCACTGAATATAACCACAAAATGGCGTTAACTGTTCTCTACACAGAGACAGTAAAATATATCTATCGCAAGAGAAATGGACGAATAGTCATATAAAAAAGTTATTTAGTAAACCCCTTTGTGTACACACACACACACACACACACACACACACAATACAATACAATCAAAAATAACAGATAAATAAGTACATGTACATCTCAGCACAATCTTCCAAAATTCTTAAACAATTATTCAAATAGACACATATGCACACATTTACAAAAAAAATTCTTCTTTTTCGTTTCCTTCTACATCAAACAGAATAATAACCCATCCAAAAAATACTTATTAGTATTTAGTATGTAAGCCCAGGAACCATAATACTATCTCCTCGAGTCATTTTCGTATCTATTCAATATATTATTTATATGTGCCCATATAATATTCCAATATATAAAGAATTGTGAGCTAGGTGTTAAATCATGTAGTTTGGGCTAATAAATCATGGTCAAAAACACTTGAACAAAAACGTTTTTCTTTATTTCACGTTATGTAGGCTAGGACATTTTGTGCATGGCTTCCGAACGGGATCACATTCATCTTCAAGCGTAGATCTTTAAATAAATAAAGGAACAACGGTAACCGCGATAGACATTGAGATTATTTTTTTCTTCCATTGCCTGTTGGCTATAATTTCCTGATAATTTCCCCATCCCCCGTTAATATAGGTGAAGTAGATAAATGTTTGTGGATAAATGTTACTTCATGTATTCACTTGCCACATATCGAATTATTTCCAATTCCTCAAAAACGTTGTTGAAATATTCTGTCGCGTTACTTTTATGGACTCTATCTGAGCCATGGGCTGACTTTAGACAGTAAAAGATTGCCTGCGAGCTTCTCCTGTTTATACGGTAACTTCTCTACTGTGCGACAGAGAGTCCCGTGGTTATGACGCAATCGTTAGCCTATTTTTACAAAAACGGCTTCTACGGGGCCATAACATAAGATACAAAGTAATGGAGCCTTTTATACATTGTCGTGTTTCTTTAGAAATAAAAAATGGACAAATGGAGTCTTTAAACGCTTCAGATGTAAAGTTATTCGCTGTCAAAGTGACGCCAAAATGAATGGGAGTCAATGGAATGCTAACAGCAGGAGATAGCCAGCTACAATGGCGGCGCCCGGGAGGCGATATTTTTTTTCACAGGATGGTAGGGGAAGACTCATGAATATTCATTAGGGAACTCATCCCTGATTGGTCTTAACCCCAGTGACTGGTAGGTTTAGGGGCGGGGTTAGGGGGTAGGTCATCAGACCAATCAGGCATGAGTTCTCTAATGAATATTCATGAGTCTTCCCCTACCATCCTGTGAAAAAAAATATCGCGCCCGGGAGGCTTCAATTTCCGGCGGATGGATTTATTTATTTATTTTTATTTTTTTATTAATGTTTATTACAAACTCTCGTGGAGACAACAGCAAAAAAAAAAACAAAAAAAAACACTGGCAAGGCATAAAAAAAATACAGATTGACAATGAAAAATAAATACATAAATAAAATAAGGCAGTGTTCTCAACTAGATAATGTGTTACACTACAAGATCAAAAACATTTCAGCAGCATAACAACAAGCTTCTACAGTTCGTTTAGAATTTTTACAAAGTTCAAGGAGGATAATAACATACGAAATTAATTTTTAAACCAGTTTACATTTGTTTTATGTTTACATTTGGATCTGGATCCAACTCCTTCCCCTGGATTTTGTGTTCTGCAGTGAGGACCATCTCGGCTGTTCTGGGAAAACTCGGGTTCGATGTGTAGCCACTAGCCAGCAGCCGTATCACCCTGTAGGCCAAGACTGGTTGCCCACTGAAGCTAAGCAGGGTTGAGCCTGATCAGTACCTGGATGGGAGACCTCCTGAGAAAACCAGGTTGCTGCTGGAAGAGGTGTCAGTGAGGCTCACCCTGTGGTCTGTGTGGATCCTAACGCCCCCCCAGTATAGTGACGGGGACACTGTTCTGACAAAGAGCACCGTCCTTCGGATGAGACGCTAAACCGAGGTCCTGACTCTCTGTGGTCACAAAAAATCCCAAAGAGTATGGGTGTAACCCAGGGGCATAGCCAGTATTGGGCCAGGGCGGTACTGGCCCGCCCAGGCAAGTTTGATAAAAATACATTTTTAGTTTATTTTTATTATTCAGATTTATTTAAGAAAATATATTAATATATAGCCTACCTGATTTATTGTTGACTGCTGTGTGCGTTTAATTTGTTTTCCTAATAAAATGGGAATGTTGAAGCTAGTTGTAGAAAGCCTCCCTCCGGAACGTTATTGGTTGCTATGGGGTTCCGACAGGAAAACTCTCTCAGTGGCGCCGGTGCCACAATAATGGCTAAACAACTTTCTTTAATGTGCTATTTGAAAAAAGCAAGAGTTGAGGAAGAAGACACGCCACTGCCTTCCTCTACCGAGTCCACCCAGCCCAGTTCTTCAGACTCATTAACCCACAAGAAGGCTAGTCAGGTGCTGGTGGTGGCCGCTTCTTGCTCACTCTCTCCCGGTCAGCCTGACGCGGCTTTACCCGCCGATCTAACTGCGATATTATTATTATAGCTTACTTTATTTTCGGGTGAACTGTTTTTCACTGCTGACTAGTCTGAATAAAATAGACAGGTTATTGGCTATACTGGTTTGTACAGCCTTTATTGAGCTCTGTTGGTTGAACATGATGATTTGCCGAATATTGCAAAATAAAGGTGTAACTGTTTTTGCAATTTGTCTTAATTTTTCTACTCTCTAAGGTTTAATTATTATTTAAGTCATTTTTTTTCTAGGAAAAATTTCCACTCACATTTTCACTGGCCCGCCCAAAATACAGGTGATGCTTCACATTGGTGGTGGTTGAGGAGATTCCCACCTACTATGTAAAGTGCTTTGAGTGCAGAGAAAAGCGCTATATAAATGTAATGAATTATAACACGCAATGTGTTCTTGCGCTTGCAAGTTGAACGCAAAGTTGTTACACAGTCTTTCACACCGGTTAAGTGTGATCCACTGTTCCCACAGATAAAAAGAACATTACTAGTTTGGAGAAGTAGAAGATTTGGAGTGTTACAAAAAAAAGAAAGCAAATTTTCCATATTTTTGGATATGTTTTTTATTTGGAAATTAATTTTGTTTTTCCATATCAATGTTCAGAAGTTATACATGCAAGAGTAACAACGAAAAATTTTCAGGCACAGTGCTCAGGCTGTAAATAAAATAGATTTGCGGACATAATTTTTTTCAAAAAGTGCTTCATGTTCAAAGATAATTTCTGGTTATTATATGTATTGCTCCCTCCTAATCCCAAAAAGCTAAAAGAAATCTAAAATGCACGCCAAACCAAATTTCAGGTCTGAGGAGGATAAAGGAAAATGTGCTATACATGAATCCATGTTTATTTTTTTGTCACATTTAAGAATAAATGGATCCCACATAAATAACAGATACTGTACCACTGATCAAGTGAAAAATTATTGTAATCAACATTGTATAATTAAACAAATGAAGTCAGTGTATTAATCAATTAATCAAAATTAATCAATTAATGTAAAACACTAAATTACCAATACAACACCACTACATTATCAATATTTCACAAGACATTCAAGAGTTTAAAAGAATACATCTAATTTCTATTAGTGTTCAGGATAGTTATTGGGATTTATTTCTCAGGTATGCTCAGGATTATTTTCATTGATATTAAAAAAAATTTAGGCACTTGGTCTAAAAATCTGTTGAGCAAAGTATTAAAAAAAAAATCCAAATAACATAAAATATGAGAGAAAAAGAGAGAATATATAATTCAGCTTATTTACCAGCAACTCCCCAAAATATAATGCTTGTCAGGACTGTCTATGACAATTACCACAAATGTGACCCTGGACCACAAAAGCAGTCTTATGTGTCCATTTTTTTCAACTGAGATTTATACATCACATGAAAGCAGAATAAATAAGCTTTCCACTGATGTATGGTTTGTTAGGATAGGATAATATTTGGCCGAGATACAACTATTTGAAATCAGGAATCTGAGGGTTAAAAAAAATCGAAATATTGAGAAAATCGCCTTTTAAAGGTTTCCATTTTTGTTGGCGTTTGTGCTGCATTCACTTACAAAAATAATTTTTTATATATATTTAAGGTATGAATTTACTAAATATCTTCATGGATCATGATCTTTACTTAATATCCTAATGATTTTTGGCATAAAAGAAAAATCGATAATTTTGACCCATACAGTGTTTTGTTGGCTATTGCCACAGATATACCCGTGCGATTTAAGACTGGTTTTGTGATCCAGGGCCACAAATCTGCTATTACAAATTTTCCATGATGCTCCGGCTTCGTCTCAAGCGTTGTTCTGTTGTAGCAGTGATCGATTTTCCTCAATGCTCTTGCCATTGGAGTCCTAACAGACATAAATGTGTGTTATTTATTTTATTATGAGTTATTCAATATTAGTATTTAACATTAGGTGGATAGTACTTTTAAAAATGAATGAACAGATTTGGTACACTTTACTCAGAGCTAGCTATACAACTTTACACCATCACATTTGAAATCAAGGCATTCCCAGTGTTATCCAATTCATACTTTGCACGTGACGTCACAAGCACTGGCTGGCGGGCAAGAACGTCGTTCTCCAGTAACGAAATCCAGTAAACTAATCAAGGTTCTTGCAAGGACGTCGTCAGTTTTAATATACAAAAGTTGGTGTTTTGAGGTGTAAACAACATGCAATATAGGCTAGTTGTTGTGTGATTGGTTGCACTAACCAGATGAGATAAGCAACATTCACAGTATACACGTCTGTGCAGTGATCATTCCAGCACTCCATCAAAGGTAAAAAAAAAAAACATTTGTTTGAATACAATGGGTGTATGATCATGTAATTAATGGTGTCTTTAAGTTACCCTGTAGTTTCGTCAGTCAACACCACCAACTGGTTCGGCGAGTCAGCTGTTTGTGTTATGAGTCTAAGGCTATCCAGAGATGACCCAAGATTATTTACGAGGAATTATTACTGCTCGATTATCTTAAAAAACCTTGTCTGCTTTACACAACTTAGCTACCTTGGAGTTAATCCTAGTCCATAGTTATGCAGCTAGCTCACTAACAGACTTGATAGCTACTAGAAAGACCTTGAACTACAGGACTCTGCGTTGAAAATACCCATTTTGTTGCCCGCCAGGTGTCCATGGGAGTCACGTGACTGCAAAGTATGAATTTAGAGTTTTCTTCAGCATGTACGCACCCGTAGCAAATTAGCTACCCACATCCTGGCACTGGCCATATAGTCTGCTTTTGTCTTACTTCAAATGGCTTTTGGTCATGTCCATCTAGGTGTTAATATTCTGCTGATGTTCAGCCTTCTCTAATATTCACATGTAACTCTGGTTCCCCATCCCTGATAGTTAAACCCCAGGCCCCATAACAAGGCTAGGCTCATCCCAATGGTGGATGGTGGAATCATCTTCCCCTAAGCAGACAGTAACAGCCTAAAAAGCTTCTCTTGTCAGTAAAAGTAAATTATATATGTCCTGTGCTACCCTAGCCTATGGAGGAACAGAAAAATGTCAAAATATTCCCTCTGACAACTTAATAGTTACCACAATGTTCACTTGCTCCAGAGAGTTAGTAGGACTGTTGTCTTTACTTGGACCAGGACTCCCTTTTCCTGTTGAGGAACAGAGAAATGTCAGCGTGTTTGGCATTACACAGGGATGCACTATTGTGCCTGGACAATAAAAATGTCAGACCCCCTCTCATTGAGACGTGGTCTGGGAACCACATGTTAATTTTCTCGTATTTGAGGCGTGGTTTACGAATGCCCAGAGCCGTTTATTGGGTGCCACGAATGTCTATCAAATGCGCCTGTACGGCTCATAGCCAATCGTTTTAATTATACCAGATGACGTATGTAGAGCGACAGAAAAGTTGCTCTTTTTTCAAAATAAACTTGTGTTCTAAACTACTTAGAACAATATCTAAGGCTGCATTGAAAGGTAACTTCGCGTCTGCTGCCGTGTTGGATCCACAGCACAGTTGCCAACTCTCACGAGACAAATAAGCAACTGGAGCTTCAAAAACAAGCCCAATATTATTAGATTATTTAGTTCCAGCATTATCTTTTATTATTTATTACCAATAAATGAGCCAGCAACATATTAAAGTGAAACCACTCCTTTATTAGAAAAGGATAAACAGATTAGGAAAAAAATGATAAAAAAAAAAACTCTTTACTCTGATCACCAACCACTTAACCTATCCAGTTTTTAAGTTGTTTATCCTTTTCCCAGTCTTTGTTGTACTTTTTTCCATACTTTGACCACTTCGTTGGAGGCATTGTTTGTAGAAATTTAAATATGTGTATTTACGTCAATCATAGAATTACAGCGTCGCGCGCGCCTGCACGTTGAACGGGATTTTTCTCCAATAAGGGGGCGGATTCGGCGGAATGTTTTGACGAATTACACCACAGCACTTATATAATTGCATTGATTGGCTATAGCTGTGAGCAGACAGTGTCAATCAATGTATTGGAGATTGAGAAAACGGCAACCGTGACCATATATGTAAAGAAAACAAAGTTGCTTGTCAGATTTTCTTATTAATAAGCCCAAAAAAATTTTTAATAAGCCAAAAAAAACGCAACCCGTGCTGTTTTAACGCGACGTACTAAAAAAAAAAGCCCAAAGTCGCGTATTATAAGCGGACTTGGCAACTATGATCCACAGATATAAGCAAAGCTTCGGTGTGTCGCACAGACGTCATCATCGTCTCGCTGCGCCTCCCCATTCTGTGATTGGTTCCCTATCTGAGGAGATAATCTGGTCCATGGTGTCCAGGCTGCCTAGCAGCGAGAATAAAATCACGCTGCACGCAAGACAGCATGGGGAGCGTGATTTTTTTCCACAAACCACTTCAGCGGAAATCCCGCCCTGCAGCCGATTTAATTGGTTTAGGTTATAGTGACGGGTAGGTTTAGGGATCAGTGTGTGGTGTAGCCAATCAATACAGTGATTGACATGACCAATTAAAACTTTAGAATCGGCTGCAGGGCAGGATTTCTGCTGAAGTGGTTTGGGGGAAAAAAATCACGCGCATGGGGAAACCCAGGCTAGATGCACACCAATAAATAAATAATTTATTATTTTTGGCCACAAAAATTAAATAAATAAAAACACAGAAGAAGTAAACATGTATGCAAGACAGTGAAAAGTGTGCATATAGAGCTCATGAAGCTTTGCACACCCTTTCTATGTGTGGATGAGATTTTTGGATTTCAGGAAAAATATATATGTGATGTATTTGAATAAGGGGCATATTTACCAGAGTCAGGTGAACCGCTTCTCTCACTTCCATCTTTACGGTCTCCCTCACCTAGACATGTAACACACATATATGCAAGTTAAGCAGCAATACAAGTCACATCTGAGATTTTGAACTGGATAGCGACATGTACACTTTGGTTCCAAATTGTTTAGCAACTGCGGACATTTTAATTAAAGAACATAAAATTAACATCACCCTGGTAAATGGAATATCTAAACCATAATAATTAGCTAGCTTATTACCTTCCTCCTGAGATCTAGGGGCAGCACTTTCCATTACTAGTGGATCACTTGCACTCTGTTCTCCTGCTGTAGAAACAGTGAAATGTCAAAGTGTGTTTCAACATCTCCTGATACATGAGACTGATTACATATTAAGAATGGGATAACTGGTACCTGCCACACCATTCTCTTCATCTTCACTGGAATCATTGACATTCTTGCTTTTGAAAACTAAAGGGCAAGACAGATTAAATCATTTCTGAATACTCTTTGCAGTGAAATACTAATCTTAAAAAAATGTAAAAGGTACAAAAGCACAAATCCATAGCAGTACTCTGTTGTGGGAAGACTAGAGAGGATTACAAATATAGATGATACAATCTACAACAGTTACAATCTACATGCATTGCTGTCAGAGGCAGAGATAAACAAGTGAAATCTGGTCAGCACAAAAAAAACTTTAGTAGCTATAGTTTTTAAGGGGAGGTTATTTGTTTCCAACTTAATAGATTTCAATGGACTATTTCAAGATTTTGGAATAATTGCTCACCCGAAGTGAAACAATAAAAAAAAGAATGTCTCTGAAGTCCTGTCAATTCTGACATTTAAAGAGCCTTTATCAGAGTATTAAAAGATTGGGCCCAGAATCTGTATTTATGTTGTAATACTCACGCAGTCTTTTAGTCTTATAAAGGTAAAAGCAGAGCCCTGCAACAAAAACTACAGTAACTACAACTCCAATCCCAACTCCAACAGCCAGGAAAGAGCCTTCGTTGCAGTTATTGCATGTTCCATCTGCAAAATAAATAAATAAACAAAAATAAATAAATGGACAAAGTTACTGAATGTAAAGTCTACATGTCTACTACATTTAGAAACATTTATTCCATTGTTAAGCCTTTAATAAAGAATCATTTTAAGGGGTCATAAAACACTAAACTTTTCTGAGATTTGAACAGGTTGTGTTGCACATTACAGGAGAAAATGTTAGCATCCGTTCATTTTAATTGTAATAGAAAACTTATCTTGGCTTTCGGTTTAAAATCTTAATAGTCAATGTCATAGGTTGTGATATTTTCTCTCATTATGGTGTACTGATAATTATTCATGAGACTGTGTGCACTTATCCTATGAGAGACACATTTATGGATCGCGCAAGTGTTTGTGTTTCTACGTGGCATAATTTCTCTTTTATAGACCCTGAGTCTCCGACACAAATGTGGTACATTCTCTCCGTCAGTGTAACCCTCTGTAAACAGGTGTCATGATAGTCACAAACACACAGAGATGTAACTCTAATTTCACTAAGCTAAGGTAACTAAAAACTTACAAATCATGCTTTTCAAGTTGTTTTAAGTAGGCACTTCCACCATTGTTTCCTCAGAGGAAAGACCCCTGCTTTAATGATTAAATACTTAAACGTTACCTACTCCATTTAACAATAATTGGATCTTTGAGAGTTTTGTGGAACACATAACAGTCATATTCTGCTTTTTCATTCTCATTGATCTCCACACTCTTCCTCAACTGAAAGGTTCCATCATTGTTTGGTCTGGTTCCTGTGGATTCAATCTCTTTATCAGGCAGGAATGAGCGATATTTCCTTATGCCCAATGTCACATCTTTGGGGTAGAAACCAGTGGCCATACAGGTGAGTTTCAGCTTAGTTTTGTCACTGGTAGACTTTTTCGCAAACACACGAACATCTGGAGGAGCTGTGGACACAGTTTATCAATCAGTTCTATCTCTTTGACAGCTGCAGATATCAATACATTATCAACATTTACACTACATTTACTCACAGCCATTTTGGAGCTCCTCATCTCCATATACTCTGAATTTGTTGAGCCAGTCCACACACTCTTTCTCCAGGTAGCCCTTGGTGTACTGGTTCAGGATGGGCACATTATCCCATTTCTTCTTGGTTGGAAGAGCTGCATCAACTGGGGCAACCCACTGGGACTCCTTATCATCAAAAGACAGGAAGTTATCGCCATCATAACTGTACTCATCAATGCCTTTGGAAAACTTCACTTTAGTTCCCTCTTCTTCAATTTCACACCCATGTCTCCACTGAAGAACATGAACATCTGAAAAGGACAGAAAACAAAATATTTTTCAGATGATAATAACAATATAATATTGTTATTGTATTGTAATATTATCATATTATATTGTGTGAATATTATATTATACGTATATGCAGGTTAATATTATATTATACATATATGCAGGTTAATATGTACCAATAATCCTCACCTGTAACATTGTGTCTCATCCGGTCCATCAGAATTTTGACATTCACATTAAACCACTGTTCTTTGCTCTTTCTTGACTGGGTGCCTTTTTCCCAGTAATCCTTCTCCATTTTTTCTTTCATCCAGTGCTGTGAAGGAATCTTTTGCTTGTCCTTGCTATTGTAATAGTCAATCTGTCTGTCATCTAGAAGACCCATAGCTGTGAATTCATAGATGCCAGGCAGTTCGACAGGTTTGGACAAGGCTGTGTAAATGTAGTACAGGGAGTGTTTGTCTGCAATGCAAATAAAATAAAATAGAAAAAATAAAAAAAATAGAAATTCACTCAGAATATGGTGATATAAATAAAATCAGCCATGGACGTTTGTGATCACAAGGTCTGTTATTTTTATAAATATATCATGAAATCGTTATGCCAGCAGGAGGCGACAACTGACAATCTTCATTTATGTAAACACCATTCTGAGACACAAAATGGATGATTTGTGTCACAGTCTTCATCTGCACCTGTCTGTCTTAGTCAGCACTACACTTCCCAGAATCCTTCTCGTCTCCACACCTGTATTCACTCCCTCACTTACCAGCCTGTCCCTCGTTATCATCATCTGCGTCACCTGTCTTCATATCATTATGGTTCGTTTGTATCTGTATATTTAGTTCTCTCTCCCTTTTCCACCAAGGCAGAGCTGGTGCTGGTTCGGAGCCAGAGCCTAGTTTCAATTCGGTTCTTTGTTTTTCCACACGCAAAGCACCAGCTCCGAACCAGGAAAAGTGGTTCTTAAGTAGCACCAAATCATTACTGGTCTAGAACAGAGCCAAGTAAGAACCGCTTGCGTCAGGGGCTGGGGGCGGGGTTACCGTGACCAACAAGACGAATAGAAACTTGTGACCGCCATTTTTAAATAGCAGCTAGTCGAGCTAATAGCAGCTTGATTATAATATCCGTCTATGTAAGTTACGGCGAGCTGCACGAACGCGTTGGATTCCGATGTATTTTTGCAAACCCATGAGCATCCATAGTAACGCCACGTCCGTTATTGTTGATGGCTTGTTCGAGATGCATCGGAGCGGCGCGGACCGATCGGAGCTGCGGGAGTGTTTGGAGATCATACGACTCCTTGTGCTTTTGGATCGCTTTCGCAGTGCTTTGATGTCATGCGGCGATCGATCTGCGAGAAGGCGATGCATCTCCAACAAGCCTGGCGTGTTTGTGTTTGGCGCTACCGCACTAGCGTTGCTGGGCAACATGAGACGTATGCAGTGACGTAAGATCTGGCTCTGTTGTGGCTCTCTAGCCCAGGGGTTCCCAACCTTTTTTGTGCCAGGGACCAGCAAATTCATAAAAAAAATTCCAGGGACCAGTTGTCAATTTTAATGCCTCAATTTTAAGATGTATCGTTTGGATTCGGAACATATCACTGTGTAAAACAGTAACAGCCTATAATTTCTTTACATATAATGAACTAGGTGGCAACAAAGGCTACTTATATGAATATACCAATCTTTTTAAACTTTCAGACCGGTTCACAAAATGTTTCCCTTTTCTCCCATACAATTAGGTCTACTTCAAAAGCAACTCACACACTCACTCATAGCAGGTGGCAGAAATGGCAAATTGTATTTTACATTGAATTTTACATTGAATTTACTTCTATTGGCATGTACCAAGTTTTCACATACAAGGAATTTGCTTTGGTGTTTTGGTGCAAAATAGGGATGTTAACGTTTAATCGACGATAAGCAGGTTCATGCGCGTGCGTGCTGCTCAACCGCGAAACATGTAAAGAGAGCGCGCCGGTTCATTACACTATCATGACTATAAGTTTGCGTGTGCATTCGCAGCCTTTTGTTTTGTGCAAATGTAAGTTGTAATATTGTGTTTATTTTGTGTAGGCCTATCTATATCTGATTTATCTCACGACATATAGGATGCATTTGGTTAAAAATTAATGTAGTAAAGTGTATGGTGATACTCTTCAGCTTCAGCGCTCGCAGCTCAAACGACACTTCACGACTAATAATGACTGTTGGTAGCCTACTGTCATATTATATAACATTATAAAGAGAACAATGTTTTTATTTGGGTTTAGTTGCTGTGTCGCGTTGCTCCAGGAAGAGCGCGTCCACAACATGAGTCATTCTGAATGGCACGTAGTTCAAATTCACTTGTGCATTCTCGTAATTTTGTGCAGTTATAATTTGTAATGTTATGTTTATTTTGTATATATCTGATTAATATCATATAGGATACGTTTCTTTGAGTTGAATAAAGTGCTAGCAAAGTGCTCCAGTTTACCGGTAGCCTATCTTTTTTTGCAGTCCATTCAGATACGACGCGTTGCTAAGCAATCGGAATGAACGCGCTCAAAGAAACACATTTTTATCTATTTACTGTTTATGTTTTGGATTAAATAACATAACATGACATGTCATAGCACTTAAAAAAAAAAAAAAAATTATTAAAAAAAAAAAAAAAAAAAATTATTCAGGGAATATTTCAAGGCCCGGTACTAACGGGTCCACGGACCGGCACCGGTCCGGGGACCGGGGGTTGGGGATCACTGCTCTAGCCGGTGGAAAGGCAAACCGGTTCTTAGTAAGCTCGTCAGTCGAACCAACTCCGAACCAGCTCTGGCTTTGGCTCTGAACCAGCACCCGGTTCTTGTTGGTGGAAAAGGGGTATCTGTTTCAGTCTGTCCTGGTCGGTTCTTGTGTTTATGTTCAATGGTTTTGCGTGTGAGATACCTTCTGCCTGTCATCCCTGTACCTGTTTGGAGTTTCTTGAGTAAATGTTTGAATTGGAGCTTTTTGCCTCAGCCTCTGTCTTTATCTGCACCACAACCGTGACAATTTGACTGTGGCTTTATTGGAGCTATTTTTGTTTATGGAGCAAAATAGACACAGTAACTGCCAATATTGTGTCTAAAACACCCAGCTGACTGAGACCAACCAAACAGATTAGGTTGAGGCTTGTCAAGTAACATAGTTCAAAGTTATTTTGTCTTTAATAATGTTCTCCAAACATAAACATATTATTTATTCATCATTCATTCAAGTTTTTAGTTCCTCTGTCATCTAATGTTTTTAAAGGTCAGCCTATAGTTTCAAAATGTTCATAGAAAATTCAAAAGTAACGTTCCCTTAATGTTTGCAAAATGATAAAATGGAATGTTCCCTTAAAGGGATAGTTCACCCAAAAATGAAAATTAAGTCATTAATTACTCACCCCCATGCTGTACCAACCCCGTAAGACCTAAAATAACAACTTTATTCAACTATTCCTTTTCTTCCTTGTGGGCCTGAGACGAGAGTTCAAGAGATTTCCACGACGCATGCGTGAGAACTGAGTAACACAAGTAATAGAAGAAGAACGTCCTCTTCTCAGGTCTCGCGCATGTGTCGTGGAAATCTCTTGAACTCTCGTCTCAGGCCCACAAGGAAGAAAAGGAATAGTTGAATAAAGTTGTTATTTTAGTTTTTTTTTTCACACAAAAAGTATTCTCGTCGTTTGATAAACTTATAGTTGAGTCACTGTAGTCACATGGAATATTTAAACATTTTCTTCAATGACTTTCTGGGCCATCAAGTTTCAATCCCCTTCAATCCCAAAAATATCTTCATTTGTGTTCCGAAGATAAACTAAGGTCTTACGGGGTTGGTACAGCATGGGGGTGAGTAATTAATGACTTAATTTTCATTTTTGGGTGAACTATCCCTTTAACATTTGTAAAACATAAACAAAACTGGAAGCTTTAAGTATTCAGTGAACATTCAGAAATAATATTTTCATAACTTAGTGGGTAACAATTCGGTTTTGTTTTTAAAATAAACACTTTCATTTACAGTGCTAATGTTACATACATAAACTTACTGCAGTAATTACATAATTACAGGCAAATAACACTAAACAAACCCTAATCTTAACTCTATAACCCTAAGTACATGTTAAATAGTTGCTGACGCAGTACTTTTGCATTGTAACAAGGAAGTGCAACCTAGTCTTCCTCTGTGATATTGTATTTCAAGAACTAACATAAATTCATATTTTGTTAGCCTATTAAAATTCGAAAGTCGCAGGTAAAAAGAAACACCTTATTGTAGGGCTAGTTAAATGTCGAGATGGTTTAACTCGTAAACTTGTTATACTAACTGTCTGTAGGCTACAAAGTGTGAAGTCAAGGAAGCTCAAAAGGGTTCCTGAACCGAAAGTATTTTAATAGACTTGTTTACCTGACGCCATTTTACCGACAAACCTAGTAGCCTAGTCAATATTCTGAAAATATAATGAATGTGTTAAGAAACTGCAATAAATAAATGACAACGCTTGTTTTACTTTAAGTTTTAAGAACGAAATAATCAGAATTAAGTGCTAATGTTACATGCATGAACTTACTGCAGTAATAACATAATTACAGGCAAATAACACTAAACAAACCCTAACCTTAACTCTATAACCCTAAATAGTAGCCTACGCAGTACTTTTGCATTGTAACCTCAAAGGAAAGTGCAACCTAGTCTTCCTCTGTGATATTGTATTTCAAGAACTAACATAAATTCATATTTTGTTAGCCTATAAAAAATATCTCAACATTTTTCATAAAGATTTTTAGAGTGACTGGTGAAGGATTCCTCTCTTTTAAAGCTAAATCTCATAATGAACTAGAAAATAGATTTTATACGTTTTTTATTGTTTCCTGTTTTTCTTCCCTTTCAGATGCTGAATCAAATACGGTTTGTTTTAAATAGTGCGTCATTATACTAGCCTCGTAAAATTCGAGGTAAAAATAAACACCTTATTATAGTAGGGCTAGTTAAATGTCGAGATGATTTAACTCGTAAACTTGATTTACTAACTGTGGGCTACAAAGTGTTATGTCAAGGAAGCTCAAAAAGGTCCTGAACCGAAAGTATTTTAATAGACTTGTTTACCTGACGCCATTTTACCGACAAACCTAAACAGACTTGAACATATGGGCATATTAAAGTTTGGGCATTTTAGTAGTCTATATTCAATATAATGAATGTGTTGAGAAACTGCAATAAATAAAAGACAACGCGTGTTTTACTTTTAGTTTTAAGAACGAAATAATCAGAATTAAGAATTTAATCTTAATCGAAATAACAGCAGACTCACCGCTCCAGGCAGGTACAGCAGCACAGAGGAGAACTACCGAACACAAAACGGTGAAAAGTGCCATTTTCAAGCCGGTTAAAGCTTCGCTGCCGTTCTGTCTTCCTCAGCTGACGGCTCCAGTTTAACTGTACCAGTCGGACAGGCGTCTAGAAGACTCACTGGTTACTTTCGGTTTCTGGACTGGCTGCAGTAACACGTCTCTGTCCATGCGGGGGCGCTCGCAAGCGAGTGCAGAATGAATGGGAGTATGTCCAAATGGTGCACTTCATGCGGACTTTCGGTCTCGTGGACTTAAATTGCGCGTGCTCGCCGAGTCTACGAGTCCGTAGGCCGGCATTTTAACGTTCTGAAGTGTGCTCAGGTTTTTATGACATAGGTGTACATTTTACCAGTTGTTACTTACAGTTTAGGCCTATACAAAAATTATCGACCAGTGGTTGACATCTTAAACATAATAATAGCGCGTTAAATAATACTCGATCGCATTATGATTCATTACATAAATAGAACCGAATGTCATCATGGCTTTACTGAGTCATATAAACGTAGTATGAATGTTGAAACATAAATTTTTCTTAAACTCATTTTCATTTTGTGTTAAAATTGAACATAATGTACAACTGTATTTATCATTTATTTATCATTTACATAACCATGACATCTATTCTAATGCCCAGGTGGCATATAGAACTGTAAAAGCAGGCTGTGTAGACTGGATTTATTTAAAAAAATTTAATGATATTTGTGATATTTTTCTAATAAAGGGACTGATGAGATGACCTTTACGTTTATTCAGCTCTGAGGGATAAGGCTTTCACAGGCATAAGGATTCAGGAACAAGTTCCTGTTTCCGGCGTTACGATCGAGTCTGTCCCAAAAATACCTCTCAATGCGCCCTCGCGGACTCGCGCTAAGCTAAGACGTCACCGAAGTGTGGACTTTGAGGAAGTCCACAAGTCCGGAGTGTACCATTTGGGACTGGTCCAATGGGGTTTCACCCCCAGAAATCCACTTTTCTCGGGATATAATTTTTGTCTAGTAATTTGAATATTGTATTCGAAAGTAGATGCAAAGAAATTACACATTGCTGGGTGTTAGATTTTTTAGAGTCACTTATTTGCTTTAAAAAGTCTTCTAAAATGTCAATGACGTCATACACATCGTATTATTAGCAGAATGCTAGCGTGTTATGGGCAACAACAGACATATGAGTTTCTTTTGCGTTTTAATTTTCCTGTGACTCCCAAGGAATTTGCTCCTTCTTTTTTCTGCAATCAATTCTGGAATAATTTCCTTATGTAGAGGTGTGTCATTAGTTGATGTGCCAATAATTAACCCAACTGACACAGTACGTGCATGGTAAAATTAATTTTTTACAGTCCAAAAGCAACAACAAGTCTATTCGTTATTTATTTTTGAAGGAGGTTGTCACCATATTTTGCTCTATTACTTATTGGACTAAATTTGTTAATGGCCTTGATTGGGAACGTGTTTGGTTGTTACCTCGTTTTTTGTCACAAACAAGGTCAAAGAAATCTCCTTCAGGATATTGCACAAAGTATACCCTGTCAAACATTTCCTTAGTAAGTTTAGGAAAGACATTGTTGTGAGTTGCTCTTTCTGCTCTTTGCATTTGGAAACAGTACCCCATATTTTCTGGCATTGTAATGTGAAAAGATTATGGTATGAGGTGGCTGTGTTTATTAAGGATAAGATACTAAGGATAAGGATAAAGATAAGGGCAAGGATAAGGATAAGGTGGATATTTAAAGTATGATAACAGTGTGATTAAGGAGGCTTTTGTAATTAATTTGTTAATTTTATTAGTCAAATTTCACATCCATAAGTGTAAGTTTTCTTACAAAAGCCTCTTTTCTCTGTATTCCTTAAATAATTCGAAAATTATTTTTCTACTATCCAATTTAGCACTAATGCAAAAGCTAATAATATGCATTTGTGTACTGTCTTCAAAACTTTGATTAATGCAAAGGTCTTGTACTTTTGTGATATTTTTATTTTACTTTTTTATGTAAATGCCTGGTCTTTGCTCCCCTGGCTCTAAAGTGTATCTTGTATTGTTTTGTTTAAGCAATAAAAAAATAAAAAAGGGCAAAAGGGCAACAACAACTAAACCTGTAAGGAATCAAAAGGACACAAGTACTCGTTCATTCAACTTTCGACCTATAACCCATGTTGAACTTGCAAAACCTACAATAAAATCTGAGATTTCTCAATGGCAATCGGGTAAAAGAGACACATTTAGCCGTCTAGCCCCATAGACTCCCATTCATTCTGCACTCGGAGTCGGACGATCGCCCCCAGTGGAACTCTGGTGGAACTACAACCAAAATTCGGTACAATATGGAGTGCCCATGCAGGCTTTCCGTAGACGGGCTTTGGAATGATTTAATTACTATTTAATAATACCTTTAGACAGTACATTTATTCATTTAGCTGAATCCAAAGCAACTTACAATTGCAATACATGTCAGAGGTCGCACGCCTCTGGAGCAACTAGGGGTTGTTCAAGTTCACTAATTGTATTTTTCAACCAACTGTGGACATCTTGCCAGAACTTCCTACTGAGCAAAGGCAGAATAAATGTTCTGTTCGTTCTGGGTTTTCATGACAAAAGTCCCAAGGGTCAACTTCAAAACCAAATCTACCCCTCAGAGTCTCCGCAGATGGATAGTAGATGTTAAGAATTTTAAATTGCATTTCTTTTACTTTGGGTGCAATTGGCCATTTTATACATTTCCAGTGTTTTTCTGTAATTGTTGGATTATGTAATATTTTAAGTTTGGCCTTCCTATCATAATCATGATATATAGGCTATATTCTTTGAAAGCTCTATTTAAATTTGTTGTCACATTTTTGGTCCATAATGTTTAATTCTCCTATCGTTAAGTTTGGAAGCTTGATTTGGACATTAGAAAAACTCGGCTATTTGTGTTTTTTATCAGCTGTATCAATACCCCCTTGCTCTCCACCGACTGCGCTGATCAAAAGCATGATGGGAAACGACTTGCTGACGACACAGCTTAATGCCCATTGGTTTAAACAACCGTGATGTATTGTTCGTTTAAAATGTTTGATTTTAAAACTCTGGTATCATGTTTTATGTGTATACGTACGTTATTTGTGAATAAACTCTCTGACAGTGCGATATGGGTTATGTGATGTAATTTTTATTTAAAAAAATAATATAAAAACACATGTTTGTATTAAAGAAAAAAAGTTGATAAACACATATTTGGAATGAAATCAAATAACAAGTAGCCTACTTTGGGTGTCTTGTTCATTATATATATTTTCCATATAAAAGCAACAGAACTTAAATTACATCCAGTTAATTAGCAACAATTGCACGAGCGTGAATCCCGTGAATCCCGCGATATCCCCGGGATCTCGCAGGACTCTGATCCACTGCGAGAAGAGAGATCTGTCCGGCTTTTTCCACTGCAGCGCCGCAACTCTCACATACATTACAGGCGAGGCAAGGCGCATCTCAAACAAGCCTATTGTCTTATTTAAAATGTAGGACAGTTTCAACGTAACATTTTATAAATGAGGCACCAGATTTATAAACAGTCTATTCTGAATGCACAAACAGCTGTTAAATTTACAAATTTACATTTTTGTCTCTTTGTCAGGTATGTGCTATACCTGAATCCATTATACTTTAGTCTAATTTAAGAATCAATGGATCCCACATAAATAACAGACAGACATATACTGTAACACTGATTAAGTGAAAAATTATTGTAATCAACATTGTATAATTATTAGGGCTGCACGATTATGACAAAAATCATAATTGTCGATTATTCCCTTGAAATTGTAATTGCGATCATTAATTACGATTATCATAATTTACATTGAATAATGTTTTGAATAGCTTTATGCCATTGTTTGAAGCGACTGCATGCCATTTTGTCATATCAAAATACAAGCTGAAAACACTCTTCGTGAAAACCTTTTTTTTTTGCTTTTCTATATAGCATTAAGCCTCAAATGTATCGTTTTATTTATTTAAAGAAACCAAAGTAAAACAAAAACTAAAGATAAGCTGTAGAAAACACATCTGTAAAAATTTTTTAAAAACCACATCTTTAAAAGCACACAGAATAATGTAAGTGAACTTTTTTTTGTAATTGCACCTTTAAAACGATTACATAATTGTGGCATCCGTAACTGTAATCGCGATTACAAATTCGATTAATTGTGCAGCCCTAATAATTATACAAATGAAGTCAGTGCATTAATCAATGAATCAAAATTTTAAAAATTCATGTAAAACACTACTTTACCAATACAACACCACTACATTGATATCAATATTTCACAAGACATTCAAGAGTTTAAAAGTATACATCTAATTTCTATATTCAGGACTCAGGGTTCCCACTCTAAACCAAATGTAAAATTTCCTGACTTTTCCCTGACTTTCACTGACTAAAAAGATGAATTTCCATGACCTATAATGAACGGCAAAACAGGCGCAGCTTGTGCGATGATGGACAGGAATCCTACTCTCTGTATTACGTAAGGTCTCTCTGCCGTGAGAGCACTCTACGCGGTTTGAAGCACAGTCAAGGCCGTAACCAGGGTTTGAGAATTAGTGAGGTCCGGGGTGAGGAGTAAAGAATTGTGCTATAATAACATCCACAAATGCAATATGCACTCCATATAGCCTAAACTTTCAAATAGACAGACATGTAGATGTTTGTGAAAAGCAATACCAGTGTTTCTCACAGAATATTTTTGTAAAGCTGTAGTGAGTGGACCTCTGTCCCTCTAGGGGGGTTCGGGGGCATGCTCCCCCATAAGAAAATTTTGTGCTTTTTAATGTTAAATTCATCAATTTGGTGCACTCTGAGAGTTCAAAATAAAAAGCTCTAAGCCATATTCAGTGTGAAAATTGACACCTTTCCATTAGTGGATCTGGCAACACGGGATCTGGCACTCGCGCGCTCACAAAGACCCGTTCACTGCGCAGCTAAATTAATCGCAAACCCTCATATGAGGTGGTTTAAACTTCTAATTAATCATTCAGAGAGCTTGAAATTTTATTTTTGAAGGTAAAAAAATGACAGAGGTCTGGACCTCGGTGACCTCATAGCTGGATACGACCATGAGCACAGTCTGTCTCGCTCGCTCTAGATTCCGGGAGATTTGAACTAATTTGCGGTAAAACTAGTCGATCACGAGTGGCTCAACACGTAGATCTATAGATAAACTCATCTTTCAGGCATTTGACCGACCAGGTCGACACTTCAGCTTGAGAAATCGGGGGTGTGAGCGTGTGAAACCATTCAAATACGGGTGTCTCACGGCCAATGCCTGAGAGTTGGCAGCTATGTGTTAACATTATCTCTATGTGTTAATATGTGTTAAAGTGATTTCCAATTGAGCGGGAAGGGAAGAAATATGGCGCTCAAAATAGCCTAAGCACAACAATACTGAAAGATGTGTGAAACAGCGCGATAAAAAAAAATCGGTATCGAAAAATTACATTTTGATAAATGGAAACTAAAGCAACAAACTAAATTCCCTGATATTCCATGACTTGGACAAAAAATATATACAATTCACTGACTTTCAATGTCTGGAATAGACCTTTTAAAATTCCATGACCCGTGGGAACCCTGAGGACCATATTCAGGATAGTTTCTATATTCAGAACTATATTCAGTATAGTTATTGGGAGTTATTTCTCAGGTATGCTCAGGATTATTTTCATTGATATATATATAAAAAAAGTTGTCTACCCTGGCCCTTTGGAAGAGCAAAAATCCATCTGGAAAATTAGCTCTTTTCATATAAATGTATTTTTCTTTAGGTACTTGGTCTAAAAATCTCTTGAGCAAAGTCCAAATAACATCCAAATAACATCAAATATGAGAGAGAAAGCGAGAATATATAATTCAGCTATTTACCAGCAACTCCTCAAAATATAATGCTTGTCAGGACCGTCTGACAATTACCACAAATCTGCAATTACAAATTTTCCATGATGCTCCGGCTTCGTCTCAAGGGTTGTTCTGTGGTAGCAGTGTTTGTTTCTCTGCAATGCTCTTGCCATTGGAGTCCTAACAGACATAAATGTGTGTTATTTATTTTATTATGAGTTATTCAATATTAGTATTTAACATTAGGTGAATAGTACATTTAAAAATGGATGAACAGATTTGGTACACTATACTCAGAGCTAGCTATACAACTTTACACCATCACATTTGAAATCAAGGCATTCCCAGTGTTCCCCAATTTAGAGTTTACTTCAGCAAATTAGCTACCCACATCCTGGCACTGGCCATATAGTCTGCTTTTGTCTTCAAATGGCTTTTGGTCATGTCCATCTAGGTGTTGATATTCTGCTGATGTTCAGCCTTCTCTAATATTCACATGTAACTCTGGTTCCCCATCCCTGCTAGTTAAACCCCAGGCCCCATAACAAGGCTAGGCTCATCCCAATGGTGGATGGTGGAATCATCTTCCTCTAAGCAGACAGTAGTAACAGCCTAAAAAGCTTCTCTTGTCAGTAAATGTAAATTATATATGTCCTGTGCTACCCTAGCCTATGGAGGAACAGAAAAATGTCAAAATATTCCCTCTGACAACTTAATAGTTACCACATTGTTCACTTGCTCCTGAGAGTTAGTAGAACCGTTGTCTGTACTTGGACCAGAACTCCCTTTTCCTGTTGAGGAACAGAGAAATGTCTGTGTGTTTGGCATTAAACAGGGATGCACTATTGTGCCTGGACAATAAACCACATGATCATTTTCTCGTATTCGAGGCGTGGTTTACGAATGCCCAGAGCCGGTTATTGGGTGCCACAAATGTCTATCAAACGCGGCTGTACGGCTCATAGCCAATCGTTTTAATTATACCAGATGACGTATGTAGAGCGACAGAAAAGTTGCTCTTTTTTCAAAATAAATTTGCATTCTAAACTACTTAGAACAGTATCTAAGGCTGCATTGAAAGGGAACATGAATAAAATCACGCGCATGGGGAAACCCAGGCTAGATCCACACACATTTTGGCCACAAAAAAATAAAAAATAAAACACAGAAAAGTAAACATGTATGCAAGACAGTGAAAAGTGTGCATATAGAGCTCATGAAGCTTTGCACACTCTTCCTATGTGTGGATGAGATTTTGGGATTTCAGGAAAAATATATATGTGATATATTTGAATAAGGGGCATATTTACCAGAGTCAGATGAACCGCTTCTCTCACTTCCATCTTTACAGCTCTCACCTAGACATGTAACACACACATATATGCAAGTTAAGCAGCAATACAAGTCACATCTGAGATTTTGAACTGGATAGTGACACGTACACTTTGGTTCCAAATTGTTTAGCAACTGCGGACATTTTAATTAAACTACATAAAATTAACATCTCCTGATACATAAGACTGATTACATATTAGGAATGGGATAACTGGTACCTGCCACACCAATCTCTTCATCTCCAGTGGAATCCTTGACACAAGCCGTGAAACCTAAAAGGCAAGACAGATTAAATCATTTCTGAATACTCTTTGCAGTGAAATACTAATCTTTAAAAAAAATAATAATAATAAAAAGGTACAACAGTTACAATCTACATGCATTGCTGTCAGAGGCAGAGATAAACAAGTGAAATCTGGTCAGCACAAAAAAAAACTTAAATAGTAGCTATAGTTTTTAAGGGGAGGTTAGTTGTTTCCAACTTAACCCTTTATTGCATAGTGTTGCCATATGGCAACAATTACTTTGGGCCCTATCTTGCACCCGGCGCAAATGACTTTGTACACTGACGCATGTATCATTCCTATTTTGCACCCGCACAAAGCGGACTTTTCCCTCCACAGACACACGTCGGCAAACTAAGAAATACACTTGCGCTGCCCGGGGCGGTTCAGCGCAAAGAGGAGGCGTGTTCCAGCGCAAACTTTCCCTCATGCTATTTTGCAGTTTCAGAAAACATTTGCGCCACTGACCAGAAAAAACTAGTCTAAAGTCAGTGGCGCGTTGAGCGTACATTCAGATGCTATTTTAAGCGCGCATGCTTGGTCATAATACAGAGTGTGAACAACGCACATACACTGTAGATGATTCTCTCATCTACGCAGATGCATTTTCCTAAAAATATTAAAGTAATTTAAAGTAAAGTAAGTAAAAATATTAAAACACGAGGGAAATCATTGTTGTGTCCATGACGATGGGAAAAATAGGCATAAAGCTTACATATTTACCCAAATTATTATATGCATGTATAACCGAAGCTAATTTGTGTGGGTTTGTCCCATCCCCAATGCCACTTCTCTTTCTTCTACGGCCCTGACGAGAACATCGATCTCCTCGGCTGTGAACCGATTCTGAAGCGCTCCTGGTAAATGCGCCGTTATAATAGTATTGCGCCATGGAACAAGCGCACCTCGTTCATCATGCTCTTAAAGGGGATGTGATATGACGCTCTGATTGGTTTATTTCACGTTACGCCCAAACCACACCTATGAATAATGAAGCTACTTCAGACCAACCCCTTTTAGATTTGCGCCAGGCGCAAGAGGCATTTATCCCGCCGGGAAAATAGCAACAGCGCCGGGATCCGCCCACAAAGTTACTTGCGCTTTGCGCTTTGACACTTGCGTTTCAGATTGTTAAAATAGGGCCCTTTATCTTAATTTTCTAAAAAGCTGTGATATAAAATCTATATGTTTCTACAGTAAGTTGTGAAAAGGGGGCATTTACTTTGAAGGAAATATAATTTATGAGGTCACATGACCAGGATATCCTGTTTGCCAGTCCTTTTTGCTCATGGACATTGACATGGAAACATCACTGTCTGGGGCTCCCCAAGATAGCCTTTTATTTCTAATTTTGGAAAGTTTTCATCAAATAAAACATTTAAATCACTATCTGGGGTCAGTAAACTTAAATTTTTTAACATTAAATTCAGTTTTGATTTTATAATTTTTTTGTGAAATGCTAAAATACATTTGTTGCCATATGGCAACTACATGCAAATATGGAAACGTCATGGTGCATTCAACCTAATGGAGTCCCATTGACTTACATAGCATGAAACTACTCTAAGACTATGTTTACAACTTTTGCTTATATTTTAAAGGTAAAAACATTATAATGTTTTATATTTTGTGATTTAAACTATTTTGTAGGTTATCTGTAACATCACATTTTCTCAATAAAAGATGCGTCCAAACTACTGAAATTATATCGATATTATCAATCCAAGCATTGTTGAAATTATATAATGTTTTTAATAATGTTTTTACTGTATAAATAATTGTTTAAACATTTCACTAAGTATGAGATAGACTTGTTGAGTCTTGTTTTAAATAAAATGGGTTTTTTTTTTAAGGTGGATTTTATGGTACTTTCCACGATTGCATATTTTTATATATCTGTTATTTAGCTCATTTTAAGTAATAAAAACATGCAAAACATTTTTACCATGTCTAATTAATATTTCATGCAATAGAGGGTTAATACAAACCCGATTCCAAAAAAAGTTGGGACACTGTACAAATTGTGAATAAAAACAGAATGCGATGATGTGGAAATTTCAATATTTTATTTAGAATACAACATAGATGACATATCAAATGTTTAAACTGAGAAAATGCATAATTTTAAGGAAAAAATAAGTTTATTTTAAATTTCATGGCATCAACACATCTCAAAAAAGTTGGGACAAGGCCATTTTTACCACTGTGTGGCATCCCCTCTTCTTTTTATAACAGTCTGCAAACGTCTGGGGACTGAGGAGACAAGTTGCTCAAGTTTAGGAGTAGGAATGTTGTCCCATTCTTGTCTAATACAGGCTTCTAGCTGCTCAACTGTCTTAGGTCTTCTTCCTCTTTATGATGCGCCAAATGTTTTCTATGGGTGAAAGATCTGGACTGCAGGCTGGCCATTTCAGTACCTGGATCCTCCTACGCAGCCATGATGTTGTAATTGATGCAGTATGTGGTTTGGCATTGTCTTGTTGGAAAATGCAAGGTCTTCCCTGAAAGAGACGACGTCTGGATGGGAGCATATGTTGTTCAAGAACTTGGAAATACCTTTCAGCATTGATGGTGCCTTTCCAGATGTGTAAGCTGCCCATGCCACACGCACTCATGCAACCCCATACCATCAGAGATGCAGGCTTCTGAACTGAGCGCTGATAACAACTTGGGTTGTCCTTGTCCTCTTTAGTCCGGATGACATGGCGTCCCAGTTTTCCAAAAATAACTTCAAATTTTGATTCGTCTGACCACAGAACAGTTTTCCACTTTGCCACAGTCCATTTTAAATGAGCCTTGGCCCAGAGAAAACGCCAGCGCTTCTGGATCCCGTTTAGATATGGCTTCTTATTTGACCTATAGAGTTTTAGCTGGCAACGGCGAATGGCACGGTGGATTGTGTTCACTGACATTGTTTTCTGGAAGTATTCATGAGCCCATGTTGTGATTTCCATTACAGTAGCATTACTGTATGTGATGCAATGCCGTCTAAGGGCCCGAAGATCACGGGCATTCAGTATGGTTTTCAGGCCTTGACCCTTACGCACAGAGATTGTTCCAGATTCTCTGAATCTTTGGATGATATCATGCACTGTAGATGATGATAACTTCAAACTCTTTGCAATTTTTCTCTGAGAAACTCCTTTCTGATATTGCTCCACTATTTCTCGCAGCAGCATTGGGGGAATCGGTGATCCTCTGCCCATCTTGACTTCTGAGAGACACTGCCACTCTGAGAGGCTCTTTTTATACCCAATCATGTTGCCAATTGACCTAATAAGTTGCAAATTGGTCCTCCAGCTGTTCCTTATATGTACATTTAACTTTTCTGGCCTCTCATTGCTACCTGTCCCAACTTTTTTGGAATTTGTAGCTCTCATGAAATCCAAAAGGAGCCAATATTTGGCATGGCATTTCAAAATGTCTCACTTTCAACATTTGATATGTCATCTATATTCTATTGTGAATAAAATATAAGTTTATGAGATTTCTATATTATTCTATTCCTTTTTTACTCACAATTTGTACAGTGTCCCAACTTTTTTGGAATCGGGTTTGTAGATTTCAATGGACTATTTCAAGATTTTGGAATAATTGCTCACCCGAAGTGAAACAATAAAACAAATAATGTCTCTGAAGTCCTGTCAATTCTGACATTTAAAGAGCCTTTATCAGAGTATTAAAAGATTGGGCCCAGAATCTGTATTTATGTTGTAGTGTAGTGAACTTATTTCTTCTCGTAGTGTAGTGTAGTGTAGAAGATTCAGATGCTAAGACCAGGAGACTCGGGCTGTATCTTAAGCACGTTCTTTATTGCACACAAGCTGGAGTTACTGTGGTCTCTTCCAAGCGTCGTCGCGAGTCTAACTAAACATTTTACATTCCCAAGGGGGAGGGATTTACATACAGGCAGAGGCTCTGAACAAAGCATGCAAATGAAGTAGGAACACACCCTACTCTGAGGGCACTACCAGTCCAGTTGAATCAGCATAAACTATTCAAATGCTGATAGTGGCCAGAACTCTGGAGCCAAAAGAGCCATTAAAGACACGAGGTGAAAATCTCCCCTACAGTTAATCCAATCAACCTAAGGATTCAACATCTAGGCTGAAAGGTGAGAATCTCAGTGATCTGATTAATTTAAAATACAATAGAGAAAACAGGACTAGTAGCAGGAAAGGAGACTCTCGCTGGAGACTCAATAACCAGACTGATCTCATGAAATGGCGTATGTATGACACGCCAATTCGTATTTCCATTTTTGGCGTGCTATCAACACGCATAATCGCTTTTCAGCGTGTTTATCAACGCCGTTGACTTAACGTTACATTACTATATATAAATATATGACCTACCCCAACGACGTACCTAAACCTACCCGTCACTTGGGTTAATAGCATTTATGAGTCTTCCCCTACCATACTAGGGAAAAAATATTGCTTCCCAGATGTAGATATTCATTTTGCTTAGTTTCGCTCGGACATTTAACAGCATACACATACACGTGGAATCACTATGACATTTAATGGCGTACATACACGCAAAAGAGACGTTTCGTTTCGGCGTGGACATACACGCGGATAGCTGAAAATGCGTATAGATAACACGCCACTTGATTTGAAAGTGGCGTGTATGTTTACGCGAAGTCATGATGTCATGTTGCTATAATCATCAGTCTACTAAACTTTATCAGTTTATACTATTGGAGTGGAAACCTAAATTAAACATTTGTAACACTTCAGTTGTAATACTCACACAGTCTTTTAGTCTTATAAAGGTAAAAGCAGAGCCCTGCAACAACAGCTAATGCAACTACAACTCCAATCACAACTCCAATAGCCAGGAAAGAGCCTTCCTTGCAGTTATTGCATGTTCCATCTGCAAAATAAATAAATAAACAAAAATAAATAAATGGACAAAGTTACTGAATGTAAAGTCTACATGTCTACTACATTTAGAAAAATTGATTCCATTGTTAAGCCTTTAATAAAGAATAATTTGAAGGGGTCATAAAACACTCAACTTTTCTGAGATTTGAACAGGTTGTGTTGCACATTACAGGAGAAAATGTTAGCATCCGTTCATTAGGGCCCGAGCACCGATGGTGAGAGGACCCTATTGTTTTTGCTCCGTTTATTATTATTCTTCTTCTCTAATAAGAATCGCTTTTTAGAGGGCCTAAACAAGCTCGAAAACTCATGAAACTTTGCACACGCTTCAGAAGTGGTGAAAATTTATGTGTGATGTGGTTTTCAAAATTGGGTGGGGCAAATTCTGTAAATTATTGCCCCCACATTTTGCCCCGGCTCTACGTTTCACGTACAGGTATGAAATTTGGTACATACATGTAATGACCCAATACCTACAAAAAAGTCTCTTGGAGCATAGCCCTAAACACAACAGGAAGTGAGCTATTTTGGACTTCCTCCTAGATTTTGTGCATTTTTCGTAATTTCCTGATGATGTATTTCAACGAACTCCTCCTAGAGATTTAATCAGTTCCACATCATATTTTGTCAGTCTAATCTTAAGGCCTTTGCGATGTTAAATTGCGAAGATCTAGAGTTTTCGTCGAAGGATGTGACCTCGGCGGCCTGACAAAAATGTAGAAGTGCAAATCCAATTTCAGCCTCTGGGTGAAATATGCATCATCAGATAATTTCTGTGTAAATGTTGAATGCAGTTCCGGTGTTGCTAGGCAACCACAGACAGTCTGCAGTAACTCAGCCATACAATGTCCGATCTGCCCCAAACTTCACATGTTTGATAAGAGTCCTGTCCTGAACACGTGCCCATGCTCATATTTGGTTATAGCAATAGCGCCACCTGCTGGTAGCAGGAAGTGTGGCAAATACAAATACTTTGACATAGTCCTCCTGTATTTATTATCATTACATACTGCCCACCGTGCTCTGTCTTCCTAAAACCGCCGGGTGGCGGCGGCACGGGTGCGAGGGCCCTCTTCATCGCTGCTTGCAGCTTTAATTTTAATTGTAATAGAAAAATTATCTTGGCACTATTTTTGGCTTTCGGGTTTAAAATCTTCATAGTTTCAATGTCATAGGTTGTGATATTTTCTCTCATTATGGTGTAATTATTCATGAGACTGTGTGCACTTATCCTATGAGAGACACATTTATGGATCGCACAAGTGTTTGTTTTCACTCTGTAAGAGTTTCTACGTGGCATAATTTCTCTTTTATCTCTATTTTCTCTTTGGCTTGCTCAGTTGGGGATATTCAATTTAATTAACCAATCATTAATGCCATTGATCAGCTCTACCAAACGTGGATGTTTTTCCACTAAGAAACGAATATTATGTTGTTTTGATTGATACTGTGAAGCTGCTTTGATGCAATCTATATTGTGAAAAGCGCTATATAAATATACTTGACTTGACTTTTATAGACCCTGAGTCTCCGACCCAAACGTGGTACATTCTTTCCGTCAGTGTAACCCTCTGTAAACCGGTGTCATGATAGTCACAAACACGGAGATGTAACTCTAATTTCACTAAGCTAAGGTAACTAAAAACTTACAAATCATGCTTTTCAAGTTGTTTTAAGTAGGCACTTCCACCATTGTTTCCTCAGAGGAAAGACCCCTGCTTTAATGATTAAATACTTAAACGTTACCTACCCCATTTAACAATAATTGGTTCTTTGAGAGTTTTGTGGAACACATAACAGTCATATTCTGCTTTTTCGTTCTCCTCGATCTCCACACTCTTCCTCAACTGAAAGGTTCCATCATTGTTTGGTCTGGTTCCTGTGGATTCAAGCTCTTTATCAGGCAGGAATGAGCGATATTTCCTTATGCCCAACATCACATCTTTGGGGTAGAAACCAGTGGCCATACAGGTGAGTTTCAGCTTAGTTTTGTCACTGGTCGACTTTTTCGCAAACACACGAACATCTGGAGGAGCTGTGGACACAGTTTATCAATCAGTTCTATCTCTTTGACAGCTGCAGATATCAATATATTATCAACATTTACACTACATTTACTCACAGCCATTTCGGAGCTCCTCATCTCCATATACTCTGAATTTGTTGAGCCAGTCCACACACTCTTTCTCCAGGTAGCCCTTGGTGTACTGGTTCAGGATGGTCACATTATCCCATTTCCTCTTGGTTGGAAGAGCTGCATCAACTGGGGCAACCCACTGGGACTCCTTATCATCAAAAGACAGGAAGTTATCGCCATCATAACTGTACTCATCAATGCCTTTGGAAAACTTCACTTTAGTTCCCTCTTCTTCAATTTCACACCCATGTCTCCACTGAAGAACATGAACATCTGAAAAGGACAGAAAACTAAATATTTTTCAGATGATAATAACAATATAATATTGTTATTGTATTGTAATATTATCATATTATATTGTGTGAATATTATATTATACGTATATGCAGGTTAATATTATATTATACATATATGCAGGTTAATATGTACCAATATTCCTCACCTGTAACATTGTGTCTCATCCGGTCCATCAGGATTTTGACATTCACATTAAACCACTGTTCTTTGCTCTTTCTTGACTGGGTGCCTTTTTCCCAGTAATCCTCCTGCATTTTTTCTTTCATCCAGTGCTGTGAAGGAATCTTTTGCTTGTCCTTGCTATTGTAATAGTCAATCTGTCTGTCATCTAGAAGACCCATAGCTGTGAATTCATAGATGCCAGGCAGTTCGACAGGTTTGGACAAGGCTGTGTAAATGTAGTACAGGGAGTGTTTGTCTGCAATGCAAATAAAAAAAAATAAAAAAAATAAAAATAAAAAATTGAAATTCACTCAGAATATGGTGATATAAATAAAATCAGCCATGGACGTTTGTGATCACAAGGTCTGTTATTTTGATAAATATATCATGAAATCGTTATGCCAGCAGGAGGCGACAACTGACAATCTTCATTTATGTAAACACCATTCTGAGACACAAAATGGATGATTTGACTGTGGCTTTATTGGACCTATTTATGTTTATGGAGCAAAATAGACACAGTAACTGCCAATATTGTGTCTAAAACACCCAGCTGACTGAGACCAACCAAACAGATTAGGTTGAGGCTCGTCAAGTAACGTAGTTCAAAGTTATTTTGTCTTTAATAATGTTCTCAAAACATAAAAATATTATTTATTCATCAAAACATAAAAATATGATTTATTCATCATTAATTTAAATTTTATCTGAAACATTTTAGTTCCTCTGTCATCTGATGTTTTTAAGGTCAGCCTATAGTTTCAAAATGTTCATAGAAAATTCAAAGGTAACGTTCCCTTATTGTTTGCAAAATTATCAAATGGTATGTTCCCTTTAACATTTGTAAAACAAACAAAACTGGAAGCTTTAAGTATTCGGTGAACATTCAGAAATAATATTTTCATAACTTAATGGGGAACAATTCGGTTTTGTTTTTAAAATAAAAAAACACTTTATTTTACAGTGCTAATGTTACAAACATGAACTTACTGCAGTAATTATATAATTACAGGCAAATAACACTAAACAAACCCAAATCTTAACTCTATAACCCTAAGTACATGTTAAATAGTTGCTGACGCAGTACTTTTGCATTGTAACAAGGAAGTGCAACCTAGTCTTCCTCTGTGATATTGTATTTCAAGAACTAACATAAATTCATATTTTGTTAGCCTATTAAAAATCAAATTTTTCATAAAGATTTTTAGAGTGACTAGTGAAGGATTCCTCTCTTTTAAAAGTAAATCTAATAACTAGAAAATATTTTATACGTTTTTTTTATTGTTTCCTGTTTTTCTTTCCTTTCAGATGCTGAATCAAATACGGTTTGTTTTAAATAGTGCGTCATTCTACTAGCCTCGTAAAATCCGAAAGTCGCAGGTAAAAAGAAACACCTTATTATAGTAGGACTAGTTAAATGTCGAGATGATTTTACTCGTAAACTTGTTTTACTAACTGTGGGCTACAAAGTGTTATGTCAAGGACGCTCAACGTGTTCCTGAACCGAAAGTATTTCAATAGACTTGTTTACCTGACGCCATTTTATCGACAAACCATAGACATCTAAACAGACTTGAACATATGGGCATTACAGTTTGGGCATTTTAGTAGTCTATGTTCTGAAAATATAATGAATGTGTTCAGAAACTGCAATAAATAAATGACAACGGTTGTTTTACTTTAAGTTTTAAGAACGAAATAATCAGAATGTTACATGCATGAACTTACTGCAGTACCTAATAACAATTACAGGCAAATAACACTAAACAAACCCTAATCTTAACTCTATAACCCTAAATAGTAGCCTACACAGTACTTTTGCATTGTAACAAGGAAGTGCAACCTAGTCTTCCTCTGTGATATTGTATTTCAAGAACTAACATAAATTCATATTTTGTTAGCCTATTAAAAATCTCATTTTTCATAAAGATTTTTAGAGTGACTAGTGAAGGATTCCTCTCTTTTAAAAGTAAATCTAATAATGAACTAGAAAATAGATTTTATACGTTTTTTTATTGTTTCTTGTTTTTCTTTCCTTTGTTTTAATTATCCTTTGTTTCGTAATTCTACTAGCCTCGTAAAATCCGAAAGTCGCAGGTAAAAATAAACACCTTATTATAGTAGGACTAGTTAAATGTCGAGATGATTTTACTCGTAAACTTGTTTTACTAACTGTGGGCTACAAAGTGTTATGTCAAGGACGCTCAACGTGTTCCTGAACCGAAAGTATTTCAATAGACTTGACGCCATTTTATCGACAAACCTAGACATCTTAACGGACTTGAACACATGGGCATATTAAAGTTTGGCCATTTTAGTATTCTATATTCTGAAAATATAATCAATGTGTTGAGAAAATGCAATAAATAAATAAATGACAACGCGTGTTTTACTTTCAGTTTTAAGAACGAAATAATCAGAATTAAGAATTTTATCTTAATCGAAATAACAGCAGACTCACCGCTCCAGGCAGGTACAGCAGCACAGAGGAGAACTGCCGAACACAAAACGGTGAAAAGAGCCATTTTCAAGCCGGTTAAAGCTTCGCTGCCGTTCAGCTAACGGTTTCAGTTTAACGTTACCAGTCGGACAGGCGTCTAGAAGACTCTCTGGTTACTTCCGGCTTCTGGACTGGCTGCAGTAACACGTCTCTGTCCATGCGGGGGCGCTCGCAGGCGAGTGCAGAATGAATGGGAGTCTATGGGGTTTCACCATAGACTGTAAAAAAAAAAGAAGGCATTAATATGTGCTTTATAAGCACTAATAAACAGCTAAAATCCTAGTAATATGGATGCAAATAAAAAAATAGTTAACAGTGAGAATTGGACCCTAGACTAAAGTGTTACCAATTTTTTTCAATCAAAATGTCTAAACCACCTGGCTCCATTTTGGCATGCAACATACTTTTCACAATCCAGTACTTTTTTGATTGATACAATTAAGTACTGCACTATATTCTTTAAAAACTCTCTCATAAAACTCATTCATCATTCATAAAAATGGCACATTATGAAAGTAAATTAGGCTCTGAATAACATTTCCTGTTGACTTCTACTGTGTGAATATACCTTTAGATGACCTTACCGTGTTGGTGCAGGAACATAAGTGCTGATGTGACCTCAGCGGTCACAGCGTAGAAACGGGAACGGGCTTCATCAAACTTTCGTGAGCGCTGGATCTGAAACATCAGATCTCCTCCGTTTACATACTCCATAACAAAGAACAACCGATCCTACAGAGATAAAGAGAGAATGAGAAAGAAGACAAAAAAGATATTTTCATAGAACAGGACTCCACACCCAGTATTAGCATGATATAAAATCATCTACAGTTTCACTGTTAATCCTGTTGTAGTTTCACATACAGCTGTCCAGATAACAGTTAAGCACTGCACACACCGTACACACTGTGCATGGCGACATTTCATAGACGTTTATGTTTTTACAAATATTAAAGGCCTAAATGTTATATATAATTACCATATTTAAGCAGTTATACCACTTATTCAACATCCCCCAAAAAGTTGTCAAATTTAAAATTATTCAACACCCCTGACCAGAAAGACATTCTGTAAATCAAAGTCCCTTTCAAGGTAAGTCTGTTCACTCATCAGCCATATGTGCAATGCCTCTATTTCGGGCACCCAAGAACAAGTCCTATCTATTTGAATGGGGGAATACTGAAAACTCAAAAACTGCTTGCTGAGCTCACATTTAAATAACATATTTCAAATCAGCAACAAAATCTAACATGAATTGTGCTATAAATGTTGGTTCCTACACTCAAATAACGCAAAAAAAAGCTTAGTTTTCAGACTAGACCAGCCAATGCCCATCACTGATAATCTTTAGTTTTCATGTTGCCACTGCTCTCTTAGAATCCCACCAAAGATTTTCAATGAGATTTAAATCTGGAGACTAAGCGTGCCATTTTAGAACATTGTAGGACCGAGCCCAGAACCAGGTTTGGGTAGATTTGGACTTGACCTGCTGGAAAGTCCACTGATCTTCAAGCTTCAGTCTATGCACAGAAAGCACCATACGCTCTGCCAAAATGGCCTAAGACTTCAAAGAATCCATTATGTCCTTCATACAGTCAAGATTTCCACTTTCTGCAGAAGCAAACACCCCCATAACAAGACTGGTCCAGCTCAATCTTTGACCGTGATAATGGTGTTCTTGTGGGCATAAGCCCTGATTTTTTTTTTTTGCACCAATCATATCGCTGATTCATGGGTCTAAAAGATTTCACACACACCCATTCACACTTAGCTTAGACTTACACAATTATTGTAAGTCTTTGTTTAAGGTAATATCAAATCCTATATCTTATTCTTTGCTAAATGATCATTAGGGCCAGATTTACTAAACAGGGCAAATTAGTGTGAGACCGCGATCCCATAAAAGCGCCGATGGGAGAGGAGAATTAAAGAACACAGATGCTGTCGCTAATTTCCCTTTTGACCAACGCAATCTACCAAGAGCAACGCAAATTAGCGTAGAGTCGCAAACAAACAGAGCCGATGATAATCAGGTGAGGGTAATCTAACACGTTGAAAATAATGTGGCTTGACAAACGATATGTTTGTCTTCCTCTGGTATTCCAAAAAAAATGAACACAAGTGAGAAAATTATCCCTTCACACACTCTCTCTAATCTCTGCGGTTCTTCCTACAGCAAATATCAGTCATGCAAGCGCAAAAATTGTAAGATATGCTTTTTTTGGGTGTTATATAATGGCACAAATACATTCATAAACTACCACAAACCAAAGTAAATCACATATTATGACTTATTTAAATAGTCTCCCTCCCATAAATTTTGTGTCAGAAAGGGAAACTCCTACAAATGTATATGCAATAAGGTCAGTCGCCTCATCATTCCTATTTTTTCACTGCGTGCATATTTACAGTATTAATATGTTACACTACTTTTGTGACCCTAAGACTTTGGGAAACCCATTTCAAGGACCAAAATAATTCGTCCACATGAGTAATGGTAATTTTTCCACAAGAGATTTGAATAATTTCAAAAATCGGACTTATATTTTTCACCATATATATATATATATGTATATAAATGATGACACGTTAATATAATATAATAATATATGCACACATATTTTGTAAATAACAAAAACTTATGGAAGATTCGATTATTTGTGATTAATGGATTCGACAGCACTAAACATAACATAATATAATTATTCATATTTGTTAATAATCAATAGGCTAAAATTTCTTATTTTAAGTTCAATTGAAAGTTAAGTTACATTTTTCTATAATAAATATAATACATCATATGTAACACTTATATGACATAAGGTTGAATCAGGCTAGAATTCTTTATTTAATTTAATTTTTTATTAGAACTTAAGTTAAAATTGTAATTTAATATAATCCCATTATTCATATTTGTTAATAATCAATAGGCTAAAATTCTTAGAACTTAAGTTTTTATAATATAATATAATATAATATATAATAGTCATTATTCATTAATCAGTAGGCTAGAATCCTTTTAAAAATATTTTTTATATTAAAACTGATGTTAAGTTTTAAATAATATAATATATTACGTTATATGAAATTCCCAGTTAATTCTCCAGCATAAGCTAACTATCTTACCCTCCTTTCTTTCTTCTCAGGCAATCATTTAGACTTTACATATTCCAAAATCCTCCTCACTGTCTTTCTACAGGGCCCCTTCTTCTGACTATTTTCTCTCTACAGGAGCATGTCTATACCCATGGTCCCAACAGGCCTCATCAGAAACAGTTGTGTAATGTTATTTACATTTCTGCAGCGTAGGCTAATTACAGTTGATAAGAATATGGCTGTGACTGTGATCCCAAAGCAGTTTAAAAAGTGTACACAACTCCTCTTCCCTCCCAAATCCTGTCTTCCTTCTTCCTTCGGCCCCTTTCCCGCACTACTACCGCCTCCAACCCTTCGTTCTTAGCGTTTCTTGCTTTGTTGCCCTCCTTCAGTTTGTCCTGTGTTCTCAGATGCGGGCGAATGAGAAGGGAGATACAGTGGGTGGTAGTCGAAGAGTGAAAAAGAGAAACAAGGACAATATCACTGTGAGTGTAACTGGGGCATGGGAGGGGAAGCTGAACAAGAGATGGAAAGAAGTGAAAGTGCAAAATAGAGAAGAGACAGATGATGAGAGCGATAAAAGCCCTAGTGAAAAGGATGTCAGTGTCTTTAATGAGCACAGTTCATTGATAGAACCACACCACTTCTACTTGCCTTCCCTATCCGCAAATACAATCGTGTGCAGAAGTTTGTGAACCCAGGGTGATTAAACTAAAAGTAGTAACCAGCATTGTGACCTCACATGTTGTTTTTTTCTCTCACTCTCTTTTATTAACTTAACAGACTTGCTGCGTCCCGATTCGCATACTATCCGTCCTAAATAGTATTCGAAAATAGAATTAGTACGTCCCAAATCGTAGTATGTTGAAATGAGTGTTCCAGAGAGACCCGGATGGAACACTCATTTCAACATACTACGATTTGGGACGTACTAATTCTATTTTCGAATACTATTTAGGACGGATAGAATGCGAATTGGGATGCAGCAATTGTCACGTGTGGACCCTTCTTCTTCTCACGTTGATTCCTGATGGTTAAGAGGACAATTACTTCAGTCGCCCCCTGTCGTTTCACAGAATAGCACAACGGCGACCGCGTCAAGTATAAACGCCTCGTCCGTTTGGGGAGGTGCGCGCGCAGTCAGCGGAGACTCGCGCTCGTGCGTATCCAGATCCCGATCCCGATCCACACCCTTTAGAGATCTTTAACTGTACAACGCCATTGTTCAGTAGTACTGCGGTCATCCAGTCACACGGTGGCGCTATAGTTCCGTTGTACATGTTCGTCATTTCCGCTGCTGTAGTTCAGGACTGTCGTGCGCTGGCGGGAGTTCACCTGATTAAAACCTTTTTAACCTAGTTATTGGTTAGTATTGGGCATACAACTATCATTGTGTCTTACCACCGATTTTTTAAACATTGACTAAAATGTATACGTCACATTTGTCCAAGTTTTTCTGAACGTGTTCCTCTTTGTTGCGGTTAGCGACTTTTTCCTTACGTAACTCGACGGAGCCGGTATGAATAACGTTTCGTGCCATTTGTTCTTAATCTGTGATTATTCTGTATAATCCCGTTACATGCTATTTGGGTATCTAAAATGTTCGATAATTTACTATACTCTGGTTAAGTTAAGTTGGTTTATCGGGACACGAGCTGGACGCGCGCGCATGGCGCTGGCTATTGTGTGCGTAGTCTGTGTATTACTGCTATGACTGTGTATTCATAAGTTATATTAATAATTTCATACACGGTGCTCTCTGTATCTGCACACAATCTATTACAAAAAAGTAGGACGTGTTAACTCAGCGTTTTAAAACGATAGTTCACAAAAATAAAATTCTGTAATTTACTCTTCCTCAAGTTCCAAACCTGTATGAGTTTCTGTCTTTCCCTGAACACAAAATATACGTAAAAACTCATTGACTTGATTAGTATGGGGGGAGATGCTATGTAGGTAAATTCTAACATTTTTAAAAATCTTATTTCGTGTTCAGCAGAAGAAAAAAATTCATATAGATTTGGAACAACTTGAGGGTGAATAAATGATTACAGAATTAAAAATTTTGGTTGACCTATCCCTTTAAGAGAAATGTAGGATTTGTAATTTTGATGCACTTGTGTGACACATTGTGAAGTCAAGTAAAGATACAATCTGTCAATAATTAACATTTATCTCCTCTCTGTTGTGTATCACAGCAAACCTCTTCTGATACTCGTCCTGATTTAAACACCATGGGCGACAGCGATGACGAGTACGACCGCAGACGCAGAGACAAATTTCGCAGAGAGAGGAGCGACTATGACCGTTCCCGGGAGCGAGAGGACCGGCGGAGAGATGACTGGAATGACAGGTGAGGAAGAGGGAATTAACCTGCATAAGGAATTACATTTATGCATTTGGCAGACGCTTTTATCCAAAGCAACTTACATTGCATTTCAAGATACACATTTACATTCTAATCAGTTTTGAATTAAATGCCAACATATAGACACACACACATAGAGACTTTAATTTGTCAAAACCATGCAACACCACACTCTACAACTTTTATCACTCAGACCATGTTTTGGGAAGTGGTATTTATTATTCAGGTCCTCCATTTGAATTTCTTGGGGTATGATATTAGTCAAGAGGCTTGTATGCTTGCACATTTTTATATATTTCTTGTGGTTGTCGTTTACTGGCGTCCCTCGGCTCGAGAGTGGGACCGGGGCCGTGAGCGGCGCAGTCGAGGAGAGTACCGGGACTACGAGAGAGGCAGACGAGAGCGATTCTCTCCTCCACGTCACGACATGAGCCCCCAGCAGAAGCGCATGAGGAGAGACTGGTAAGAACTGAAACTTTCAGTGCTGCGTTGATGTGTTTTTGTAGGCCAGCCTGGAAATTAGCATCACCCTTATTAAAACCAATATGATTTTTCTATTGGCTTTTGAATTTTAGCAGAAAATAAGCTCTGTGACCAACAAAAGTTTATAATTCTTAATTGTTTTGTTAATGATAATCTTCACGAATGAACACAATTTTTATGAATTTGGAATCCTAAGTCAACACTCACATTACATCAATGTCTCCACCATTAAGCTTCCAACATCTCTTTCAGTTTTTATAAAAATAAACATTCCCTGAAAGTTTGGGTTAAAATAGTTAGAAAGAGCACGATTTATAAACCCAATGAGGCTGTGAAGATGAAATAGTGAGTACATGAGTTAACCCTTTTGACATTTAATGTCCCCAATCTGTAGACCCATTTAAACACTTTTTTTCAAGAATAGTAAAAGCTTTAATCTTGTGAATTAAAAATCACAGTTATGTCTTGGAATAAAACGTGAAAATATCTTGAGCTTGTGTTCACCACAGACTTGTTTCAAGCATTTAACCAACAAAAAAAAAAAAACCTGTTGACTTCAGGATGGTGGAACTGGAAGTGCTAAAATGCAGGTTTTGACCTACAAATATGTGTCATTCCTGCAGCACTCAGCAAAGTAGTTAAAGTGACGTCAATGCATTCCCTCTATTGGAGACTGATTAACCTCATTCTGCATTTCTTCCTCCCTCTCGTTTGTTTTCTCAGGGATGACCATGGAGGCGACCCGTACCATGGTGGCTATGATCTTGGTTATGGAGGCGGTGGAGGACCCAGCTATGCCCCCCCGCAGCCCTGGGGTCACCCTGACATGCACCTCATGCAGCCTCACCATGGGATCCCCATTCAGGCCAGGTGAGAGAGAAGATCAGCAGCTGTAAAGTCCATCATTTCAAGGGCAGCCCAAAAATGTGTAGGCTAATCTAATCACTCGTTTGTATTAATAAGCCATAAATCATAAGTAATGATGATTTAATTCTATATAAAATGGATAGCTAATCAGTGCTTAAACGCGCACATAAAGCTTGCCAGCGCACCATAGATATTATAAATACAGACACCCTATTGGCCGCTTTGGAACGTTGCTGCGATACGTCAACGCGTCCGCTATTTTGCTGAGGGCAAGACTGCACTTTAATCAAATGCAGGTAAACTGGTGAGCTGCGGTTTTTCTGGATAAAAACAAAAACTGTTTTTATATTTATCAACCAATTTCAGTGGTTTGTTTGTGGTGTACAAAAAGTTCCATCTCTAGTTATTTAAAATCTCGATAGTTAGACTTATAAAATATTTTTTTACTAAGGAATTGTCAATGCTCAGGCTTGTCATGTTTCTGGCTTTTTATTCTTGGATAAGAATTGTGAAGACCCCCATATTGAGATATAATTTTCACTTTAAATGAAATAAAGTTTTCAAAAGCTTTTTCTGTGATTGACCTGATTTTAGCAATAACAAAGATAACTGATGGATCCTTTATGGTAATACATATGATATGGTACAACTACAGTGCAATGTAAATATAAGAGAAAGTGAGAAGTACGTTTAGTCAATAAAATAAACAAACAGTATACAGCATATAATATAGTAATGAATGGTATAATTATATAATATAAGTACAATAATACAATCAAAAATATTGATAATAGCATGCATAATATTATAATAATAGCAATAGAATAAGAAATGGCAATTACAGAATATAGACAATAAAAAGCAAGTTAAATAGTGACTTATATTTAATAACTCTTTTTATTAGATTTTTTATAAATAATCTTTATAAATAAACCACAGATTTGAGCATTAAACAACTACATTGTCGACTGAAAAACTGTTAAAACTACATTTTGTGATACAATAACAGTAGTATTTTTTCATTTTGCTGCCTTTCTCGTTACTATCACTAATTATATCATGACCAAATACAACCAGAAACAAATGTTCAGTCTTGCTTGTGAAAGGTAATTCCTCTAGACCGGTTTTCAATTGTGATGATTTGTGCGGCCCCAAGAGGCTTTTTTTTTTTTTCAAAAGCACAACATTTCATTGTTGGTTTAAGAAAATTAAAGTAGACCTTTCCTTTCGTTAACGATCTGTTCGTTACAGCCTGCCTATTTTCGCCACTTTTTTTTCTTTCTGTGACTAACCGACTAATAAAAATCTTAGTCGACCAAGCCTCTTCTAGTCGCTTAACGGTTATGCTGGGTACACACCTAAAGATAATCGGGCTGATTTTGGGCGTGTCGAATATTTACGATCAGAAATCCTGATATGTGGGGGGAACCCCCGAGGACAAACGCGCGCACGCTCTGGAGATTATCACGTGAAACGAAACAATATCCAATAGAAAGTGAGAAGACAGAAGCATAACAAACGCAGTAGAGAGAGAGAGAGAGAGAGAGAGAGAGAGAGAGAGAGAGAGAGAGAGAGAGAGAGAGAGAGAGAGAGAGAGAGAGAGAGAGAGAGAGAGAGAGAGAGAGAGAGAGAGAGAGAGAGAGAGAGAGAGAGAGAGAGAGAGAGAGAGAGAGAGAGAGAGAGAGAGAGAGAGACACACCATGGTTTAATTATAGGCGTATTGAACATTTGTATAAACAAATAAATACTATAGTTAGAATTTTTTCTTAGCAAAAATTATGGTTAATTTGTGGTTATCATGGTTTATCTACAATATCCATTTTTTATTTGTATAGTGAAACCATGGTTGAGAGACAGGGCCAGCGTGTGTGCATTACCACAAACTTTATCTGAGAAGTTCACTAAATTCCCGCCGTCTCCACAACTTTGCCTAAACCCTTTTCTTTTTTTTTCCCTGTAAATTTTCTGGGAAAATCATTCCAAACACTATCGCAATTTCTTCCTGCATATTGTCCACCATACGTATTCTGAAATCTCGCGATATTTTACGAGATTTCCTGTGTTCACAGTCGAGACTCGGGTTGAAAATCTGTTAGTGTGTGTGGTGTGCTGTCTTTGTTACATCATGGCACACCACACACTATAGAAGCAAAACAGTTCAATCTAGGATTTTTTGTCCTCATGTTTGTGGTCTATCACATTTTGAAAATCTTATAAGATGTAAAAAATCTTGTGGTGTGTACCCAGCATTAGTTGACTATAAGGGCCTCTAATAATTTCCTTGTATTTCACCTGTGTGTTAAACATTTGTTCTTCTCTCTGGTGTTCCTCCAGGCTGGGAAACATCCACGATATGGATCTTGGTCCTCCTCCTCCTGTGATGAAGACGTTTAAGGAGTTCCTGCTGTCTCTGGATGACTCTGTGGATGAGACGGAGTCGGTCAAACGCTACAATGAGTACAAGATCGATTTTAGGCGTCAGCAGATGCAGGACTTCTTCCTGGCCCATAAAGATGAAGAGTGGTACGACAACAGTTGCTGTTTTTGCCCTAGTGTCTTGTTTAGGTGATGTTTTTGCATTAAGCTAGTGATCGCAAGAGAGTGGCGAAACAAGTCCTGCATCTCAACAAAGAAGAGGCTGATTTCTGCATCTCTGAACATTTGACTGTCTCTATTCTAACCAGAGGTGCAGTTATAAACTGATAATTTAATTGTTCAAAGGATTTTGGCTAGACAGTCTTTTTGTACTAACAAGTACAACTTTTGTAGTCAAATATACAAGTGATGCACCAAATTGATTTTTTTTTTTTTTTTTTGCTGAACTGAAATCGATTTTTTTTTCAACATACCTTCTGATGTTCATGTTTGTTTTTGTGCTATAACTATTAGTAAAGAGGAAGAGATTATCAGTTCACCTGCGCTTGAACTGATGCAGATACAGCTTGAATCGTCACTGACACCATCAGAGGAGTGTTAATTATTTTGACTAATCATTTTTGGTGCATCATATAGTTATATTTTAATTAGGGCTGTCAAATGATTAATCGCATCCAAAATAAAAGTTTGTGTTTACATAATAAATGTGTGTGTACTGTGTACAATTATTTTGTATATATAAGTACACACACGTGCATTTATATATTTAAGAAAAATGTGTTATTTATATATAAAATATTTATATTTATATATAATATAAATTATATATAAATCTATATATAGTATATACATGCAAATATTTCTTAAATATATACAAGCATGCGTATGTATTTATATATATATCAAATAATTACACACAGTACACACACATTTATTATGTAAACACAATCTTTTATTTTGGATGCGATTAATCGTGATTAATCATTTGACAGCCCTAATAATGCATCGTTCATTCATTACCACAGTCAGATGTGTTTTGAGACTTCTTTACATTTACTTGCCATAAGATCTCATGATAATTAATGTCTATTTTGACATCAGTTTGTCTCTACAGCAACTGAATTGGTCTCGTCATTGACTTGATGCAGATGTTTTAAATATTCATTTCTTTTCAGGTTTTTTGCATATTGTTTTTTTGGTTTACAACTTAACAAAAATCCTTCTTCCCTCCATCACCACAAGGTATTGGAAGATGAGAAAAGCGCTTGGACCCGTCGCAGGAGTCGCTGTTAGTTAGTCAGGGTTTGCACTGCGCACAATGCAGCTGCCATTAGAATCAAAGTACCAGGGCTCTTAGTTAGACAGTCGAACACTCACAATCCAAACCCGCCGCGTTCACGGAAAGATTTTTTTTTCTTTTCTGTAGTGTGTGATGCCTTTCTTCCCCTTTCTTTTTCATTTTTGATATTTGGATCAATCAAACCCCCCCAAATGTACACACTCCTCTGAGAAGACCGCTCTCAGTGTAAATGTGTTGTAATGCGGGGAGTACATCAGGTAAATTTAGTGCACACAATGGAAAATGTTTCACCCAACTGTTTGACTTTCATTTCTTGATAATGCATCAGTTTTTATTGTGTTTTCATTTTTCTTCTTTGGTGGTGAGTGTTACTGTATTACACACACTTAAACACACAAGTTATTTTTATAGTATATTAAGACTGACAAGTGCACTTAACTTTAGCCAACAAATTGTCATATGCTCTATTCAAAAACCTAGTGTGCTGCCTTTGTCTACTGACTAAATATACAGCTACCTTGAAAGACAGCATCTTAACTAGAACAAAACGTCAGAAATTGAATGATTTGGACTGCTGTACATATACAGTATGGCAATAACATGTTGCTAAATATCTTTATTCATAATTTCTTGTCTTATTTTGGAAGGAGACATGCAATGCTGTCTTTGAATCTAGCCAAAAGAACAAATCTTCGAAGCTCAGTAGTTTTGGAATAGAGCTACAATATCATATGACAAAGTGGGACAGCTATGTGGCATAATAAGGTTGTTAGATATAATTGTTTAGTTTAAGAATTGATGGTTTAAATTTAGATTTATCAAAGCATTTATAGATATTTAGAAGGCAGGTTAGGACTTGGTTAAAGATTGCATGACTAGGAAATAGTTGCTAACGTATTGTTTTCTTCCCCAAACACCCCATTTGTCCCTTTTTCTCCTCTGTCCGGCTGTCAGGTTTCGTTCAAAGTACCACCCGGATGAGGCTGGGAGACGCAAAGCAGAATCCCACAGTGCTCTACAGAACCGGCTGAGCGTCTACATGCATCTCATGGACAACAACTGGTTTGAATCCGTCACTTTGGACATAGAGCGTGCTCCCCAAATCACCAAGATTTTAGATGCAGGTAATTTTCAAAAATCCTTAATAGGTGCCCTTTAAGCAAAACATGGTCAGGTCAAAGTGTATGCAGATTTTTTGAGTATATGTCAGTTTACTTTATTTTTCTATCCTCACTTACATAAATGATCTATAGTGTCCTGTACCCAGTAGTAAATAATTATCTAATTATATCTGTCTGAATTTCTTTCGCTTTGACTATTTCCTCAAAGCAAGTGTTTTGTTTGTTGTCGTTAGCTGTGATAAAGATGGAAGGAGGAGGGGAAAATGACCTGCGTATCCTCGAACAGCCCAACGAGGAAGAGGAGGAGCGAGAGAGACTCTCATCTGGTGGACCTGGTTCTGATCCTCCCAAACGGGACGAGCCCCGGCCTGTGGATGTTGAGCGCAAACCCTCTGTTGAAAAAGACAAGATTGTGAGTGAATGTTGCATGTTGCATAATGCAGCAAAGGATCATGCAGTATTGTGAGGACTGATGATGTTTAATGTTGTGCCTCAATAGGGAGAGGGTGATGAGGAGACTGAGAAAGATGCAGCCGCTTCTGCAGGAGGGAGTGAAGGAGAGAAGACTGAGAAAGAAGCGCCTGCCGAACCAATCCCAGAACCCAAGAAGGTTCGTTAGCCAAGTTTTGGCAGTTGACGTGCCATTTATTGGGACTGTTTTGTAAATAGCCGCGTTTCCACTGCCGGGCCAGGGCTTTAAACGGGCCGTGTCGGGCTATTAGCCTCGGGCCAGTAGCACCTGGCCTGCGTTTCCACTGTCGGGCCAGAAGCTCCACGGTGCTTCACTAAAACACGCCCGTAACACGCCTCCCGGGAACAACGTCACACTAACCCATCATTTCACCAACAAATGGAAGTTTTATCTGACAACTAATCAGAAAGAAATCACTGGAGAAACAGCGTGCATTGCAAAACAAACATAAAAACGACCGTTTGCTGGCATTTTTTAACTTGAATATTTAAAACCCAAGCATCGATGTTTTACCACAGATTTACATGGAAAAAAAGTGATACATTAATCATGAATTAATGTAGGCCTATGTCAAACTTGCACATTAGTCACACACAAAAATAAATTAGCGTTAGGTTTCACAAAAGAAAGAGGTCACGTCCGTTTCTGTTTATTTAGTAGTTAGGCTACAGGACATATTTAGGCTACATCACATTTAGAAAGAATGATAATTTCTACAAATATATGCCACCAAAAATACGACCTGAGGAGCTTTAGCACTCTCTCGACTCCCAGTAGGCTACAGATAGCCTATTTTCAGTCAGAGAAAAAAAATTAAGCTCCCGAAAAAAAAAATTTGCTCTATTTTATGATAGTCCGGTATAAAGAGACTAGACGTAGGCTATCTGACAGATAAAATAAAAATCTTTGTGATAGCCTTTATGATTGGTCTGATTTCTTCAAACGTTCAACATGTTTTTTGAATTTGTCATAGAAATGTAAAGGTCTCCCAGCAATTTCCTGCCAAAATAAAAAGCTCAAGGCTTTAACTTCTTGCAAGTAAAGGAATTAAGACATAAGTATTGTAATTTTACTACTGTAGATCAAATAAAATAAAGCTGACTTCCCCTTTGAAGACCTATTTTTGTTCTTTGTTTTAACCGAGGGTGTAAATTCTTCATTTGTCTTTCTTTTTATTCTGGATTTAATCCTGATTTATATTTCTTGTGCAGCATTTTGGTTTCAACATCTGTTTTAAAATGTGCTTCATAAATCAAAACTACTGAAATATACTTTTGAAATGTTTTTTTTTTTTTTTTTTTACATACTATCATAACTAAGAGGTTTGAGTTCCAGTCCAAGTCAACGCAAAGAGTTTTTAAAAAATTTGGAGCTCTTAATTTTGCTTTCAAAGTGCACCAGAATTATGCTTTCAACTTTTAAAATGTAAACTCGTATGGAAAACACTGTATTCTCTTTCTCTGGCCAGCTGAGTAAGAAGAGGAAGAGGAAGCACAGTGGAGACAGTGAAGATGAAGCCAGTGCATCTGAGAGCGAATCCGATTCTGACTCCGACTCGAACTCTCACTGCTCTGAGAAACCCTCTGAGAAGGAGAGGGAACCGGACGAGGGAGAGGATAAGGAGGAAGAGGAAGAAGAGGAGGGGGAAGGTCAGTGTCAAGGCTTTCTTCTTTCAGACGAATACAATCTGAGCTGTTAAAAAAATTCCTGGCTCTTCTAAGCTTTATAATGGCCGTTTCTGTTTTGAAGTTCAAGTCCATAAAAGTGCATCATATCCTTGATAAAAGTCCTCTACACGGGTTAATAAAGGCCTTCTGAAGCGATGTTCGCGTAAGAAAAATTTCCATGTCTAAAACTTAATCGACTAAAATAGCTAGCTTCCGGCAGACAGCCGTACGCATCAATTTACAGTGAAAGAGTGACCCTTGACCTCACGCACAACGTAATGACGAACGCGGAAGGGCAGAACCAAACACCAGTCACGAATTAGAAGTCTAAAACGTACATTTTTAAAGAGAAATTTCGGAGGAGCTTGTTTGTTGCCCAGACCTGTTTGTTTGAACCGCGAGAGGCTTCAAAGCTTGCGCTACTCCTACATCCTGCGTCACGGGGTGCTCTTGTGGCGTCAGTCGACTTGCGTATATGCGTACGGTCATATGCAGGAAGCTAGCTATTTTAGTCGACAAAGGTTTAAATATGAATATTTTTCTTACACAAATTCATTGTTTCACTTCAGAAGGCCTTTATTAACCCCCACAGAGCCGTTTCGAGCACTATTATGATGGATGGATGCACTTTTATCATGGATGGATGGATTTTTATCATGGATGGATGCACTTTTATGATGGATGGATGCACTTTTATCATGGATAGATGCACTTTTATGATGTATGGATGCACTTTTATGATGGATAGATGCACTTTTATGATGTATGGATGCACTTTTGATGTATGGATGCACTTTTATGATGTATGGATGCACTTTTATCATGGGTGGATGCACTTTTATAATGAATAGATGCACTTTTATGATGGATGGATGCACTTTTATAATGAATGTATGCATTTTTATAATGGATGGATGCACTTTTATGATGGATGGATGCACTTTTATCATGGATGGATGCACTTTTATGGACAGAAACAGAAACCATGGCCATTCACTGCCATTATAAAGTTTGGAAGAACCAGGACACTTTTTTAATGTAACTCCGATTTGAAATTAAGAAAATAAGTCATGTACACCTAGGATGGCTTGAGGGTGAGTAAATAAAGGGGTAATTTTCAGTTTTGGCTGAACTGTCCCATTAAAGTTTCATGGTTGTGACAAACATGTTTCTGGTCTTTTAAAGCCGCTGATGTAAAGGAGCGGACGGAGGAGCAGAAGGAAAGGGAGAAAGAGGAGAAGAAGCCGAAGGATGATCAGCCTCCACGACCTCGACCGCTTCACCGGACCTGCTCGCTCTTCATGAGGAGCATCGCTCCAACCATATCTAAAGCGGAGATCGTCGCTGTGAGTGTTCACACAAAAACACTGAGTTTTGCTGTTATTGTCCATGTTGTTGTTGAATGCTGTTGACTGAAGACTTTGCACTTTCTTGGCAGCTGTGTCGGCGTTATCCAGGATTTATGCGCGTTTGTTTGTCAGAACCACAGCCAGAGCGCAGGTAAGTTGAATTTAATTTCAACACACTTTATTGAGGATATTTGACTGGGATTTTGCATTGCATTTTCTGTTAATCTGCGTTGAAATGCATATTCAAATCCCTGCAGTTCCTTCATATCATTAATTCAGTTTTATCAAATTTAAGGTCATAAAATGTCTCGAAGTTAGTTCTAACAAATATCTTAATTATTGTAAGAGGTCTTAAATATGGGGATGGAAAAACAGGAATGTGATTTATTACACTTTGGAAGGCTATAAATTAATTTATTGAATGTGATCGCTGCACATTTCAAAGTAAAAAAATCCAATATTGGTCAACTTCTGATACATCATTCTGTATATACAGGTAAAAACCAATTTCAAACATGAATTTACTGAATAAAACAAGTATTTTAAACTTGCAGTTCCCCATTTTGCTCATAAGCAGTATAAAGTTGAGTGTGTGCAGCAACCTGTTCAATTAATTAAAATAATCTGAGAGAAATTATTTTTGAGATTGTATTGGTTTGTTTCTGTATGGACATATGGTGGTAATTTTATTTGTGCAGGTCTTAAAGTCTTAAATGTGTTTTTAAAAACTCTGAACATAGCCTGGTATTATGAAAAGCGCCATAAAAATAAATGTGACTTTTACATTTTAACCTTAGATTACTTAATGCTATTTGTTGTTCTCCATTTAAAGGATGGATCATTTACATCAAATAGTATTTATAGTATTCAAAACTTATTATTAACTTGTTTTATTATTATTTTTAAAAAAAGTCATACTGAGGAAGGCCTGCGAGCCGAAACGTCTGTTGTATTATTCCCCTGTAAAAAATGTGAGAATTTTGAATTGATTGTGGATCATAGCTCTATTTTTTATTTTTTCTTAATTTTTTTTTCTTCAAACTTTTTACTACATTAACATATATAAAATGCTTCACTAAATTATTTAAAGTTTCCACATCTCCTTTCATGTATTAAAATGAAGTACATTTCTCATCTCTGTGTGGCTCAGGTTTTTTAGGCGTTGCTGGGTGACCTTTGACCGGGGTGTGAACATCAAAGAAATCTGCTGGAACCTGCAGAACATCCGGGTGAGTTCCAGAACCATGAAGAATCATCATGCATTGCAAACGTCTCGCTCATTCTCTCCTCCTGTTCCTCTGACCAGCTGCGGGACTGTGAGTTGGCTCCCGGAGTCAACCGAGATTTGGCGCGTCGTGTGCGTAACGTGAACGGGATGACTCAGCACAAGCAGGTTCTCCGTAATGACATCAAGATGGCTGCTAAACTGATCCATGCACTGGATGACCGGGAGAGGCTCTGGAGCCACAAACCCAGAGAAGAGACGGCCGCTCTAGAGGTATTCTCACTTGCACAAACTCAGACTGATACAATTTTAAATACCTTGACTAGTGCGATGCACCAAAATGTCGGTCGAAACTGCAATTTACGCTCAAATTATTTTGGAGGGCTGAATAAGTGTCAGTGTGTATTTCATGCACACAATGTGGATTAGGGCTGTGAAAATGACTGAATAGCTCAAAGGCATTACTTAATGTTAAAGAGGAAAAAAGTACTGTATTGTCTCCCATGCCCACAAGAGGGTGCAAGTGAGCGCAATAAGCAACAATTGAAACAATTGTTCTTAAATAAACAAGGAATATTAGTTTACAATAGTGCATAAAACTATTGTAAACGCATCAGTAACCTGAGAAAACATGCTTCAACAGACAGCGTAATGTACTACATGAACACAAAATGGCCATTAAGTGCCATTCAGAAACAATCCACTACTCACTACATCTACTTATTGTTAGTCAAAAACACCAGACGGTAAACTTGATCTGCAGCGAGTGCTGAGCTATTTTTTTTTTTTAGCTGATGAAAACACGCTTAAGCCAGGTATGGTCAAGTATGTTACCTGATTTTTGCCACCAACTGAGAGTTTTTGTCAGTATAACAATATACTGGATAAGCAAATATCAAAATAATAAAAACAAACCGTGTCAGTTTATTTGTCAGCCCTAATGTGGATAAGTCAAGTATATTTATATAGCGCTTTTCAAAACATAGATTGCACCAAAGCAGCTTTACAGTATCAATCAAAACAACAAAAAAAATTTCAACCTCCACGTTTGGTAGGGCTGATCAATGGTATTAATGATTGGTTAATTAATTTGAATATCCCCAATATCTCCAACTGAGCAAGGTAAAAGTCCGCAGCTGTTAGGACATGGGCTGAACGGTCAATATTGTGGCATGACTGGTCCACTCTCTCTTTACTAAACAATACAACTTTTTGAAATGTATTGTCTCGTAATAATTCAATTAGTGTTTCAACAGCGGAAAGATGTCAGTAAAATAGTTTGTAAACAGTGTCAAGTAACGTTACGTTTACCTCAGGAATGAACTGTCCGTAGCTTGACAAATAAATAAAAAAATACTGGAGTTGGAATTATATCATCAGAATTTATATAAAAACTGCTTTATGTGAAGTTTAAATGTTTGTCCAGTCAAACCAAAAATTCAGACACCAGATTTTTTTTTTTTTACTATTGGGTGCAGGACACTATAGTTAGTTTTTGTAAATGAGGATAGCAAGATGTCTGAATAAATTTTGGTTTGACTGTATATGTATAAATTTGATTAATTGATGATTAAACTAACTTTGGGTTGAGGTTTCAAGTAAACTACAAATTTTATTTTGGTTTTGGTAGTAATTTTTGGTAACGTCTTGACTCTTTATCTATAATTGTTTTTGTTTTCCCTCCATTTTTTTTTTTTCCTGAAGATCCCTGCTCAGAACCCCATTCTGAAAAACATCACTGATTACCTCATAGAGGAAGTGAGTGCCGAGGAGGAAGAGCTTCTGGGAAGTGCAGGAGGAGCCGAGTCTGAGGACGGATCCAAAGAGGGAAACCCCACCGAGATCACTGTCGAGAGAGATGAAAAACTTGTCAAGGTCTGAAAGAGGCTTTAAAAATCCTGCACATATTTCACACTAAAAAGAAAATGAAGCCAATTTTTTAGGACCATTCCAGGCTTATAAATGATTCTCATTAGTCATAAGGGGAACTGACCCTTCGCTAAGCCCCGCCCTCCTTAGTTACTGTTGCTACGCCAGACAAGCTTTCGCCTGGCACGTCTATTACAGTACGTATGGACCGGTGTCAGACATTCCCAAGGAGATAATTAGTATTTTTTGGAGAACAGGTGAAATATGTGAGAGAGCAAGACAAAGGGACTGCAGTATGCATTCGAGGGATATATCCACGACATATGCAACCGATTAGGGAATAATTTCATCAAATTTGTTATAGGTTATATAAAACGGTTCCCATTCAAATGGGAAACGCACAAATTGAGTTATGTTCATGCACAGCAGGGTAAGTGAAATTTGAAAATAATCTAATGATTATAAATCAAACAGCTTATCCATAAATCTTGTGGAATAAACACAAGACATTAGCCTGACCACTTTGCAATGATAATAGGGATGCTCATATTGACCGTTTAACCGTTAACCGAAAGTAAAAATTTTGACCGATTAATACTATCAGTTAAACGGTTAAAAAAAAATTGTATATTTTTTTTGCTTCATGGTTAAAAAAAAAACAAACATACTATATATAACCAATATTTGTTAACTCACTGGGCGCATCGATATGCGCAACTACACGCGCCAACAGTCATATTCTCCCTGAGCAAGCAAAATGAAGCGAGCGAAAAGAAGTAGCTACTATGTGGGACCATTTCGACAGAAAGGGCGACGAAGTTACTTGCAAAATATGCTACGCGGTATTAAAATAAAGCAGTAGTGCAAGTACAATGCAATATCACTTGCGAAGCAAACACCCACAAGCAAATGAAAGGCGCTTCCCGAAGCTGGCCACTCCAGCGAGACGTTATCTGTATTCACAAACATCAGCTGTGCCATCGGAGATGGTGTTTTCTCTCTGTGCTCCAGACTTACCCAACAGTATGTAGACTGTAATGCTACTTTTTAAGACCAAAACTAGACAAGCTGTGGATTGAGGTAGGCCTGCTATTTTTATTTGACGGAAAAACGTAGTCTGATGGAGAAGAAAAAAATGCCGGTTTTTCAACGCTTCAAACTGATTCAGTGTTTTCTTTTTGTCATCGTAATTTGTTAATTATTTAAGCTAAAAAATATATATTTATTGTAGGCTTATTTTATGTTTTTTATTTATATTATTTTATTCTGTTTTTCTCTGTTGTCACTGTCAGAAATGCAGCAGGTGCGTGAAAATTTTATCTGAATCCAGGTTCTGTTGATCTGTTCTGTATGCTGCTGTTTGCTGTTTGCACGTTAAAATAAACACTTTGAACCCATTTTTTTGAATATATTTTTAATGGGTCACAGATACGCGTCAATTTTATTTTTATTTAATGCCAATTCAATCTTATCAGTTAACGGTTAATAATCGATTAACGAGTGGCGGTTGTCGGTCGGGAAAATTAACCGAAATGAGCATCCCTAAATGATAACATTCTCCCGCTTATATTTTTAGCATGCCTTATTTTACGTTCAAAATATATGCATTATGAACAAAGAACCGTCATACAAAAAAAAAAATACAAAATAACACTCTCAACTTTCTATTTGTTCTATTTTAATATATTTATTATGATTTTTAGTACCGTTGGACTAAACTGGGAAGGGTCACAGCACTTGCATATTGTTGTCCAATTGTTAGTTTAATTGCTTCTATTGCTCTCCTCATTTGTAAGTCGCTTTGGATACAAGGATCTGCTAAAGGATTGATTGTAAATGTAACTGACAAATGTAGTTTCTACCATTCCTCAGGAGTGTAATGTGTTTTGTTTTTCGCCCAGGTGTTGGACCGTCTCCTCTTCTATCTGCGTATCGTACACTCTATTGATTATTACAACACCTGTGAGTACCCGAGTGAGGATGAGATGCCGAACCGCTGTGGCATCATCCATGTGCGGGGGCCGATCCCCCCCAACCGCATTACTCACAGAGAAGGTGAGCGCTGCTTTCACTGAGACATGACTAGTGTAGAAGTGTAGTTTATTCAGCTTTAATGATGATGTGTAGGGGTGTAACGATACTAGGGCTGTCACTTTTTATTCGATATTCGAATATGCATTCGAACATGACGTGAAATATCCGTAATCGAACTATAAATAAACTATCCGTTTTTAAAGTGCCATGTGTAGCGCATTTTTTACAGTCTATGATTAGACCGTTTGTTTTTTATTTTACTTGCCATCTCATCCAGGAGCGGGCGCTCTAAACGTATTGTAGTGTCAGCCGGTGACCAGATCAAGCCAATAATAGCCCGTCTCCCTGTTTTTAAAAATGGAAGATAACACACAGGACGGCCAGCCTGAGCGCACAATCACGACCCCAACTCGTCGAAAAAATTGTGTCTGGAAATATTTTGGGTTCTACACCATAGATATCACTTCTCTCAACATTGACGTGCAAAAATACCTGTGTGTGCCAGGCACGTGTGTGTGTGTGTGTGCCAGGCACGTGTGTGTGTGCGCTCCGAGCGTGTGTTCTCCACCGCGGGAACATCTCAATAAAAAGAGCCGCACTTGATCCAGATCAAGTTGATAGATTGGTGTTTCTAGGGGCTCATAGATATTCGAATACATTGCTTGATATTTGATTTTTTCTCAAAAATGACAGCCCTAAACGATACCCTCATGTCACGATACTGAACTCACGATATGATATTACTGCGATACTCCAAGACATTTGGTTTACAAAAAATGTACTGTTGATTTAAAATGCTAAATTTGGTATTTCATTGGGGGTTGAAATGAATGGACTGGTGACACCAGAATAATAATTTTAAAAAAAATCATGATTCTGAAGCTAAAAATATTGAATTATTTTAGATAAACATTTGCTTGCACTCTCACTGACCAGATACAGTATATTTAAAATTATAGGCCACTCTTTACTGGTAACATCAGACATTTGGCATTATCAGGACCAACAAATATTCCCCCATTGCATTATTATACATTATATTAAACATTATATATAGTAGTTAAACTGACACAAATGAAACTTAATTTTTTTTTTATCACAGTAATTTTCATTTTGGGTGACTATACACAATACATATTATTGCATTTTTGTGTTGCGATATATTGTTACACTTATATGTATTGTGGTGGTATTAATTGTCTAAAGAGATTTTTGCAATGTTGTGGGTATGTTTAGTTGTAAAGTGCATGTCTGCTTAAATTTGTTGCATGAATGAGAAAATGAACCCCAGGACGTGCTTGAGGTTAAAAATAATTAAGCAGCTTCTGTCTAAACCAATGGCCAAACGTTTAGGACAGGATTAGCTGTTTGTTTGATGCAACAAATTGCAAAGAAATGTAACAAATAAATCTCATGCTTTTTCAACCATCTTGTAGTGTCTGACTGGCAAAAGACATTTGAAGAGAAGCTGGGACACTTGTTCAGCGTGAAGGAAAGCCTGTCTGAAGATGAGGCGGCGAAGATGGGCCGCAAAGATCCAGAACAGGAAGTTGAGAAGTTTGTGTTGGCCAACACACAGGAACTGGGCAAAGACAAGTGGCTTTGTCCTCTAAGTGGCAAAAAGTTTAAGGTGTGTGATTATTAAAACACATGATCCTTTCTTCATGTAGTAGTTCATCTGGTAGCCTTGGGGAGGACGTTTGTTTTTTACAAATCAATAAAATGATCAATCAATCTCTCAAGGGCCCAGAGTTTGTGAAGAAGCACATCCTAAACAAACATGGGGACAAGATCGAGGAGGTAAAGAAAGAGGTGGTCTTTTTCAACAACTTCCTGATGGATGCGAAAAGACCCTCCATCCCAGAGATGAAGCCGCCGCCACCGCCAGGTCCAGGACAAGGTACAGCAAGGATTTTTCAAAGTTGTAAACTAAGATTATTGGAGTAGGTTTTAAAATTTTTTTTTTTTTTTTAATTTTTCTGCTTAAATTTCACATGTGTTTCTTGCCATTTATTTTACTAGCAATTAAAAAAATAGTTTCTATACCAATTTTTATCAGTGCATCTGTCAATCTTGTTGATTTGGTATTGAAATAAATCAGAAGTTGGAGTTATGAAATGAACATTTCTATTTGTCTTTCTCTCTTTAGGAGTGCTTTCACCCGCAGGTCTCCCATTCCCACCTCAGGCTCCTCAAGGCCTCATGGGCTTTGGCCAGCCCAGACCTCCAGTTATGGGTTATGGAGGTGGGTGTGTGTGTGTGTTAAAGTATAGCTAAAGTGAGACTGGTTGTTAGCAAGGGTGGGAATCATGTGGCATCTTGTCACAGTCGTGATGCAATTGCAGATAAATTTTTAATGCATCATCAGTTTTACATCTGTGGCGCAACCATTATGGTACTTCTAGCTTGTCCTTTTAAAAGTATGTGAACGCTTTAATGCTCTCACAGCTTCTCTGTACAGAATTTACTAATGCACTGATATGAACATTTTGGTTAATTCGATAATTCTTTAAATGTGAAAGATTACCGATATATTGGCCAATAATTCTAAATCCAAATTTTTTTTTAATGTAATTTGAGAACCTGATTGCAAAAACAAGTCTCACCATAAAATCCATGTCCCATGCACACCATTCTAATGTTCTCGTTATAATTGTATGCAGACTTTTTTTTGAAGTGATTCCAATCATATTTCAAGCAATTTAAAATCATCATATTGAACAGTGCGCATCTGAAATCGGCTATATATATTTATTATTATATTATTATAATATATATATATATATATATATATATATATATATATATATATATATATATATATATATATATAATACATTTATTAATAATAATAAAACTAATAATAATTTTTATTTAGATAGCGCCTTTATATACATATGGCCAAATTTTCTAATCAGGCCGATAAAGATTTAATTAAAAATGAACATTTACATGTTTTACATTTTAAATGAATATATCAGCCGATACCGATATGATGGCCGATATATTGTGCATCCTGAGAATTTACAACATGCCACACAATCAATTTTCTGTGTTAATGAACTGAATTTGTGCATTAACAGGCCATTGCAGTGCAGCAGTAAATAAAAGTTGTGCCTAGCCCTGTTTGTTGCCTTTTTCCAATGCTGAATTCTGTTTGTTTAACCGTTACAGGCGGTCCTCCTTACCCCCCGAACCAGTACGGTGGAGGCGGCAGGGGCAACTACGACAACTTCCGCGGGCAAGGCGGTTACCCCGGAAAACCTAGAAACAATCGGTGAGTTGATTTGTACTTCAGTTTTCATTTATTGGAATGCAGTCAGGACACGAGTGATGTTGTATTAAAGAATTAGTTTACTTTTTAAAAAACTTTTGCTGATAATTTACTCCCCCATGTCATCCAAGATGTCCACGTCTTTCTTTCTTCAGTCGAAAAGAAATGAAGGTTTTTGATGAAAACATTCCAGGATTTTTCTCCATATAATGGACTTCAACAGGACCCAAACGGTTCAAGGTCCAAATGACAGTTTCAGTGCAGCTTCAAAGGGCTTTAAACGACACCAGACGATGAATAAGGGTCTTATCAAGACAAACCATCGGTTATTTCTAAAATAAATAAATAAAAAACGAAGTTATATGCCTTGCTCTGTTCTGTGATCCGCGGTCGTGACTCTCCTGTTCGAACTCGTTCATCAAAATTAACAAATCTTTTTTTCGAGTCATTTCGTTCATTTTGTTCGTTGAATGAATGAAATGACTCAAAAAAAGATTCGTTCATTTTGATGAACGAGTTCGAACAGGAGAACAGAGCAAGCCGAGCATTTGTGCTTATAAAACTTAAACTTTTTTTATTTATTTTAGAAATAACCGATCGTTTCGCTAGATAAGACCCTTTATTCATCGTCTGGTGTCGTTTAAAGCCCTTTGAAGCTGCACTGAAACTGTCATTTGGACCTTGAACCGTTTGGGTCCTGTTGAAGTCCATTATATGGAGAAAAATCCTGGAATGTTTTCATCAAAAACCTTCATTTCTTTTCGACTGAAGAAAGAAAGACATGGACATCTTGGATGACATGGGGGTGAGTAAATTATCAGCAAAAGTTTTTTAAAAAGTAAACTAATCCTTTAAGCTCTTTCAGGATATTAATAAGCTTTAATAAAATGTTCTTTTCGTCTGTCTTTTCCAGAATGATGCGCGGGGATCCTCGCAATATCATTGAATATCGTGATTTAGACGCTCCAGATGATGTGGACTTCTTTTAGAGCTCCAGTTTTATTCTCTCCATTTTAATCAATTTCTTTTCTTTTTTTTTACAGTCGTCTCAGCATTTTTTTGCATTCATTCCAGAAGCAGAAGTCTCTTTCTGTTCACTCGCATGAATTACAGAAGCGCTTCACCTGAAGTGAACGCACGTCCTTTACGTTGAATGTCATTCGTATTCAGTGTTATAGAATGAGCTTGTGCTTATGGCCTTTTTTCTTCCAATAAAACTGGTTTGGATTATTTTTGTGTACTGTATTGGTTTTTAATTGAATTCAAATTGATTGTAAATTTACATTAATTGCAATATTTTACTTTTTTTTTTTAAGGTACAAACAATTCAAGAAACGCTGCAGAAAAAAATGGGAAGCTTGTATTTTTGTGAATTTTAAAAAGCAAGTTTATTTGATCTTTGATCTAACATTTAAAGTATTTTTGTGAGTGGAGTTTGCTCCTTTTAAACCGTTCCTTTCTGGTTCACACATTTGTTTTGCATGCATTATGAACGTTTTTTCCCACAGTGTTTCATGGTCATGACATGGAAGTTGAACGACTGGATGTGCAACGAAGGTCATGCGACGATCTCCTGAGAACACGTATGATGGAGAAGTCTTTAGCTGTACTTTTGAGTGTATTTGAATGTGTATTTAATGGCCCTGTACACTTCCAGTTATCCTAACTCTAGGAATGAGGTAAAATAACCACAAATGTGGCGTTAAACTTGTATTTACTTTACAGCATTCCTTGAACTTTGAAACAATCATGCATCGCACAATATTAGATGTATTAGCTGATAGCCACTCATCAGTATACGCTTAAAGGAACACTCCGACTTTTTGGGACTTTAGCCTATTCACCTTATCCCCCAGAGTTAGATAAGTCCATACATACCTTTTTCATCTCCGTGCGTGCTATAAGTCTGTTTGACATATTTTAACCGTATAAATACTGGGAACTATATTCTCTGAAGGCGAAGCACTGCTACTTGTGCGGAGTGATAACCGCATCACCTGAGACGCGCCGTGGTGAGGAGCAGAGAGCACGTCTCAGGTGCTTCGGTTATCACTCCGCCCAAGTAGCAGTGCTTCGCCTTCAGAGAATATAGTTCCCAGTATTTATACGGTTAAAATATGTCTGTGTCTCATGTGACTTTGTTTTTTGTACACTCTGTGACTATACAAATCACAACATGTAAATAGGAAAATGGTTGCGTTATTTTGTCACTTATTTGGATTAGTATGCTAGCTGTAACCATTTACAGCCAGTCTTTGTGCTAAGCTAGGCTAGCGGTGGGTGCGTCAAACAGACTTATAGCACGCACGGAGATGAAAAAGGTATGTATGGACTTATCTAACTCTGGGGGATAAGGTGAATAGGCTAAAGTCCCAAAAAGTCGGAGTGTTCCTTTAAAAGAGGTCTGATGATGAGTAAATCATGCATCTGTATTGGAAGATACAGGATTATTCAGGCTGGACTCAAACTTTATGCTTCTGTTCATTTGTACATTGTCTTTATTTTTCCAGCAACTCTTATTAAATTATCCTTAGAAAAGTTACAGATCAAGTTTTATGTATGAATTACTCACTTCCCTAATTCTGTAGATTTTTACATGTTTGAAAGTCCAAGGTCAGCACAAATGCAGTGTTTTGCTCACTCAGCTAAATGATTTCAGTATTTCATTAGAAGTGCAATTTTAAATGGTAAAAAGGAAAATTCCCTAGAATTAAAAATTGAAATAATTCAAAGAATTAAGACGCACAAGTAAAAAGACAAAATGAAAACCTGGATCTTTTTGGCGGGGAGAGGGACGTCTTGTAAAACCACTGGCTATTAAAAAATTACCATTAAATTGCATGTTGGCAAATCAACTAATTGTATTCTGTAAAGTAGACATGACATGAGCGTCATTAAACCTGTCATGAGGAAAATGTATATGCAAAAAAATTACAAATCTTTAGCATTAAATGTTTTCCAGTGTGTCTGGGTCATCACAGACTGAATTCCCTCAGAATATGGAAGTGACATTTTTTTAAGGAACATAAATGCGTCATATATAGGAGGTGGAGTTTTGATTTTCAACTATAAGCAGCAAGTGACTTAAATTTGCTCACATTTTATGGTCCCTTTTTTTATAGATAATTGGCTCACTTTATTTTGTCCTTTATAGAAAATGGATTATTCTGAAGCATACGCTAGAATGGAGATGGATTGTGAACCAAAGAAATCATTTTGGAGAGGTTTGGAAGATTTACAAGATCACATTCAGTTGGAGAAACTTAAAGCGTTAATTTAGGCTTTTACAGCATCAGTGAAATGGAAAATGTTTAACAATTACATTTATTTGAATGTTGACAGACTTTTTTAATCGTTATTTCAAAAGCATCTTTTATATTTAAAATGTAATTGGAATTGAGAATGCTGTGAATGTTGGTACTGGTAAAAGTGTATGTTGGTACTGGTAAAAGTGTATGTTGGTACTGGTAAAAGTGAATGTTGGTACTGGTAAAAGTGAATGTTGGTACTGGTAAAAGTGTATGTTGGTACTGGTAAAAGTGAATGTTGGTACTGGTAAAAGTGTATGTTGGTACTGGTAAAAGTGTATGTGAATGTTGGTACTGGTAAAAGTGTATGTTGGTACTGTTAAAAGTGAATGTTGCTACTGGTAAAAGTGTATGTTGCTACTGGTAAAAGTGTATGTTGGTACTGGTAAAAGTGGTACTGGTAAAAGTGTATGTTGGTACTGGTAAAAGTGTATGTTGGTACTGGTAAAAGTGTATGTTGGTACTGGTAAAAGTGTATGTTCATGAATCAAGGATTGTGTCTGTTTCCTGCAGGTCGCTCGTGTAGCAGACAAACGGGCATCCTTGTGCTTCTAGGAACAGTCTGTATGATTATTTTCCTCATCATGACTTCTGTCATCTGTGAGTGGATTAAAGGAAATACTGTTTTTACTGTATTGCTACTAGACTGATTTAATTTTGCAGTGGCATGAACATTTACTAAACTGCTTATTGTGATATGAACTGAACTGCTTTGGTCTTATCACTGAACTGAGCTTTAATAAACAGTTTGAATTAGCATATGAATATATAAAATATATGCAGAGAAGTTGAAAAAGTTTGTCTGTTTATTTTGTTTTGAAGTTTCGCATCAAGAAAGAAAGTTCTCAATGCTGGAGAGTTGGATGAGCAGCCACACTTCTGATCTAACCTCAATCAAATCTGATGTTCAGATCACAGGTGAGAACTTCATCATTATCATCATCTTCACAGATCAGTTTTGGTTATGGACTTTTAATGAACGACTATTTTTTATAATTTTTTTGACAGGTGACTTAGAAAAGAAGGTTTCTGAGCTGCAGAACTTAGTGTCCAGTCTGAGTTCATCTTTGAACACTTCTGGATCGAGTAACACCAACAGTTAGTGTCTTGACTTTACCGTAACTGATTTTTTCTTTTGTTTTGTTAGGCCATTTATGGATTTAAAGATATGATAATTCATGATCTTTTGTAATCTTTTTGAACAAAGTTAAAACATAAATGTCCTCCATGAAAAATGTGACATTACTAATATCTGCTTGGGGTCAAAACTTTTTGCATGATTTAAAGGATTAGTTCACTTTAAAAAAAATTTTGCTGATAATTTACTCACCCCCATGTCATCCGAGATGTCCATGTCTTTCTTTCTTCAGTCGAAAAGAAATGAAGGTTTTTGATGAAAACATTCCAGGATTTTTCTCCATATAATGGACTTCAACAGGACCCAAACGGTTCAAGGTCCAAATGACAGTTTCAGTGCAGCTTCAAAGGGCTTTAAACGACACCAGACGATGAATAAGGGTCTTATCTAGACAAACCATCGGCATTTCACAAATAAATAAAAAAGTTTAAGTTTTATAAGCACAAATGCTCGCCTTGCTCTGTTCTGTGATGCGCGTTCGTGACTCATGTAATACACAGTTACGTTGAAAAGGTCACGCTTCTGTCCTGACGAAAATGATCTTTTAGCCTTTTTAATATTAAAACACCCAGGATACGCACACGAAACGGGCATTTAAACGATAAACTGACACAAAGACATTTGAATATGTGTATATGGTCCTCCTTCCTCACATTCGTAAACACTGACTCGGTACTTCCGCCGACGCGTGACCTTTTCAGCGTAACTGTGTATTAAGATAACATATTTAAGATAGCATCCCAGAACAGAGCAAGGCCAGCATTTGTGCTTATAAAACTTAAACTGTTTTATTTATTTGTGAAATGCCGATGGTTTGTCTAGATAAGACCCTTATTCATCGTCTGGTGTCGTTTAAAGCCCTTTGAAGCTGCACTGAAACTGTCATTTGGACCTTGAACCGTTTGGGTCCTGTTGAAGTCCATTATATGGAGAAAAATCCTGGAATGTTTTCATCAAAAACCTTCATTTCTTTTCGACTGAAGAAAGAAAGACATGGACATCTTGGATGACATGGGGGGGGGAGTAAATTATCAGCAAAAGTTTTTTAAAAGTGAACTAATCCTTTAAGTTTGTCAGCAGAGCATGATTGTTAAACATCTCTTCTCTTTGACACTGAAAATAGTCTAAGATTTTATAAATGCATAAAAACATTGATTATTTACTCATCATTTGTCCCTCTTACTCTCCAAAAGAAGAGCATGAAAAGAAGTTGTCTGATATTGAGACCTTGATGACCAATCTCAGCTCATCACTGAGTTTACTCGCTTCCCAACAAAAGGACAACCAACAAAAGTTGGGTGAGTGCTGGACGTACTTCAGCTTTGAATAATCCTCATATTTAAGACAAGCTGTATATTTATATTTCTTTCTCCCACAGAGCACCAAAAGGATTTGATGGAGAATTTGAACTCTGCAGTATCAGCTCTTAGACCTACACAAACACGGGACAGTTTCATGTCATCTATAATTTTTCGCCGCACACAAAGTACACAAAGTTTTAAATTAAACAAATTCTATCTGTATTCATGAAATATCATGTTCTTCAGAATTGTGCTTTTCTTATAATAGAGGTAATCAGGCTAATATATTGTTCTGTTTGGCGTTTGTCTCCGGCTAAAGGTGACATGTCAAGCTCACTGAAGGACGTGAAGAACACAGTGGAGGAACTGAGATCATTAGTTCAAGCTTTGTCTTATAAACTATCATTAACCAGTGAGTAAACTCTAAATTAAAGGTGCAATGTTGTGTTTCTGTTTTAATGCTGTTATTTTGTTGGCAACAAACTCTAAATCTGTAATGGTGCAAAGAAATAATATACAATAATCAGACATTCTGAGCAGGATTAAATTACGTTAATCTGCATGAGATGAAAAACAGTAAGTGATTTGCTGTGTGATTTATCGTGAGGTTGGGTGAGCAAAAACTGATATGTTTGATTCAGATGATATTAAAATCATAGAACATCAGTACAGTGAAATATTAAACCTCCCTACAGAGAACACTTGTCATGCCCAGGGTTTATAGGGAGATTCAAAATGAAAATTTGCAATGAATATGCTTTTGTGTTGTAAAACCCTTAATGTCTTTCTTGATTGAATCACAAGAGTTGACTAACCGAGTGTCTCAGAGAGAGGAGTAAATGATGTCTGAGAACTACAGTGTTCATGTCCTCTTACACAGACGCACTTACATCAGGCTGTACTGGAACGGAGTGGATCCAGTTCAGCAACAGCTGTTACCTGTTCTCTAGTCACACGATGAACTGGACCCAAGCAAAAGATTACTGTGAAGAGCAGGGCGCGTTACTCTTAAAAACAGAAAACGGCTCTAAGGGGGAGTGGGTGAGTAACACACACACACACGCACACACACACTCACTCACACTTTTCCTTAACCCTTTCAGGTGTAGAGGTCACTGTGAGAAAACCTTTTTTATTACCTCTCATATTGCTTTATAATTTAAAGCAGGAATGTTTCCATTTGTAGGATGTTTTAAGTAGCGGATATGAGCTCATGTTTTCCCTATAAGTGTTATGGAAGGAAACTGGTATGTCAACAGAAATGCATTTCATGTATCCTCATGTTGTGTTGTTTATGCTGTTATTTGCACATGTAGAACTAAACTCCTGATACACAAATGGGTCACAGACACTAATCCATTGTATTTTAATTGAATTATAATCTAAACATCGTGCACCATCATTATTTTCTTTTGTAAAAAATGTTATACCGGAAGTTGAACGTCACAAACGCGCCCAGTTCCAGTTAGCAAGCGTGTGTAACGGCAATAGACCTTATTCAGACCAGCGCCATGACAGGTATGAAAGTGAGGCTGTGAGGGATAGACTTACTGTGTTTTCAATGGGATCCGCTGTAAAAAGCTGTTTAAAGCTCCTAGATCACTTATCATTTTAAACAGATCATATTGTCTGGATTATTTGGTCTACTGGAATTTCTCAGAAACATATTTTTGCATGGTTTTGTCAGCAGAACAATCCACAAACACATTTAATAGCAGTACAACCCACTGAAGAGATGGAGGTCTATCCCTCACAGCCTCGCTTTCATTCCTGTTAAAAATCCAAGATGGCGCTGCTGTGAATAAGGTCTATAGACAGTAAAAGAAACGGCGCCCGCGGCTCGCTCTCTCCCTCTCTCTCACACACACACACACACACACATACAGTTTGATTACGCCCGCGGCTCTCTCTCTCTCTCTCTCTCACTCACTCACTCACTCACACACAGTTTGATCGCGCCCGCGTCTCTCTCTCTCTCTCTCTCTCAGTTCGATCGCGCCAACTTAGTACAACTTGATTACTCACAAGTTAGTGTGTTGCATTTTGTCACTGTTCTACAGTAACGTTACATTATATAAGCTGAAGCTACAGTAAGTTGTTCAAAAATGTTCATTTAGTCTTTTTAATGATTAAATTGGACAATTTTCTTCTAGAAAGACAAGGTGTTCAGGTGGAGAAAAACTTTTTTTGCAACCTGCAGTCTTCCTCCACCTGAACAACACCTTGTCTTTCTAGAAGAGAATTGTCCAATTTCTACAGTATGTTGGTTCTGATCTACTTTATAAAGGAAATAAGCCTTTCATTTATTTGTTATTGTTTAGTTCAACTTGATGAGTCACAACACAATGTGATGTATTCATTTCTGTGTTCTACAGAACATAAGCTACATACAAATAATTCTGAAGTTATAACTACATGACACAGAAAGTGCTTTGAGTTGTTTTTACTCAATAAAAGAGTTAAGTAATTCAGCAGCTGACTTTTTTTAATACTGCAATCACTTTGTAGTGTATTTTCGTTTACTGTTGTGAAATGGAAAATCAAAAATCGATTCATCTTCTCGAGATATTGAAGCCAAAAATTATCCTTAATTTTGTATTTATTGTCAACCCCCTCGTCAGGGGGTCGTGAGCTCTGGGAAGCACTTCCGATGTCGACCCTGCGGGCTCGGCTCGAAGTGTTCAACCTTGAAGCTGTCACTCCGCCCTTTGCAGGACCGCACAAAGTAGCGCCGTTCTCAAGGCCGCCGGAGCTTATGGCCACCGTGACAAATATGGCACGTGGCTATGTTCCTAAGGTGATTGGTACTCCTTTCAGAGCGCAGGTCATTTCCCTATCGGCTCTGCCAGCATCCGATAGCGAATGTGATATTAATCTCCTCTGCCCAGTCAGAGCGCTGATATTTTACACTGCACGCTCCGCCTCTTTCAGGCGCTCGGAGCAGCTCTTTGTTTCGTTGGTGGGCGCACTAAAGATCTCGCCGCCTCGAAACAGACCCTGTCCAGATGGATAGTGGACGGTATCGCAGCTGCTTACGCGTCAAAAGGTCTGCAATGCCCGGTGGGCATCAGGGCTCACTCCACTAGAGGCATGGCCTCATCGTGGACGTGGTCCGGCGGAATTTCCATTCATGACATATGTGTGACGGCGGGCTGGGCTTCCCCGTCCACCTTTGTCAGATTTTATAATCTGGAAGTTCCCGCCCTGCAGGCAAAACTTCTGGCGGTATAAGTGAGATGTAAGTACTGTCCAAATGTATAGTGCGCAGGCTACTCTCACGACAATCAGCTCTATGGTTGAGCTACACTATTGGGTTATTGCTATATACTTACACAGACCGGCGCCGCCGCTCTGTTGTTCCCTGTAAGTGCTTATGTACATGTGCTGGGCCGCACTGCTGCTGGCCACCTATTTTCCCCACTTATCAGGGCTCCCTGGGCTTCCCCGGGGCTCATGTAGTGGATGCTTGGCGCACACGGTGTTGACAAAGGGTTCCCATAGCGTAAGCTAACTTGCGCAATACGAGAGAACGAGTATTGCGTAACCGACCGTGCTCGCGCCACGAGCGACTTTCGCTTCAGTCGATGAAAACCAGGGAAGCAGCCTCTGAACCCCGCTTATATACACTAGCCACGCCCATCTTGGCGGGCTGTGATGCCATGAGGGCGCGGGCGCCTCTCATTGGGCGTGACGTCACGCCAGGTTCACTGGTAGGCTGCTGCAGTTGCCGCAGGGCAGCCGTTAAGCCGCCTTTCCACTGCACACGACAAACGACAGCCGTCGGACCGGAAGTAATTAATTTCCATTGGAGAGTCATGCAGTAGCTGCGGGGAGTCCCGATCATATGCGTATGCGGAAAATTCGGATCCGATTTGAGCTTTGCATCCGTTGAAATATCTGAACTTCTGCGAATAGAACGTATGCGAATCAAAACTATGAACGCCAGGCTAGAACTACCAATATTTTAACTCTTTTATGTTATTCTGTAAACGCTATTTCTGTAAAATGTCGGTTATTATAGCAGAAAAAAATATTTTATAATTATTAAATCAGTATTAGCTCTAAACAACTGCTATGTTTTTATTGTAGATGTATTGAGGGTCATTTGTTTTGTGTGGATATATTCATGCATGCATTACATTCACTAAAATAATTAGTTTTACCATTGTGAATAGCTGAGGGTAACGGTTGCTTCACGACCAATTTCAAAGTTCTGTGCAACTGACACTAGGGGGCGAAATGCGACAATCATATGGGAATGCCGTGTGGCAGCGGAAAGGCGGCTTATGAGCTCGCTAGATAGCCCGCTCTAGGTCTGGCAGCTGCTGCACTGCGTTGACAATAAATACAAAATTAAGGATAATTTTTGGCTTCAATATCTCGATAAGATGAATCTTTCCCGTAGCGTAAGCTAACTTGCGCAATACTCGTTCCCTCTTCTAGAGAGAACCGAGGTATACGTTAGGTAATAGGGCTGGGTAAAAAATATAGATTTCTCGATATTAATCAATTCTCATTTTTACGAACCCATATCGATTCTTAAATCTCAAGAATCGATTAGTCATCCTGTTTTCATTTGATGAATGAATGGAACATTATAGCGCGCATCCTATCCAATAAATCGCAATAATCTTTGTGCTTTGTTACTATTATTATGAAATAAAGTCTCAAATTTCAAATTACGTCCATTTTCTTACGAAATTCAAAAACATAAATACCGTTTTGGCGTGTGGCGTGAGATCGCTCGGGCGCAGCTCAGCTCAAGAGAAGCAGCAGCGGGGAGCGCACGTGATCTTCTCTTCCGCCTTAATACCAGTTACAGCGCCAAATAAACATGAATGAGCATCTGAAAGTGTGTTAAAAGATAGAGTACAACTTATCGAAATCCGTATCATGTCACATGGAATCGCTCAATCAGTGTTTCATCCGTGGAAAGACAGTTAAACAACTTGTAAGCAATGTCATGTAACGTCACTTTTACCTCAGAAAAACCATATCCAGTGACCATAAACTCGTTAGTCAGCTAGAAAAATTAACTCTGGAGAGGAGAATTTTGCTAAATATGCCCCATATTACATATTCATTATAATTTGTAATGTTCTTCAATGTGCATGTTTGAATAAATCTGGCAAGTTTTTATGACAGCCACCATTAAATGTTTATATTTCATATAACTTTCTTATTATAAAAATAAATAAAAGTGTAATTTAAGTGTTTGTATAAATCAGTAAATTTTTATCTTCAACATTATAGTAGGCTAATGAAGCATATAGGCCACAACTGACATAGTTTACAGCATTAAGAGATTTGTTTTCCTTGAAAAAAATTGCCATGTATTGTAGGCCTACCTGATATCCAAAATAATCAATATTGAATCGAATCGAATCGAAATCGAATCGCAAGCTTGTGAATCGAAATCGAATCGAATTGTGAAATTTGTGTCAATACCCAGCCCTATTAGGTAACCGATACGTTATTCTGCAAATGGAACAGCGGCGTTCTTGATCACGTCACTCAGCACGCTCTGGCTACCCCGGTTATCTATTTATGTATATTTTTGTCAACAATAAAACGAAATAAATATGCTACAACTCTGCCTCTTTTCGTCAACAATAAAACGAAATATAAAAAAAAATCTTAAACATAGCCTATGGCCACACAAATGTGGTTCAGGCAACGCATTGATTATCTTCACAGCATATATTTATAACAACATGAAATATAAAACACAACCCTGCATCTTTTTTATTTCATTTTAAAAATATGAAACATCATTGATTTTTATTGACATTTAACAAACAGAGACAGGGTTGTCATTTTACTTTATTGTATAGTGAAGAGAATGTTAAAATAAATATATATATATATATTAAAGTATATAAAGTACAATTACTCAACCCTGTCTCTTTTTGTTAAATGTCAGTTTTAATTATCAATAATATCCAGTATAAAGGTATAAGTAGCCTAAAAGGTATTTGCTACAATGAGAAATAAAGCAAACAATTCAGTCAAACATAAGTAAGCTCTCTAATAGGCTACAAAGATAAAGTTAAATAACCTAAATATATAAAGTTATGAAACTTCACTTTGCCCTCAGCCAAAACGTTTTGCCATGGAACAAACTATAGATTAATGAGACCAAAGATCGACTTGTACACAAGACGAATTATACGTCATGTTTATCCACTAGACTAGAGACACCAGAGCCAGCGGCACACATCAGAAGCACTAGCCGAGGAAAAGCTGTTCCAGTCGGGGTTAATGAGCGCTGAACACCCGGTGATCGCCTGGATCTTATCAGCTCCGAAAGCGTCAGATACATTCTTCAAATAGGCGCTATCTTCATAAATAAACCACAGATTTGAGCTTTAAACTACATTCTCGCCTGAAACACTCTTAAAATTACATTTCATGACACAATAGTTCAGTAGTATTTTGATATTACGCAGGTTTTCTCCTTTGCTATTCGCCTTATTCACCTGGCGGCCATTTTGAAAACGCAACGCCGCTGAGGGGTACACTAACCCGGAAGTATGCTCGCGACCCTGCAGCACCAGCAATGGAAACTCCAGTGTGGACCACCAATCTTTCCTGTCTGCCCGAATTAACGATGCAAAATGTGAAGCAGAGTGCCAGTGACTGAAACATCCCCCGGGCTGTGTTAATTAAGGGATACACTACCTGGATCGAAGGTTTTATCCACGACATTGAACGCAAGAATGGTGTTTTCTGATGTTCTGGTTCCTTTTCCAAGCTTACAGTATACAGGCAGGCCATTTTACATTATTCCCCTGTACCAATTTCTATATACAAAGTTACCTTTACAAACCAGAGTGCCAATTAATTTTTTATTTTTATGTTTTCTTATACCTGTTCTGGTTCCGGTGTATTAAATTATAAAGTTATGAAGGAAATCATCCATGTGTAATTCAATTGTACTTTATTATTTAGATAGATACACATCCAGTAGCGTATACATACACACACATACATGTAAAACAATCAAATCACTCACAGGTAACTTATGTAAAAGTAAAGAGCATGAGAAGTGATTATAAGGTCTGACAGGGACTGATCCTGTTACACACTGACAATGATAAGGTGCTATGGTGACATTATAAGTTCACATATTTGTATAGATTCATAAAGAATAAAAATAATGATGGTTACGGATTTGTATAGATTCTAATCTTACATAGTACACAGTCAACAACTCCATATCACTCACTGCTAAGCTTACTACCTCTAGCTGCAACAAGCTCGCAGAAACTGAGGTAAATTGGCGCCCATTCTTGCGTTCAATGTCGTGGATAAAACCTTCGATTCAGGTAGTGTATCCCTTAATTAACACAGCCCGGGGGATGTTTAATGTCACTGGCACTCTGCTTCACATTTTGCATCGTTAATTCGGGCATACAGGAAAGATTGGTGGTCCACACTGGAGTTTCCATTGCTGGTGCTGCAGCGTCGCGAGCAACTTCCGGGTTAGTGTACCCCTCAGCGGCGTTGCGTTTTCAAAATGGCCGCCAGGTGAATAAGGCGAATTGACGCTTGCTGGTTGGTGCGAGATGCATTCTGGGATACATGGCTGTCTCAAGTCCGCACAAGTCACCTCTCGATGCATCCTCGGTAAAAGGGGCGGATCAAGAACACATCCGGGGATTTGAACTGGACTTGGCAAGACGTGAACTTTGAATTGGGACAGTACTTGGGCAGCGACTGATGACGTTTCACAAGTCCACAAGAACACAAGTACAGACAAGAACGCATATTGAGAAACGGCCTATCTACACACACCGCGGATCCCCTTACATTGAAATGCATTGCATTTGACAATACATTGACATGTTTCTATGGTGGCCCTAAACGGACAAACGCGTTTCGTCACTATGTTGTTCTTCGTGCAAAGAAGCTGTTAAAGTCAGCGAATAAAACACTGACACAATGATGAACAAGTAGCAATAATATTCGCAATAACATCGCTTTACTGAATAATTAAGTAAATATAATTTCTTAATTTATCTTTGTAAAGAAGCCTCATTGCTTAACTGGCTACTCTCTGCTGTCTCAGACGACGACATCATTTCCTGTCAGCCACCGTAACTTCTGTTGGGTGCAATTCGTAACCTCACCTCTAGATGCCGCTAAAATTTACAAACGGTCTCACTGTAGTGTTATTATGCCACGCACATTTCTGAGCATGTGAAAGATTGTTTTACGTGGATATTGCAACGCGTGTGAAGTAGAAAGCCTATAGTTTATATAATAAGTTATAGCATCCAATACATCACAAATATGGAAACATCGTGCCAAATGAGAGAGGTAGGCTACATTGGCCCAACGCAGGTTTCTGTTTTCGCTTTAAATGATTTTGTTTTGTCTTGACGTTTATAAAGTTACTTTTATTTTTCATTCTTGTTCCGTTCTGAATATTTTAACATTTAAAGGATTTGTTGTGGCGTTAGGGGAACTAAAATAGCCTATAGTTATAATGGGTTTTTTATTTGTTTAAAGATTTCGCTTTATTTACCGGTATTTTACATTAATGATATAATAAAATGTGACTTATACGCAACCTGTTTTTCTCTTAAAAGCTACATTTTATATGTTTAACGTTTCCAAATTTCTTGAAAAAGTACTTGCATTACTTTTTTAAACCGTTTAACCGATTGTATTAACCGGTCAAAATTCTTACTCTTGGTTAACCAGTTAATTATGAGCATCCCTAGAAAAACAAACTATAATATTACAATTTTATAAGGAAAATTTAGGAGGTTTTCACTGTAACCATTATGCCTACAGGAAAAACAGGGTTGTTACATAAATGTAACCATTGTGTGTGTGTGTGTGTATACAGGAAAAACCACTGGGTGTCTGTGCATGAAAGGGTTAATACCTTTTGTTCTGCCTTTCAGTATTTTTTTTAATCTCTCCTCCTAGGAATTTGTTACCCATTTGGCCAAACCATTTGAATACTGGATCGGTCTAACGGATCAGATCACAGGCCAGTGGAGATGGGCGGATGACACTCCTTGCACCATGGACAAAGTGTGAGTTGAATTATGCATTCATTTTATGCATAATTATGCATTTACAGTTTTCTATTATTGCCTTATAAACAGCTGTTCCAGGATATCTTTACATTTTCCCCTCAATTATTGCCCATTGTAAACGAAAGTAGGATAAGAAGCAATCAATTCAGGATAATGTACTTTATGAGTTTGATTGTTAACATGCAACTTGATTAAAGGGGTCATGACATGGTTTTTTGTTTTATTATGTTCCCTTAGGTGCAATTATAGTATTACTATAGTTTTTTTTACAAAAAAATTAAAAAATGTAGTGATTTATGACCTTTTCCCACCCTTTATCTCGGTCTTCCAATCTTTTACCATCGTGTCAATTCTCAATTGATTTTGATTCATATGCGCGAGGGAGGGAGGGAGAGAGAGAGCGAGAGAGAGACAGTTTGAAGGCGCGCGCGCGGCCGGGGCTCTCTCTCTCTCTGCTCGTTCTTTCAGTAACATTCCCTGTCACACTCATCTCACTCACCGTTCAAATAAGGCTTTGGCGCGCTGCATATGCTGCAAATAAACTGCATCCGACTGCTTTCCCTGACGTCTGGATCGTTCGGCAGCGTATCAAACACTCAAACAGGAACAGCACATCTGCGTGGCAGAGCAATCTTCTTGTAAACAGACCCACTCGCTGCACGTCTAGTCGTCGACTGAACACATGTGGGCGCGAGCCGCACGACAACGATGCGAAATGAGGCGTAGTTGTCCTGCGCTGGAGGCGGTCATATGCAAACGACTGGTACGTCACTTCACACCGTGACGTCACTTCTAACCATGGATCCAGAACGAGCTGTATTTAGAGCTTGATTAAATAAATGCTTCGTTTATAATGGGGAGGACGTCTTAAGCTATGAAACTTGCAGGAAGTTTTAATAGTACATAGATCTCTTATATACCAAAAGATCAAGGCAAATTTGGTTTCTCATGTCATGACCCCTTTAAACTACCTGTCAGCCATTTAAATAGTTGTTGTTGGTCATGGACATTTACAAAATTACAAATAAAAAAAATTCTATATGCATTTTTTGGCTTTGGTTACAGACACTGGGGACCTGGGGAGCCGAATGACTGGAAAGGACATCCGCAAGGGGGAGGAGAGGACTGTGCACATATAACAAAATGGGCGACTATTAATGACTACCATTGCTCAGTCAATAAGAAATTTATATGTAAAGGACCGAAGGATTCTTAATAGCAATCTGTTTGTATGTTGCTTCAACAGAGCGACCATACATTTGTTGTTTTATTTTTTCTTTATTCATTTATAATCCTTTAGTCATAATCATTTAATTATTCCATTTAATCATTTATTCATTTGTATTACATCACTTATTTTCCTTGCTCTCGGAATGCTTGCTTTAATCTTATGATTGTGTGGTTTCAAGAGATATTTTGAGTGTCGCAGGACAATGCTGTGAAGCAGTAATTTTCCATTGCTTTTGCTTCGGTATAATGACACTTGTTGCATGTGTGCTGATCAAACAGATTACAGGACGAAGTCCGAAGTAGGGATGAAGTTCAGATGAAGTTTGCAACTAAGATTTTATCATAACTTTTCAGGGTGCTCCATTCTGGGTTTTTGGGGCCGATCACCAAAATAAATAATACTACATGATAAATAGAAGGCTTCAAATAGACCTATGGGGGTTATTTATATTCTTTACAAGAACTGATGTTAAAATTAAGAGAATATTATGAATTGACAACCTTTTATTTATAGGCAAGCACAATGTGCAACATATTCCATTCCTTCTGTTAGAGGTGATTAGGAACAGCTTAACTTAAATATAGATTTCCTGTGAAATAAATAATATAAATATAAACATTTTATCAACAGAACGTAGGCTAATCACATGTAAAACAACACTGTATAGTTTTCACTATATAAATTAAATATAGAACAAACTCATTAAATCTACGGAAGAGCAGAGATTAATTTTTCCTTTGGTCTTTTGATTAACTTTAGGGACAGACAGCAGCAAGTGTTTTAGGCTCCTGTCACTTTAAGACCAAGCGCAATACTGAACCTGAAATGAGCTGTGATGTAGTGTAGTGTCCTATATAGTGTTTAGTCCTTTAGTCCTTTGTACTCTAGTTGTATTACCCTCTGTGAGAAAGCAAAAGCAAACCTCTCCAAACTTCTGTTAACTTTGACAAATAAATTCACTCAGAATTGTCTGATTGCTTTCTGTTTTCTAGAGCAGTGGTTACCAGTATGTGAAAAGACTAAGAAAATATGGCCCTAGGAAATCAGTTTTATTTTTTATTATCTCTTCTCTGATGATGAGGGCGGGGCAACCTGTCACTCACGTGAGATCCACCTATAGCAGACAAATACCATCCAATCAATTCCCGCCTAGGGTTGTCAAAAATACCGACTTTATTTTAAAAATGTGACGATACCAGCATTTCCCCCTAGCATTTTGAGCACTGTTGAGTGGATTCTTAAACACCTCTGATTGGCCATTGTGTTCACGCGCTCAAAAGATATATCTGTGATTGGCTACAATGATCAACGCTTAAAAAACAAGTTGTAAATAGACATATCTTCACTAAGCGCATAAACTAGGAACCATGAATATGCAAATTAGCCCCACCTCCACTAACTCACACCAGCTCAGAGATCCACTCCCTCAACTTTACTGACTTTTAATAACTTTTTTACAACAAAGATTAACCATCTTTTTTTAATTGTGTATTTACCTGTGTCAGCTGTGTTGTCGATGCCTCGAGAGAAAAGAAGTGCAGAGGCGAAAGCACCAAAGTGATTGAAGGATTGCCGTAAAGCAGTATCTCTGGTCATACGATGTGTATGACGTCATTGACATTTTAAAAGACTATTTAAAACAAATAAGTGACTCTAAAAAATCTAACACCCAGCAATGTGTACTTTCTTCGCATCTCCTTTCGAATACAACATTCAAATTACTAAACAAAAAATGATATCCTGAGAAAAGTGGATTTTGAGGAATAGCTCCATAGACCTCCATTCATTCTGCACTCGTCCTGTGAGCGCCCTCATGTGGAACAGAGTGGAACTGCAACCAGTTCAAAAACCGGAAGTTTACTCAGAGTGGGAGTTCTCCAGCATCACCCTTGAGCTGTATGGATAAATATGGAAGCACAATCCACCTATAAAAAGTCCAATTAATGTGACAAAAGGACATTAGAATTTCGATTTTTTTAAATATCTATAAAATATCTTTTATAATTATGACGTTTTATGTCAATTATGACATAGTAAGTCATAATTATGACGTTTGTGTCATATTTGATGTCATAATTATGACTTTTATGTCATATTTAAGATTTACCAAAGCATGATTTATTTATTATGTGGCGGAAATTATCTCCGATAGATAAAAGCAAGCACACTTTGAAATAAATAAACCCCTTTAATCAAAACCAGAGGTCTTCCTGTACCAAAATGTTCATTTTGACCATGCTAATTCTGGGTAAAGGGTGAAAGTTTAAAGGGACACTTCACCCATTTGCATTAAGCTTTCCATTGTTAGAAACCCAGTCATACTATAGGGATGTTCGCCGGAGTCAAATGTGACGTCACGATATGGGCGTGGCCGCGAACTGGTTGGCAGAAAGAACCAAACTCAATGCAGATGGCCTGTGAAGAGAATGAAGATGAACTTCTCTAGTCGCGCATTGTGTACGTAATTTGATTTTTTGATCCAGCCACTTTTTATTTTACCCTTTTGTCTTGTTTCAGCCCCAAACCCCATCTCAGCAATACAAATTAATAAAGGCTGGTTTGGTTTCTAAAGTACTTCTTCCAGCCTCCATGTATTAATGTTCATGGTAGCCTGAATGGGTTCCGTTCAGACCTCAACATTAGGTATTTTACTGTAAGGTGTCAACAAGATTCAACAAGACATTTTCACCTGGCTATACCCAATGTTTAGATCTTTTGGGGTATTTATGCAAACTAGTACATACGTAATTAGATTATGCACCGTTTGTCTATGTTAACAACAAATGTTAATAATGTTAATAACTGTTAACAACAAATGTTAATAATGTTAATAACAAATGTTAATAACAAACCATTAAAAAAAAACTTGTAATACATTTTTTTGTTTGTCTTGATGTAATCAACTCAGTACTTATCATGGTGATATCTGGGTTTAAATGTGTACCCTATTCTAGACGCCTAATTGCAGAAATCCACAGCTATCTTCTTGATTCAGGCTGTTTAGGTACGCGGTAGAAGGTTACTCTTATCGAACCTGTTAACACAGCCGATCACACAGCACGATACAACCATTTGTCTTCTGTGTTTGCGCTGCGCAGCAAGCCATTACTTTTCTTTTTGCCAACCAGAGCGCGTGTAACCGCGTCGTGACGTCACGGCGAAGATCCCTATAGAATGGTCGTGCAACACTCTCTCATTTTCCCCTGCGACGAGATAAATCCGCTATTTAGCTTTTTCACTTCCTCCTACGATGACGCAAAAATCGTCATTTTATGTAATTGTCGGAGGAAGTGTAACTGTACGTTCACACCGCCGCCGACTTGAGCTCCAAAGAAGCTCTGGCCGCCCTGTCAAGGACGCTTGTCAAAAAGTACGGGGATATGGAAGGCCAAAAGGGACAAAACGTGTGAAATTGTCGTGTTAACACGTCACGTTTTGTCCCTTTTGGCCTTCCATACGGGGTTAGCTGGTTGAGCTTTGGCCGCTCTGACGTAGCAGGGAGAAGAGAAGTGTCACAACATAAAATGTAATAAACAGAAAAAACAAGCAATACATTAAAGAAACCTTTTATAATGACAGCATTTTTATAACCGTTTTGGTCACATTTGGTCGGGGGAAAAAATAATAATTAGCTATTATTATTATTATTATTTGCATTAGTGCAATTGGTAAAATCGTGTTACCGTGAGCGAATGAATGGCATTCCCTCTTAAAACGAGCGTTCGTAAATATTTCAAATAAAAGTTGCGCTCATTCTCAAATATCACTGGATCATTATGGATAATCGCGAAGTTGTTGTGTTTGGTGCTGCTTTATTGTATGAGGACAAGACGTCGGACTCTGAGATTTTGGGTTCGTTCATTAGGCTACACCCTCCAGGACCGTTATCAATTCGGAGAGTATCACTGGCTGCTTGCCGCTGAACCGCGTCATAGCTCATTACCATAAAGTTGAGCTACTTTCAACTTTCTGATTGACGCTCAAGACGCTCAAAACGCCCAAAACGCGACGCTGATACAAAATACAAAAGCCATAAATACAATACACTGGATCAGCAAGATCACTGTGAGCATAGCAATAATGGCTAAGTGAATGAGAAAGTATAAACATACATAATCAACATCTGCTCATATCAGTTTTCTCTTAGACAATAACTTTGTATACTATTTATACATTAGTATGATTTTCCAGTTTTTCTCTTTTTTAATGTCTCTCAGCCATGTCTCTGATTGGCTCACTATCTCCTCCCCCATTATGAGTGGACCCCTTAGCAAGTCTTCTTAGCAAATAGCATGCATTAAAATTTACAGTAAAATTTAGTTTAGAAAATGGTAATAAAATATGACAAGAACTCAGAGTTATTAAATCAGTTGATATTTCACTGGTTTTGTCCGTCCTTCTGTTAGACTCTCACACATGAATTATGTTGAATATCTGTCAGATGTTAAATTTAACTACACAATTAGATAATAACAATTAAGATCAACCAATTACCAAGCAATGCTTCATGTTGTTCAGTCTGTGTGTAAAAAGGTCGCATTACGTCCCCTTGGAATTATAAGGTTCTATCTGACATTTTTGTCAAAATTGACTTATTCGCATATTCTTATTCTGTGACAACTTATTTACATTATGTGATGTGTTTTGTACATTTAGGGTCCCTGTTATTTTTATGTTTGAAAGAAACTTGTTCCCCATACACATTTTCCTATATGTAATGCAAAAACTTTGAAGCTCAATATCTCAAAACTGCTCAGAACGCAGATAGAACCTTATAATTCCAAGGGGACGATTAGCAATTACAGAAAAAACACTTCAGAAAAACATGATCAGCAGTGTCTGAATCATTTTTGGCCAAAATTTTGTATACATTTTACTGGTAGTCACCGTATGAATAATATTTGGTTATAATATGTCACAGTTTACTTTATTTTGCTATTCTTACTTGCATAAATTGACTATTCGCAATCCACAGCTGAAAGCGACGTTTAGATGAATATGAATATTCACAAAGTGAAGCAGTTTGAAAAAAATCCACATATACAGGTGAAACTCAAAAAATTTGAATATTGTGCAAAAGTTAATTTATTTCAGTAATTCAACTTAAAAGGTGAAACTAATATATTATATGGGCCTGTAAGGTCAATGTCAATTTCTGTACCTTGATTCGAGGACTCCCTCGAAAACGAGATGGTTCATCTCAAGGGGTTATTCCTCTTCAATAAAATAAATGTCAAACATATAGACTCATTACATGCAAAGTGAGATTTCAAGCCTTTATTTGTTATTATTATGGCTTACAGCTTATGACAAATCAATTCATAACAATTCTAATTTTCTGAGATTTTGAATTTGGGGTTTTCATAAGTCATAATCATCAAAATTATAACAAATAAAGGATTGAAATATCTCACTTTGCGTGTAATTAGTCTAATATATTAGTTTCACCTTTTAAGTAGAATTACTGAAATAAATGAACATTTGCACAATATTCACTTTTTTTTTTAGTTTCACCTGTATATATTAACAATTAAAAATGTATTTGGAAACAATATCTAAAAGTAAGAACTTACACAATGTTTTTCTGTACATATATTTTTTTCTTTTACCCCTGACATGTTTGGTACAAAGTGCAGTTCATGGTACAACTATTTGAACAAGAAATCAATGTGTTTATGATTATGATCATTAAAATAATGTGATAACAAATACTAGTTTGCAATATCAAGCATAACAGACTGTGTTTGTAAAGGTAAAACCGGACGCCGGAAGCCTCACACATCGAAGTCAGAAATGGCCACGCTACTCTTACGTTTTCCAACTATTGCCTATTATAACCATGAGTAGGAAAGGAAGCAGTTATACTTCAAGATAATGCACTTCAAGCTTTTGCTTGTCAAGAAAATGCATCTTGCATTAAACAAGAATTGAATCTGTTTAAATATTTGTTGTTGGTAGTGGTGTTGGGATTAAATGCATATATAAAATGAACTTTAGATCGGATGGGATGCCAGAAAGTTGTTATATATGCAGATGCAATGATATGACATTTGTTGGTTGTCATTATTCACAGACGCTGGGCTCCCGGGCAGCCGGATGACTGGAAAGATCCCAGTCGGGGAGAGGAAAGAGAGGATTGTGGGAGTTTTATATATACTGGGAAATTAAATGACAGCCACTGCTACAACAAACTGAGATTCATTTGCAGAGTGTAATTCTGAATCTGAAAAGAGTGGTTGTGTAGGGCGCTACGCAATATTTTCCCAAATTCTGTTTGTTCCGTTTAAATTTTTCTTGGATTTTTTTAACTCCATTTTAATGGTTACATAAAATGTTAGTAATCAAAAAGAATGTCTAATTAATTTAAATCATTTAACAACAATTCATTAAATGTTTAACAAAAAATGACATGTTTAGTGCTTTATGATTTTTTTTAATTTATTTAACCAAATTCTGTGTTTTCTGTTTTAAGATTTCTGGATTCCATTTTAATGGTTTAATTCAATTGTAATAATCAAAAAGCATGTCTAATTTAATTAATTAAATTAATAAAAACAAATTATTAATTAAAAAAACAAATGATTTCTATGTTTTTTTTCAGAAATTTCCTGGCAATCAAAAGAAGGCATAAAACATTCATTTAATATATCTTTTAATCATATGAAATAAAAAAAAATTTGTCAAACGAATACAGCACAACATGGAAGAGAATTTTTTAATGATTCCTTAAAAATTTATTTAATTGTATTAAATTGTATTATCAGTGTTAGTATTATTAATACATTGAGACATAGCTAAATTCTACTGTACTGTTGGACAGGCTGCTATGAAGACTTTGGAGTTTCATGTGTTTGTGATATGACGATAGTTTTTCTCAAATGAAGTGGTAAAATGCGGATGAAGTGACTCAGAGTGGCTCTGGAGCTGAAGTTCATGCATTCATGTTCTCATAGGCGGCAGATCGTGAAAACACATAGCCTGGCTAACGTCAGACCCAGTCTCACTGAGACGTGGGTCTGGGAACCACATGTTCATTTTCTCGTATTTGAGGCGTGGTTTACGAATGGCCACCGTTTTTTGGGTGCTACGAATGTCTATCAAATGAGCCTGCACGTAGCTCATAGCCAATCGTTTCAATTATACCAGATGACGTATGTAGACCAACAGAAAAGTTGCTCTTTTTCAAAATAAACTTTTGTTCTAAACTACTTAGAACAATATCTAAGGCTGCATTGAAAGGTAACTTCGCGTCTGCTGCCATGTTGGATCCATAGATATAAACAAACTGCTTCGGTGTGTCGCATAGATGTCGTCATCGTCAGTGCTCGAAGTGGGGCGGTACTCACCGGTACGCAGTACTGGCACTTCTACATTTTACTCTTAAGCGTACCTGCACTTTTTCTTGCGTACCGCTACTTCTCGCTTGTAGCCGATACTCTACCACTGACAGAAAAAGCGTGACGGCCGTTTGACCCCTTATTTACACTGCACACATCTGCAGCGCGTTACGGCTGCGAAACGGCTACGGAGCTGATCGCGGCCACCGCAAGCGTGAGCGGCGCTTATTTTTTCCGGCTTGCATGTTTAATCAATGAGTGCATTCACACCGCGAGCAGGAGCATCGCATGATCAGCAGTGAAGCGGGGGTTTCGGCGCAGAGTCTATTTTTGTTGTGCTACTCACGCTCATTTAAAGTGAAAGCACACTTTTGATGGAGAAAATAAATATGATTTCACACAAAATGTGACCAAAATGCACAGAATTTGCATGTCTAGTGTGTTTTAACAAGAGCTGGAGTAGGCTATGTCAGAAAAGATCCATGCCCTTTTCACAAGATGTAAAATAAATCCCTGATGTCCCCAGAGTGTGTGTGTGAAGTTTTAGCACAAAATACCCCACAGATATTTTTATATAGCAAGTTAAAGTTGTCACTTTTTGAGGGTAAGCAAAAACGCACCGTTTTGTGTCTGGCCCTTTAAATGCAAATGAGCTGCTGCTCCCGGCACAGGGGGCGGGGCTTCAAGAGCATGTTTGTGTTAGCAGCTGCGATTACCTCAGGCAGACACACTGACAGAAACTGTTCTGCCTCTAATGTTAAAACGGAGTCAGACAATGATGGAGAGATTAAAGAAGAAGTTTACTATCTTCAATTAGCATATTCTGTCATGATAATCTATAAATTACTCGTATAGGAACTGTTGTGAGATCCACACAGAGTGACTTTCTATTGCATGTGAAAAGATGAATGCTAAAGTTTGAGCTGACTCACATATGTTCTCTTATACAACAACTCTTCCTCTTCTCAAAATGGACTGCGTGTCCCGGGGGCGGGGTTTATATACATTTTAGGGTTGGTGATGTAACTAACCCGGGAGGGATGTCCTGTAGTCCCTACCAGCCGTTTGTTGCAGTCCTTTTCTTTTAATAGCAAATATCTCCCTTTGCTTTGAACTTTTAGCATTGTAACTTTGCAGATGTTGTTTATGCTCAAACAGCAACATTACACACTAACTAAAGTTAGGAAAGTGAAATTGTGTTTTACTACCTCTTTAAATCAATTTAGCTTTAAGAACTATTTACTGAGCCTAAGAACTGAAGAACTTCAGAAAATTAATTTTGATGAGTGTATTTGTTTTACAGATCCTTGGATCAGTGGATCTGGGGCAGGAATTATAACTTCCTCCACAAGATGACAGGTAAGACGTAAGAACAGACCTCTAATTCCCTGTGAATAATATAATAATACTGTGATCCCTTCAGATAAAGCAGTGCACTCCACTCTTTTGGAAAGTGAGACGAGAGACTTCGCAGACGCTGGACTGTTGCTGAACTCGCCCTATTTCTCAGTGCTGAGAAAAGAGAGAAACATTGACCTCATCATTTCCCTGGATTTCAGTGAGAGTGACCCTTTCATGGTATTATGCACGTATTTAATTCTCTACAGCTTCACTCAGAAGTTTCAGAATCTGGAAAATGTTAGTAATTTAAAATAAGAGCATTGGTGATGCTTTCCCACTGCAGACAGTGATGAAAACTGCCAAGATTTGCAGGGAACGAAACATCCCTTTCCCTGAGGTCAACATTCCCAGTGAAGACTTAAAGAAACCGAAGGACTTCTATGTGTTCAAAGGCCAAAAAGTTCCAACAGTGATTCACATCCCTCTCTTTAATGTGGCCAACTGTGGAGGCAGGTTAAAATCTTACAATAGCCGGAATAAATTCGGACATATCAACTGTGTTCTGATTTAAGTGTGTCACTGTTTCTTCAGATAAAATTGAAAACTGGAGGAAGAGATATGACACTTTCAAGGTGCTTACAGTGCTAAGATGATCACTGATCTAATGGAGGTCGCTGGAAAAAACATCACAAACAATACAGCAAAAGTGGTGGAAGAAATTCGTGCGATCATTGGGCAAAAAAGATCCAGACACTAATGTAAATACATTTAAAAAAATCTGAATATAAATTAATCTGCATATGTCATTTTACAACAAATGGTGTTACATTTCTTTTTCTTTCTGCATTATTTTTGCCTGAACTCAAACAAAACCTTCAGAAGGGTAAATGAAAACTCTGGAAGCGCAATTGTAATTGTTTTGTTTTTTTTTGCCCCCCCTGGCTCGAATGTCAAACTCCACCTATGCACTTGTTAGAGGTCAATATCCTCTGAAACGAGGAACAGAAAGTGCTGTGCCTGTGTTATCATACACTAATGCCCCGTTTACTGTCATTGCAGGAGCTGTTTTGAATGTGTTTGGATTAGGAAGCAAGTAGCTGCAAAAGTATGATGGTCTATCAGAAAACTGATAGTTGTGAAGAAATCATGAAAATGGACATGGAATATGAACGGAAGACGACATTTAGCAAAGGTTTGCTATGATACTAAATTGTATTTGATACAGAAAGATGTCTATGTTGTATATGAGAAAGAGTTTTAGTTAGTTGTACAAAACCTACAATGCCTTGAAAACACTATAATCACTTTAAGTAAGAAAGGTATGAGAGGCTGTGCTGTATTATTGTGAATAAGTCACAGCTGAAGGGTGTTGTAAGGCACGACCCAAAGCATTATACATTAGGCTATATGATGTTTATATATATATATATAGGCTAACATTATATATTAGGCTATATGACCTTCAAATTTGATTCAAAACAGAATTATTATAGCATTTGATTTATTATTTGAATGTACATGAACTATTGAACTGAACATTGAGGCTTATGTTTAATGACTACTGTGAACATTTTGAACAAAGATATGGAGCCCCTGCAATGGGGACTGAAAAAATATGAGCCACATTCCCCCGAAAAACTTTGCATTTGCACACAGAACCTTTCTGGTGTAAAACTACTAATTCATTTTAACCCTTGGTGTTCATCCTACAACAACTGAATGGATGCAGGCATAAAGTGTTTTGTTAAATACTTTCCTGATCATATTGCTGTCACGTGCGAGAGACATGGATTCAATTGCAGAGTGATTTATTAGGAAGACAGGTCAGGTACAAACTCCAAAGCTCAGACACAAACGGGAAGGATCACGAAAACACGTAACATGTACAACGAACCAGCACTGGACTGCAAACACAAAGGAGACTATATATATAGGATCCAAGACAAACCAGGTGAGGAAGGTTAATCACAAAACAGATAACGAAATGGGAGGGGCTGATAATTAGACAGAAGAGCACATGGCACAAGGAAACAACATGACAGCCATGCTCACAACAGACCAGACTAGACACAAACACATGACAAACCGGGAGAAAACCCAGACAAGGGAGACAGAGCTGTGACAATTGCACATAACATTCACATTTACGCATTTGACAGATTCCCTTATCCACATTGCAATCAAGATAGACGTTTTTATCAGTTCTTGCTTTCTCTGGGAATTGAACCCATGACCTTGATGTTGCTAGGGCTGTGCGCTACTGTTTAAGGAACAAGAAGGCTGTCTTAAAGAAATAACAAAATTAGTATGTTATCTCTCATGGTGTGTTGTTTTCTGAAGGTCGTCCTTGTAGCAGAAACACTGGCATCTTTGTGCTTCTAGGAACAGTCTGCATTATTTTTTTCATCATCATGACTTCTGTCATCGGTGAGTGGTTAACATCATACTTTGAAAGTGTTGCGTTGTAAAATATTTGCATTTTAAAAAGTAATGCAAAAAAAGTATACATAGTGGTATGCATGTTTACAGCCTTTACATTACTGATTACAAAAAAGTTGTTTTTTGTTCAGTTTTTCATCAACAAAGAACATTCTCAGTGCTGGAGAGTTGGATGAACATTCATAGTTCCAATCAAACTTCAGCCAAACCTCACGAACAGAATATTGAGACCTTGATGAGTTCAATCACATCCAAACAAGAGGAAAACCAACAAAAGCTGGGTGAGATTTCAATTTCTTATTATGGACTGTACATTTAAATACTCAGAAACCAACACATGTGTCAGGATTATGTTGTGTTTTGTGTTAGTTTTATTCCTGTGTGTTTGTTTCATGTGATTCAGTTCAGTTTAATCTTAAGGATACTTGCACACTAATTTAAACTTTCGTCCATCATAAAATATTCAGATGAGGTTTGATTTTCTGTGTTTTTCGCATCCGTAGGAAACATTCTGAGAGGTGTTTTGACAATTCAGAGCCACCGAATGACGAATACGAAAAAATGCATATGAAAATTTCGGACTCAGGACCTTATAGGCCTACGTTTACACGACAACAATATAGTAATTAAAACAGAGAAGTCCTTTGTTGTGATCTTTTTCCTTGTAGGAAAGTTACAAGCTCAGACCAGGAGATGGTGGAAGTTTTCCAAGCAGAAGTTCTTTATTGCTTGTCGCTGCAGTCATTCCAACATCGTCTGACTAAGGGAATTTTACATTCTTAGTTTATACTTTTCAAAGAGGGCGGGTTTACCTCAAGGAGGAGTCACTCTGAACAATGCATGTAAATGATTTATGACTCAGCTGTTTACCTGAGTTCATCAGGATGACAGTGTCAGGCATAGATGGTGATCCAATCAGCCTGATCAGATCACTCAAACATTAACACTATCATAGAGACAAAAGGGCCTGGCTGTACTTTGGGACATGACGAAAAGGTTAATGTCATCATATGCCTCAAAATGGAGAAAACTGTGTGCACTTTCTCAGTTAAAAATACTGTTAAACCTTTATGAAACATTTAATACATTTGTAATCCTTCACCTTTGAGGTTTCTGAGACGACACCATTGTCGAAACGATCCCCATTCACAGTGATCCATGAAAATGACAAAATTTAACAGCTGTATTCTGCTGCAGGCCATTAGATGGTCATCATTTTCAGTTTAACGTTTTTGTTGTTTACACAGAGACCATTTTCAAAAACTTCCAGTTTGAAACCAAAAGTTTGCGTTTTCAGGCACCCACAATGCTGTTGTCGTGTAAACGAACGGCCAAAACGCATAAAAAGTTTTAAGTTGAAAACGGTGTCGTGTAAACAGCCCCTCAATTACATCCCAGTTCGTCTCCTTGGTTACTGATTATGTTCAGCTGTCTGTCATTAAGTTTCATTGTGTATTTCCGTTTCATTCAGTTCATTGTCGGTTCTCGTCTGTAGTGCGAGTAGTTTATGTGATCATTCTCTGTGTCATCTATGTATTATCTTAACGTTTATTAAATAAAGTTTGCATTGATCTTCATCATCTTCATTCTGTGAACTACAACATCTGTTGCTGACAACATGAATATGATCATCTAAATATAGAGATATTTTTTTTCCTACCAGGACACAACTGTGTATTTCTGACTGTAATAGCAGGACTTGTTTTACTTCTTTTTCACAGAGCGCCAGCAAGGTCTGTCACACACTGAAGTGAAGAGTTGGATGAACAGTTTGAGTTCTGCTGTATCAGCGCTGACATCCAAACTGAATGATGCAGGTCTGCAAATCTGATCATTTAAAGGAGACAACTATGAGAAATACTTTCAAGAGCAAACTTTCATATTGTTGATCGTTTATCAATCATATATTTCCTTTCACAGTTGGCAACCAGGTGCAGAAACAGAATGAAACACAAAAAATATTAGACTTTTTAAAAGCCGCTGTTACTTCTCTACAGTCTGATCTACAAAACAAGCAGCGTGACTTTGGTAAGACATAGGCTAAATTAATATGAATTTTAAATGTAATAAAGTTATTTCATGAGTTAATAAGACCTTGTAGTGAACATGTAATTTTCTTGTTATGCTCTCTTTTAAAATATCTCATATAACATTAACTGTATCTGATTATGATACTTTGGGCCACATTCAAATCTCAGCATGTTTTCTTATTGGCGATATTAACACTGAATATATTTCCAAGAATTTAAATTGCAAGGAATGATATAGGTGAAGGTCAGCTGATCATCAAAGATTACTCCAAGATTTCTGACCGACCTTGATGGGGTGATTGAGGAAGAATCTAGCTGGATAGTGAAGTCGTGCTGTAGAGACGGATTGGCAGGGAGGACGAGAAGCTCAGTCTTTGCCAGGTTGAGCTGCAGGTGATGTTCCTTCATCCATGCCGAGATGTCCGCCAGACAGCTTGAGATCCGTGCAGCTACTGTGGGATCATCTGGTTGAAATGAGAAATAGAGCTGGGTGTCATCAGCATAGCAATGATAAGAGAAACCATGTGCCTGTATGATGGGCCCCAGTGATGTGGTGTAAATGGAGAAGAGGAGCGGTCCAAGAACTGAACCCTGAGGAACCCCTGTGGTCAGTTGATGTGCTTTGGATACCTCGCCTCTCCATGTGACCCTGAAGGACCTACCTGTGAGATAGGACTCAAACCAGTTGAGGGAGGTTCCAGTGATGCCCAGTGATGAGAAGGCGGTCAAGAGGATCTGATGATTCACAGTGTTGAAGGCAGCAGACAGGTCCAGAAGAATGAGAACTGATTATTTGAAAGCAGCTTTTGCGATCCGCAGGGCTTCTGTGACCGACAGCAATGCAGTCTCGGTTGAATGCCCTTTCTTGAAGCCAGATTGGTTGACATCCAGCTGGTTGTTCAGAGACAGGAAGGATGATACTTGGTTAAAAGCAACTCGTTCAAGTGTTTTCGCAATGAATGGTAGGAGAGAGACAGGTCTGTAATTCTCTAGAAGTGATGTGTTTAACGTTGGTTTTTTAAGCAGTGGAGTTACCCGAGCCTGCTTAAATGCTGTAGGGAAAATGCCAGTATTGAGGGATGAGTTGATAATGTGTGTGAGAGGTGGTAGAAGTGTGGGAGAGATGGCTTGTAGAAGGTGTGAGGGGATGGGGTCTAGAGGGCAGGTGGTAGGATGACTGGAGAGGAGAAGTTTAGATACTTCTTCCTCGGTTTGCGGAGTGAAGGAGGAGAGAAGGTTATTGGCTGTGGGAGAGGATAGTCTGGGTTCCTGTGTGTGTGAATCTGAGAACTGACTGCTGATAGTTGTAGTTTTGTTAATGAAGAAGTTAGCAAAATCATCAGCAGTTAGCGAGGAGGTGGGTGGTGGTGGAGGTGGACAGAGGAGAGAGTTGAATGTCTTGAACAGTGTTCGTGTGTTAGAGGCACTGTTGATCTTGTTGTGGAAATATGTAGATTCTGCGGTGTGAACATCAACAGAAAAGGCAGAGAGCAGAGATTGATACCTACTGAGGTCAGATGTGTCTACAGGTCTCAGTCAAGCCCAAAGTTCGATGACGTGCATAAACTACAAAGGGAGGCTAGCATGAACTATCAATGAACAATACTTCTAAAGCATTTATTAATCTTAGTTAATATTAATCACTGTTAACATTGGTTAACTAATGTTAACATTAGATAATTTACTATGACCTAACATGAAAATTAATATTTTTATTAAGCAACACTTAAGGTAAAGTAAGCGATTTCTGAGAAAACGCTGCTAAAAGTAGATCATACAGAGAACCACAACACACTTGTAGGGGGTGTGTCCACTCATAATGGGGTAGGAGAGAGAGAGCCAATCAGCAGTAGGGGGTGTGTACACTCATAATGGGGAGGAGAGAGAGAGCCAATCAGCAGTAGGGGGTGTGTCCACTCATAATGGAGAGGAGAGAGTAAGCCAATCAGCAGTAGGGGGTGTGTCCACTCATAATGGCGTGGAAGAGAGTGAGCCAATCAGCAGTAGGGCGTGTGTCCACTCATAATGGGGAGGAGAGAGAGAGCCAATCAGCAGTAGGGGGTGTGTCCACTCATAATGGAGAGGAGAGAGAGAGCCAATCAGCAGTAGGGGGTGTGTCCACTCATAATGGGGAGGAGAGAGAGAGCCAATCAGCAGTAGGGGGTGTGTCCACTCATAATGGGGAGGAGAGAGTGAGCCAATCAGCAGTAGGGCGTGTGTCCACTCATAATGGGGAGGAGAGAGAGAGCCAATCAGCAGTAGGGGGTGTGTCCACTCATAATGGGGAGGAGAGAGAGAGCCAATCAGCAGTAGGGGGTGTGTCCACTCATAATGGGGAGGAGAGAGAGAGCCAATCAGCAGTAGGGGGTGTGTCCACTCATAATGGCGTGGAAGAGAGTGAGCCAATCAGCAGTAGGGCGTGTGTCCACTCATAATGGGGAGGAGAGAGTGAGCCAATCAGCAGTAGGGGGTGTGTCCACTCATAATGGGGAGGAGAGAGAGAGCCAATCAGCAGTAGGGGGTGTGCCCACTCATAATGGGGAGGAGAGAGTGAGCCAATCAGCAGTAGGGCGTGTGTCCACTCATAATGGGGAGGAGAGAGAGAGCCAATCAGCAGTAGGGGGTGTGCCCACTCATAATGGGGAGGAGAGAGTGAGACAATCAGCAGTAGGGGGTGTGTACACTTATAATGGAGAGGAGAGAGTAAGCCAATCAGCAGTAGGGGGTGTGTCCACTCATAATCAGGAGGAGAGAGTGAGCCAATCAGTAGTAGGGGGCGTGTCCACTCATAATGGGGGAGGAGATAGTGAGCCAATCAGAGACATGGCTGAGAGACATTAAAAAAGAGAAAAACTGGAAAATCATACTAATGTATAAATAGTATACAAAGTTATTGTCTAAGAGAAAACTGATATGAGCAGATGTTGATTATGTATGTTTATACTTTCTCATTCACTCATGCTCACAGTGATCTTGCTGATCCAGTATATTGTATTTATGGCTTTTGTCTCATGTTTAAGAGTCTCTGTCGAGCTCAATGAGTGTCCTGAAGAGTTCAGTGTCAGATCTCACTTCATCTGTCGCATCGCTTTCTTCTCAACTATCAGTCACCAGTGAGTAGACACTACACTACATGTGCAATACAGCCCTCAATCACACTACAAACAGTGAATTATGGAGTGGGGTGTTTGAAACACCCAAAGGACACCAAAACTAAAATATTTAGCAGTAAGTCAAAAGGTCATTCTACTATTGCATAAGTCTACTATATTCAACATCTAAATGCAACATCTACTTCTGTTCCACAGTGCGGCAGCAGGATATGACGAGTTTGAATGACAGTTTGAATTCTGCAGTATCGATATTGACATCCACACTGAATGATGCAGGTGTTTAAATCATTTAATAATCTCACATATTATTTATTATTATCTGTGTATAGAGGAAGATAATTATTTTAACTCCAACCTTTTTCCTCCCAGTTAAAACGCAGGACCAGAGACAGACTGAAACCGAACGATCGCTGGACAGTTTGAAGTCCTCCATACAGTCTGATCAACAGAGCAAACAGCGTGACTTCGGTGAGTCGGAAACATTAAAAAACTATATAAAAGTTTATATGACGTTATAGGCTTGCATAATATAATTCAAGCTCGTCTCAATAAAAACATCACTGAAACAACATTGCTGATAAATCATATTTATGTCTTTCATCTCGTGTTTAAGAGTCTCTGTCGAGCTCAATGAGTGTCCTGAAGAGTTCAGTGTCAGATCTCACTTCATCTGTCGCATCGCTTTCTTCTCAACTATCAGTCACCAGTGAGTAGACACTACACTACATGTGCAATACGGCACTCCATCACACTACAAACAGGGAATTATGGAGTGGGGTGTTTGAAACACCCAAAGGACACCAAAACTAAAGTATTTAGCAGTAAGTGAACAGGTCATAGGGATATTGGCCGATAAATGGTAATTTTTTTAGGCTATATTATCGTTAACATCCGATAAGAAAATTAGGCCGATATATCAAAGCCGATAAATAATAGATAATTTAGCCTACTTCAGTTAAGAGATGTGCGCTGTTCTCCATTATGGTTTTAAATGATTGAAAAGGAAGATAGTTCAGTGCAGTATGTGCAGCACAAATCTGTCAAGCTTCATTACATTAATATGAACACGACTGTAAAAGAATGTTGTGAATTCTTGTTCGTCAGTGTTTCAGCGCGTTAAAGAGCGCGTCTATGGATTCACTTGAGCATTCGCAGCATTTTGTGCCATTGTAAGTTGTAATATGTTTATTTTGTATTAATCTAATATGCATATAGTTGAGTTAATGAAAGATGCAGTAAAGCGCATCATTGTAGCTACTGATGATCTTCTTTATCTTTAGCGTGCGGAGCTCAAACAACAATGCACATTTATAACTATAATTGGGACTGTCATATACATGCCATTATAATGAGAACACTATTGTAATAAAACGTTGTGAATTCCCTGGGTTTAGTTGCCGTTTCAGTGTGTTGTTGTGGGAATAGCGCGTCCAGAACAGCAGCACAGTCAAGATCACTTGTGCATTCACATCCTTTTGTGCAGATATAAGTCGTAAAATCAAGTTTATGTAATATAAATTTCTGATTAATCATAGGATGCGTTTCGTTGAGTTCACCCGCTTGAAAAGTTCTTCAGTTTCCCGGTGATCGTTCTCTTCAGCGCGCGCGATCAAACAGCAATGCAAAACATTAAAAGCTATGATTGGGACTGTCATATCATTATAATTGTATACATTATTGTAATAAAACAGACTTAAATTCTTTGAGTTTAGTTGCATTCTTCAGCAACCGTTGAGTTGATTAACCTTCTAGCAAAGCGATTCAGTTTTCGGGTGTTCGTTCTCTTCAGCTTCAGCGCGCGCAACTCACACAGTTGATTTGTAATATTAAAAATGTTAAGCTAAAAAAACATTGATGTATTATTATTAATATCTAGGACGTTTTTGTGACTTTTTTGCATTATTAAGGTATTTTATTTGAATGTAAAATGTTTTTTTTTGTTAGGCAATAGATGTTTTGGTAACACTTTACAATAAGGTCTCATTTGTTATTGCATTAACTAACAGAGAGCAGCCTTTGTTAATGTTAGTTAATAAAAATAGCCGATTTGTGTTCATGTTAGTTCACAGTGCATTAACATACACTCTTAGAAGAAAAGGTTCTATATAGAACCTTAAAAGGTTCTATCAGCGCTACGTATTTGGAACCCCTAAAATGTTCTATATAGAACTCTTTTTAAAGGTTCAATAAAAATAACCCTTTAGGGTTCTTTGTAACCAGGAAAAAGGTTCTATATGGAACCTTTTAGGGGTTCTGTCACAATCCCGGGCTCTGCAACTCCTCTCTCTGGCCAGCAGAGGCCACCCTCACCCGAATATTGATTCTCTCTCACACTACATTCCCCATAAGCCTCTCTAATGACTCAATCCCTGTGCTCAGCTGCAGCCTATCTACCAGGCTATTTATCTCCACTTCGCACAGCTCTCAGTGCGAAGCTTTGTCTTGCTATTTGTGAACACTACTGAGCATTATACCTATTGACTGCCTAACTGTTTCTCGACCCCGTCCGTCTAGAACAGGGGTATCCAAACTCTGTCCTGGAGGGCCACTGTCCTGCAGAGTTTAGCTCCAACCCCAATTAAACACATCTGAAACAGCTAATCAAGGTCTTGATCAAGGTCTAGGCTAATCAAGGTCTTGATTAGCTGTTGAAGGTCATTAGGCATGCTAAAAACTTACAAGCAGGTGTGTTGAGGCAAGTTGGAACTAAACTCTGCAGGACAATGGCCCTCCAGGACCGAGTTTGGACACCCCTGGTCTAGACCTTCCTTGCCTGCTGCCTGCCTACGTTACCTCTGCCTGGTTATCGGACTCTGCTTGTTCTCTGCCTGCCCTGACCATTCAGCCTGGTAATCGACCTTGAGTTTGCCTCGTCTTCAGTGCTGTGTTTGCTGTCATCGACCCTTGCCTGTCTGACAATTCTGTTAATAAACTTTTTATGCCGCAAATGGATCTCTCTGAGACTGGTGATTCACAACAGGTTCATTCATTATCATTTGTTTTGTCCTTTCCGGATTAAATATTATTGACAAACATCAAGACCCTAAAATGTATTTTTGAATGCATGTGAATGATCACAAAATTCAAGATATGGGGGTTAGAAAATGTATATATTTATATCATTTTATGTAGCTAATCAATATCACGCGAAGAGTGCCATTTCAGTTTTTCTCCAAAAATCAGCATGATTAAAATGTGATATTAACTTACTACAACAGTTTAATAAACAATAATTGAATTACAACTACAAAATGTTGCAGAATAATGTAATATATGAATGAATAATAGCCTATAAAGAACCTTTGTGCCAAAAGGGTTCTTTCTTGTCATTATAGAACCTTTTTAGCATAAAAGGTTCTTTGGAGTTGAGTAAAGAACCCTATGGTTCTATATAGAACCCCAATGAACCCTTTTTTCTAAGAGTGTATGTTGACAGATACAACTTTGGATCTTAAAAATGTCTTAGAAAATGTTGAGCTTAACATTAACTAAGATTAATAAATGCTGTAGAAGTATTGTTCATTCATTGTTGGTTCATGTTAACTAATGCTAACAAAATGAAACCTTATTATAAAGTGTTACCATTTTTTAATAAAGAAAGTTGGCCATAGGAGTGTAAAATTAATTTTAAAAGTTAAGGAATCTTACACTGGTTCAAACTAGGTTACCGTAGTATTGTATATGTTTGAAGTGTTTGGAACATGACTTTTAATGGCGAGCTTTTAGTATTCAGGCTATCAAAGTTTAGATTCATCTGCCAATATATCGGTTATCGGCACTCAAATGTAAAGAATTATTGGTTATCGGTATCGGGCAGAATGTTGATATCTGTGCATTCCTACTACTATTACATAAGTCTACTACACTCACCGGCCACTTTATTAGGTACCCCATGCTAGTAACGGGTTGGACCCCCTTTTGCCTTCAGAACTGCCTCAATTCTTCGTGGCATAGATTCAACAAGGTGCTGGAAGCATTCCTCAGGGAGTTTGGTCCATATTGACATGATGGCATCACACAGTTGCCGCAGATTTGTCGGCTGCACATCCATGATGCGAATCTCCCGTTCCACCACATCCCAAAGATGCTCTATTGGATTGAGATCTGGTGACTGTGGAGGCCATTTGAGTACAGCGAACTCATTGTCATGTTCAAGAAACCAGTCTGAGATGATTCCAGCTTTATGACATGGCGCATTATCCTGCTGAAAGTAGCCATCAGAAGTTGGGTACATTGTGGTCATAAAGGGATGGACATGGTCAGCAACAATACTCAGGTAGGCTGTGGCGTTGCAACGATGCTCAATTGGTACCAAGGGGCCCAAAGAGTGCCAAGAAAATATTCCCCACACCATGACACCACCACCACCAGCCTGAACCGTTGATACAAGGCAGGATGGATCCATGCTTTCATGTTGTAGACGCCAAATTCTGACCCTACCATCCGAATGTCGCAGCAGAAATCGAGACTCATCAGACCAGGCAACGTTTTTCCAATCTTCTATTGTCCAATTTCGATGAGCTTGTGCAAATTGTAGCCTCAGTTTCCTGTTCTTAGCTGAAAGGAGTGGCACCCGGTGTGGTCTTCTGCTGCTGTAGCCCATCTGCCTCAAAGTTCGACGTACTGTGCGTTCAGAGATGCTCTTCTGCCCACCTTGGTTGTAACGGGTGGTTATTTGAGTCACTGTTGCCCTTCTATCAGCTCGAACCAGTCTGGCCATTCTCCTCTGACCTCTGGCATCAACAAGGCATTTCCGCCCACAGAACTGCCGCTCACTGGATGTTTTTTCTTTTTCGGACCATTCTCTGTAAACCCTAGAGATGGTTGTGCGTGAAAATCCCAGTAGATTAGCAGTTTCTGAAATACTCAGACCAGCCCTTCTGGCACCAACAATCATGCCACGTTCAAAGTCACTCAAATCACCTTTCTTCCCCATACTGATGCTCGGTTTGAACTGCAGGAGATTGTCTTGACCATGTCTACATGCCTAAATGCACTGAGTTGCCACCATGTGATTGGCTGCTTAGAAATTAAGTGTTAACGAGCAGTTGGACAGGTGTACCTAATAAAGTGGCCGGTGAGTGTATATTAAACATCTAAATGCAAAATCTACTTCTGTTCCACAGTGCGGCAGCAGGATATGACGAGTTTGAATGACAGTCTGAATTCTGCAATATCGATGTTGACATCCGCACTGAATGATGCAGGTGTTTAAATCATTTAATAATCTCACATATTATTTATTATTATCTGTGTATTGAGGAAGATAATTATATTAACTCCAACCTTTTTTCTCCCAGTTAAAACGCAGGACCAGAGACAGACTGAAACCGAACGATCGCTGGACAGTTTGAAGTCCTCCATACAGTCTGATCAACAGAGCAAACAGCGTGACTTCGGTGAGTCGGAAACATTAAAAAAAAGTTTGTATAAAGTTATAGGCTTGCATAATATAATTCAAGCCTGTCTCAATAAAAACATCACTGAAACTACATAGTAATCTTGCTGATAAATCCTATTTATGTCTTTCATCTCGTGTTTAAGAGTCTCTGTCGAGCTCATTGAGTGTCCTGAAGAGTTCAGTGTCAGATCTCACTTCATCTGTCGCATCGCTGTCCTCTAAACAACAGATCTCTGGTGAGTTCAGTACAATATTGCAATAACTGCATTATAAAGGTATAACTGAATGTATTGCTCTCTTTTGTTAGGCATGATTTCAGAAATATATAATCATAATTGTGGATTTCATGGACCTGCATGCTGATACTGACATTATTCTTTACATTGGAAATAATTGGATTGAAATGAACTTCACAGGACACTGACTGCAGAAAGTCTCACAAGGTCTGGTGTGTTTTCTTGTGTTCTAGAGGAGAGAGTCATGAACGCTCTGAAGGATCTGAAATCTAACATGAGGAACAAAACAGCAGGTACTGCATCCACACTCTTAAAAATAAAGCTTCCAAAAGAATTAGAAAAGAAAAGGTTTTCGCAACGATTCCATAGAAGAAATATTTTTAGTTCCTCAAAGAAACATTTTTAATTCCTCAAAGAAACATTTTTAGTTCCTCAAAGTGCCCAGGGGGCAAAGGGGGTTTAGCAGAAGTAGTTATTACCGGACAGCTTGTGTCAAGATGATTAATGGCTTTGACCTTTGACCTTGCCCCCCCCCCCCCTCCTGCCCTTCCTGTTTCCGGGGTCATGGGTTAACCTTTGACCTAGCCCCTCCCCGTGTCCTTCCGTTGACCCTCTGGTATCTGGGTTCATGTATTAACCTTTGACCTAGTGATTGATCAATCATGTGGTTTGACAGTAAGTTTGACAGTTATGTTTGATAGATGTTTTGCCCTATTGACCAGTGTGCCAGTTAGTTTTTGGCTTTGATGATGCCAGATGTTTTGACAGCCGGGGTTTGTGGGGTTCCGCTCCCACATTGCTGAGCACATTCTTGGAACGATGTAAGTGAGGTGAATATATCTCACACAAAAACTTTTAAAAGTATATAATTCTAATATATATATATATATATATATATAAAATATAAACCAAATGTCTAGCTAATTTAACTAAAACATTCAATTCATTTAAAATAAATATTTTCATATTCGATAAAAATATTTTTTATATAAAAATCATTAGACATGTTTTAGATAAAAGAAATGAAATCATCTTACTTTTTCACATGTTGAAAAAAGCATCCTGCAAGTGTTTTCCCCCAATGAAGTCTTTCCTCTCTCTCTCTCTCACACACAGCACCTGACAGTCTCTCTGAACCAGAGTGAACGTGACATACAATATCTCCGCATTCCTGGGTTGGGGGGTCCTGAAAGTGAGGAGAAATATCTCCCACTCTCACACAAAACTTTTACAATTATATTAATTAATATAAAACACCCATTCCCATTGCTGTTCCTTCTCACACAAAACTTTTAAAAGTCTATCAATTAAACGGTTATATATAAAAGGAATAAATATGAAATGCTTATGAAATATATAATATCTTTCTAAAAATAAATCTACTGGTGTTAGATAAAAATAAATAAATACATTTTACATGTTTAGAGGGCTGAAGTAGTAGCTCATAGATGTCCATACATTTAAAGTTTAAAGATCCCAGGGTGTTTCCTTCAAGCGTTTCTCTATCTCTCTCTCTCTCTCTATCACACAACCAGTGCATTTCTGTCTATGTATGTGCGTTTGTCTATGTGTGTTTGTGTATGTGCGTTTGTCTATGTGTGTTTGTGTGTGTCTGGGCGCGCGCAAGATGAAAATGTTATGCTTCCATCCTGTATTTTTGGTGTTTTCAGGAAACAATAAATTACTTTAGGCCTCTCTGAATCCTGAAAACCTCTCTCTAAGTCAAAGGGGTCCCCGCGTGCACTTATCCGTGTGTGTGTGTGTGTGTGTGTGTGTGTGTGTCTGTTCAGCGATCAGAACGAGACCTTGCATGTGTTCGATTAGTGTTATTCTTATTTCATAGTATAAGCATTAAAAGTTTAAAATAGATCTTTTTAAATATATACGATGCTTTTTAATTAAATTCGATGGTCTGTGGCAAAAACTTGACTATATGTTTTATTTATCAGGGTGCATGTAAAGAACTTCTCACACATTGTGTGAAATGTTCAATAACTCCTTAAGTTTTATCTGTAAGAAATTTGCCACATAGGCCTAGTGAGAGACATTTATCTGTGACGCCTCACAGCCCAACCCCATTATAGGCTGCTTATAAGATCCTTCCTATCACCAGCACATCTTCAGAGAAAGACGTCACTTGACAATAATGTTAGATTCAGGATAGAGGGTGACAGAGCAGATGCCTCTGTGCATTGCGTAATGTTAGTCCGCTAACGCCTTTTTTTAGAGCTAAAGTTTTGTTTGTACTAAATTAATTTCATAGCATGTCGTAAAAGTTTAAATATTTTAAAATTGAAAGATTGTTTAAATTAAATCTGTAAAGTTTTAATACATACGTATCTTCTACTTATCTCTTTTTAGATTACTGTAATGATTTTGTTTAACGGTGACCTAAAATATAATTTTTATTAATATAGCCAAAATGAGTTTTGTACTGTAACAGCATATTCAATCCCGTACTCCTAAACACAACCGTCACAGAAAACGACATTTTCAAAAATAAATAAATAAATATAATTTCTAAAACTGTTTTGCACTAAGTTGGGTCCATAAAATTAACTAATCTCTATTTTTAAATTAAATGATTATAAATATGGTATACAACTCAATAAATAATAACAAATATGGTACTAAAATGTATTCAAACATCGGTTTAGCTAAATTAATGTATAATATAAATTAGGGCTGTCAGTTAAACGCGTTATTAACGGCGTTAACGCAAACCCATTTTAACGGCGTTAATTTTTTTTATCGCGCGATTAACGGTCTTTTTGGCCTAGCAAACTTTGTAGTTTTTTTTCACATGCTTTTGCACCAGGACGCGGCATGCGCGGCGCTGCGCTATGAAACCCATTCATTTCAATGGCTTGCGCCGCGCGAGGACGTTTTGAAAGCGCAAGCGGATCTAGCTAGACCGGAAACAAAACAACAGGCACGCCGCACACACTTGTTTGGGCTTGCGAGCCGGATGCGCGAGTGCGAATCTCTCTGCTCAAGTCGCGCCTCGCGCGCTCTCAGATACACGCTGCTCTTGTAAGAATTTTCTCTGGGCTCGCTCAGAAAATATGCCTGCACTTAAAACGTGTTCAGTCAGTGCAATCGCGAATCTCTCCTCTTCCCCAGCGAACAATTTTAGGTTATAAGAACGTTTTCATAACGTTCCCATTAAGTTATAAAAACTTTATTTCTGAATGTTATAGGAACGTTCAAAACGTCCAGTTTTGAGTGGATGACGAGCGCGAGACGCCGAAATGGATGCCAATAAGATTCTGAATTGAAAGTTTACTTTTAAAAAGTTGCCAAATGGTTCCATTGACAAGACCAAAATGATCTGTGTGTTTTGTCGTTGTGAACTGAGCTATCATCATCGCAGCACGTCCAGTCTGAAATACCACTTGATGATGGCCAAGCACACACACACACACACACACACACAGCTGATGCGAATTCTCCGCCCCCTCGTCAATATCAGGACCTCGTCAGTATTTCTTTCACCCTTTTATTGATGGACAGTGTTACATTGTGTGAGAGATTATTTGCTCCAAGTGAGAATGTTTTAGTGTGAAATTGAACAGTATATATGCCAATATTGTTTTCAATAAAAAACATTTGCACAAAGCAAGCCGATCCACTTTTCCATGTTGATAAGAGCATTAAAATGAGAAAAAATAATGGGACAAAAAGAAATCAAGAGACATTTAGAATAGATAAAAATGTGCGATTAAATGCGATTAATCGCGAGTTAACTATGACATTAATGCGATTAATCGCGATTAAATATTTTAATCGTTTGACAGCACTAATATAAATATAAAAACTCCTTACATTTTCATAGAACTGAAGAAGTAGTTCTTTATGCAATGATAAAAAAAATAAATAAAAAAACACTCCAAAAAGCAAATAGCTTAAGTTGTCATAAGCAAACCCACCCAGATCCTACAGGGTGAGATGAAGCTTCACCCCCTCACAGAGACGAGAGGAGTCACAGGGGCTCAATGCCACAGCGTATGTACAGTTGCTCTGCTTTCCAGGGTTTATTCATGTAAAAAGCATAATCTTAAAAGTTTAAATTAGATCTTTTAAAATCAAAAGACTGTTTAAAGCAAAGATTTAAAGTTTTATTAAAATCGTATCTTTTATTTATCTTCTACTTTTGTACGATATAAATGATTGTGCATACATTTAACCTAAGCTATTATTTTTTACTAAACAACGCCTGTTCAAAAATAAAATAAAAAATGTTTAAGCAAAAACTGCGCTCTTGATCTTATTTCAAACAGTATTTTTGTCCATGCTCCATGAAATATGTTTGTCACAACTCTATACAGCCCAGAACTCTACATAACTCTTATTTGGATTAAGTCCACGTGTTCAGAGACGCGATGTGCCTCTGGGGTCCATGATAACGCAGCATAAGTAAAGTTTGTCTCGAGTGAATATTTAATTTTACTCGTCTTAATTCAAAGCATGATCTTACTTTATCTACGGTAGCGATGATCTATTGTGTGTATAAGATGTATATATAATTTTTACTTTTATTTTATCTCCCAAACTATCCTTATTCATTGTGGAAACACACAGGGTGAAACCCTTCACTGCAAATATCTACTCAAAATACATGTCGAATTTTAAAACGGATGGCCGCATAAACAGACTTTGGGGAGAGCCGATGATACTCCAGCAGGAAGCATGCCCTTTGACCTCCTCCACTTTGGAGGCTTTTTTGTCAATCACCCTACAAGTTGGTCCTTAAAGGTACGCTGTGTAGGAATTTCTCCCATCTAGCGGTGAAATTTTATTTTGCATTCAAGCGAATAATGCTCTCCAGCGTCTCGCTTTTTCAAATGAGTGCTGCATCTACGGTAGCCGTTATGTGCCTATGACAACATGTCTTCCAAAAGCACTTCATCGAGTTAACTATACATGTTCTACCGTTGTGATGCCTAAATAATGAATTACAAAACCAAGCGATGAAAAAAGCTTTGATTTAGACCGTAACCTGTCGAGAAGAAAGCAGCGCTTCAGAGCCCCTTTCAAAGTCTTTCTCCTTCATTAGCTCTATCCACCTGGGAAAAGCTACCCCGATATCCCCGAGATACGTGGGGACCTGTTGACATAAAAAAAGTTAAGTAAATCCAACATATATTTTTGATTTTCCAACAAAATTTGAATAAACATTACAAGGGCAAAAACATCTGCATGTGTGAATTGTTCACAATAGATCCATAACACAGATTTAGAAAGTAGATAGGATGGAATTTCTTTTATGCATACTTTAAGTTAACAATTACTAAAGTTCTGTCCCATGAAGCATTTATTAAATTGTCTAGAGTAAAATTAAAACATGATATAAATATCACATTAAGCACATCATTACCGAATTCCTGGGTTGTTTAATAACTTCAATAGTTATTAAGCGTCGGCTGATTTAAGTTTTTCTTCAAACAAAGCGCCAATGGTAATTTCTGATAAATCACCGTACACGCACACACTGTGTTTTTCTGTATGCGGATTTTGAGGGTAGCTTAACTCAATATTTTCATGTTGAAAGAACATGTTTCAGTTAATTAGACCAAAAACAAAATTTTATGCTTATACAATTTACTTATGTAAATGATTCAACACGATTCTTTTCAACCATTAAACATTATATAAGCACTTTGAATTACCATTGTATAACTTTGGAGTCATTAGGTCCAAATTCAAGGCACGTCGCACTAACAGAGAGCATGTGCACATGGGGTGTGGGTGCCAAACCGAACCCCCGGCCTGAGAGAGGAGATCCCTCCTCAACGGGACCAGCCACGGGAGCTGCCTTCGCCTAGGTCTGCTTGCTGCAGCAAATGCGTTTTAAATTAATACAAATTATAAGGATCATTTTGGCTTCAGTATTCTTGAGAAAAGAGGTTTTTCCCGTAAGGCAAGGCAAGGCAAGTTTATTTATATAGCACATTTCATACACAATGGTAATTCAAAGTGCTTTACATAGAAGAAATTAAAATAATCAAAAGAAATAAGAATAATTCAAACATTTTAGAATAAAGAAATTAAAATAATCAACAGAAATAAGCTATAAGCAACAGAAATACAGTAAGCTAGCTTACGCAACACAAGAGCACTCTCATAAGAGAACTCCTCTTCAGTAGCACATATATACACCAAACTTTCCAGTCTTGTACCTAGTTATATTATGAAGACATTTGCAGAGGGATTTGTAAATATATTATTCCTAGCCTGATTTATATGACATTTTATTCCAAAAAACATGGCGAAAATCCATTTTTTAAGTCTATTGACAGTATATTCTGATTTACAGAATAACAAAAGTAGATATCCATAAATCAATCTGTAATTTTTTTCCCCATCTAATATGTGAACACAATAAAACAATAATTTTGAACCTGGCTTTATCCAATACACAGATTTCGTCTTTTAAAATATATGCAAATTAGAGCATATTTAATTAGATAATGCCTATTTTGCATATTTAAACATTAAATTACAGAAAACTTGTAATACATTTTTTTCTCATCTTAATCTAGTTAATCAACAGGGAAAGTTTCATGGTGATATCTGCTAGATAACATTTTTACCCTATTCATTCATTGGGTGATTCCGGGGAGTTAAAGCAGAATTTGAGGCATCATTGTTTTGAAGTTTCCAGCAGCTTGTTGACCGGGTTGTCCACCCAGGTTGTGATCCTCAGACATCATAGATTTCATTTTTATATGACAGCCTTTTACAGCAGCCCATGTCTGATTTCCTAAAAAACAGGTGTTTTGCCCCCTGGGTAAAGAACCGTTCAGTGAACATTCTTAAAAGTCTCATTTGTAAAACATTGTAAAAATCTATGAAGAACCTTTTGTGGAATGGAAAGATTCCATGCATGTTAAAGGTTCTCCGTGGAACCTTAGATGTCTATAAAGAGCCAGCGCTACTTTAATATATCGGCCAAATTTTCTTATCGAGCCGATAACGCTAACATTATAAATGATCATATATCGTCCAATACCGATATGGTGGCCGATATATCGTGCATCCCTAATTACTTTAATGATGTCTTTACTACCTTTCTGGGCCTTGAAAGTGGTAGTTGCATAGACTGTCAATGTAGATGTCAGATTTCATTAAAAAGATCTTCATTTGTGTTCTGAAGATGAACGAAAGTCTTATGGGTTTGGAATGACATGAGTGTGAGTTTTTAATGACTGGACTTTCATTTTCGGGTGAACTGACCCCTTTAAATCTGCTCTTATTTTGCATCTTTTCTCTCTCTCTCTCCAACGCAGACGTCCCTGTAACCTGTAAATCTGGCTGGATATCGTACAAAAGCAGCTGTTTCTTGTTCTCCAATAATGATCTCAACTGGACTGAGGCACGAGATTACTGCAAAGCACAGGGCGCGTTACTCCTCAAAATAGAAGAGGACGACGAGGAGTGGGTGTGTAACGTTCATGGATCCGCATAACATAGCATTTTGATTTTACATTTTTTTTTTATTAGCTTCTATCTTCCCCCTAGGCATTTCTAAACAAACAAACCATACCCAACTACTACTGGGTTGGTCTAACGGATCAGGACACAGGCCAGTGGAGATGGGCGGACGACACTCCTTACACTATGAACAAAGAGTGAGCCGATTCATTATTCACTTTGATTCACAAAAACATTTCTTAGCAAGTCTTCTTAGCAAATAGAATGCATTAAAATTTACAATAAAATTTTGCAATAGTTTAGAAAATGGTAATAAAATATGACAAGAACTCAGAGTTATTAAATCAGTTGATATTTCACTGGTTTTGTCCGTCCTTCTGTTAGACTCTCACACATGAATTATGTTGAATATCTGTCAGATGTTAAATTTAACTACACTATTAGATAATAACAATTAAGATCAACCGAGTACCAAGCAATGCTTCATGTTGTTCAGTCTGTGTGTAAAAGAGCATTAGCAATTAAAGAAAAAACACTTCAGCAAAACATGATCAGCTCAAAGTGTCTGAATCATTTTTGGCCCAAATTTTTTATAAATTTTACTGGTAGTCACTGTATGAATAATTTTTGGGTATAATATGTCACAGTTTACTTTATTTTTCTCTCCTTACTTGCATAAATTGGCTATTCGCAATCCACAGCTGAGAGCGACGTTTAGATGAATATGTGAATATTCACAAAGTCAAGTAGTTTGAAAAAAATCCACATATACAGGCGAAACTCGAAAAATTAGAATATCGTGCAAAAGTTCATTTATTTCAGTAATTCAACTTAAAAGATGAAACTATTATATGGACCTGTAAGGTCAATGTCAATTTCTGTACCTTGATTCGAGGACTCCCTCGAAAACGAGATGGTTCATCTCAAGGGGTTATTCCTCTTCAATAAAATAAATGTCAAACATATAGACTCATTACATGCAAAGTGAGATTTCAAGCCTTTATTTGTTATTATTATGGCTTACAGCTTATGACAAATCAATTCATAACAATTCTAATTTTCTGAGATTTTGAATTTGGGGTTCCCTATCAGGAACATCGAGCTGCGTGAAAACGCTGCGGGAACGCTTCTAGCGTTGTGCGTCTTGAAGCATAGTATGGAATCAGCCAAAGGCGAGACGGAACGTCACGAGTGACGTCATCGACCAGGAAACTATAAAGCACACCCATGAACACAATGGCGACAGCTTCTGTTGTCTTCAGCAAGCGATTTGTGTGTGAATCTGTCCCAGTGTTTTTGTCTGTCTTTAGTGATTGCTAGGCAGGAGTTTTTCACTTAAAAAAAAAAAAAAAAAAGGCTATATATATGTATTCACATATCTAAGCGAGCAGCATTACAGAAAGTGTGTGTTCCCCCCTGTACTCGTTATTTCACGGGTGGGGATTTACACGATCTGTGTGTTGTTTGTTTGGGAGTACAGCATGCCCGGTCAGCTCTCGAGGGGGCTGATTGTGAGCATTGCGAGCGTTTTCCAAAGAACGCTCTGCTCCCGCCGATCACTCTTTGAGGAGAGTGGTTCGGCTCGCGCTCCCCGCGGCTCGGGTCCCGCGTCTGTCGAGGCAGCGCGGCGGCGCGTGTCGTGGGGATCGCGGGTGAATCTGACAGCGGGGTTTGAGACGGGCCTCGCCCTATCTCAGCCTTTAACTGTTAGATTCAGTGCCTCAGTTTAGGGTTGGAAGCACGCTCTGCGGTTTCTTCTGCCCAGGCTGTGGCATTAATATTGCAACTATCCAGTTCTGAGGAGCTGAATGTTGTTGCTATTAAAAATATAATAATAATAATATTACATAAATTATTATAAAATAAGGGGATTATGAGGACTCATTCCCCTGAACAGAAATAAATGAGGAGCTTATGGAGGTGCTAACTCATGCTGTAGAAAAATTAAACATTGAGTGGTCAGCAGTTTGGCAGGAGTTTTTTATATAAAAATATATTGTATAAACTATGTTTGCCTTCCCGAGTGCAACCTCCACGAAGGTGCCTACCATTTTTCCGGATCTCCACACCGAGGTGTCGAAGTCCTGGAAGAAAACGATTTCATACTGTATTTTTAGCCATCAGATCTCTACAAAAAAATATTTTAATACTGCTGAGGCTTATTTACGGTTATGAGGCGATGCCTAGAAAAGCTGGAGAGATGCCTACTGCCATCTCTCCGCTGAAACGAATTCGTCTTTTAAGGCACCGGCGTTTAAAGACAGGGACTGATGGGCGGGTCAGTCCTGACTGTCGATAAGCTCCTCGCATGGGCGCAATAAAATCAGAGCGTCGCGTCTTGTGCTCCCCTGCAAAATAGTGGAACCAGACGCGACACTCTCAGATGAAGTTTTCGGGGGTTAAACTGATCTGAGGACAGTCATTATAGCCAAGTGGCTTCATCTAAAAAAAAAAAAAAAAAAAAGTAGTTCTGACACCACCGGTGTCAGGATGCTGAGGGTGGTCCCCACCGTGAGAGAAAGGTGTTCACTGCATCTGACGGTGCCCATTCTCTCACGGTGCCCTCAGGGGTCCCTTCTGCCAACCCCGCCTTCGCGTCGGGGCGTAGACGGGCCCAGCGAGCGCTTCCCGAGGGACGCTCGCTCCCTCTACAGAGTGTCGCGTCTTGTGCTCCCCCTGCAGTGGGACCAGGCGTGACACTCTCAACCGAGGTCTTCTGGCCATAAGACTGATCTGAGGACAGTCATTATGGCCAAGAAGGCTTCGTCTAAGAAGTCCTGACGCCGCTGGCGTCAGGATGCTGAGGGTGGTCCCTACCGTGAGAGAAAGGTGTTCACCGCATCAGACGGTGCCCGTCCTCTCACGGTGCCCTCAGGGGTCCCTTCTGCCAACCCCGCCTTTAAGACGGGGCGTAGACGGGCCCAGCGAGTGTTTTCCCGAGGGACGCTCGCCCCCTCTGAGGAGGGGCTTAGGGCAGTTAGACCAGTTGTTCCCTGCCGGTGCGCTGTTACAGGGCGCTGTGTCTGCTGCTCAAAATATTCCAGAGGCCAGCCTCGAGAGGCTGGTACCCTTAGTAGATTTTCTGGCAGAGTGGAAAAGTCTTCCAAAAGTATCTCAGTGGGTTCTGCAGTCGATAGAGAGGGGTTATGCCATTCAGTTCAGATCTCCTCCTCCTCGATTCAACGGGGTCCTGCCCACCGTGGTGGGCCCCGAGCAGGCTCTGGTATTGGAACAGGAGGTGAAAACACTCCTTCAAAAGGAGGCTATAGAACGGGTTCCTCCTCCCAGCAAGGAGTCAGGTTATTACAGCCGATATTTCATCGTTCCAAAGAAGGATGGGGGGTTGCGTCCAATTTTAGATCTGCGCCTATTAAACCGTGCTGTAGCCAAGCTCAAGTTCAAGATGCTCACGCTAAAGCAAATCGTGTCACAAATCAGGTCCGAGGACTGGTTTGTCACGATAGATCTGAAGGACGCATACTTCCACATTTCCATCCTTCCGCAACACAGGAAGTTCCTGAGGTTCGCTTTCGGGGGCGAAGCGTACCAATATTGTGTTCTTCCATTCGGTCTAGCTCTATCTCCCCGCACGTTCACGAAATGCATGGATGCAGCGCTATATAGTTCCACTGCGACTCCAGGGCATTCGTATATTGAACTACATAGACGATTGGGTGATTCTAGCTCAATCGCAACAACAAGCGGTTCGGCATCGAGATGTCGTCCTCGCGCACATAAAGAAACTGGGGTTGAGGCTGAATGCCAAGAAGAGTGTTCTATCTCCATCACAGAAGACATCTTTTCTGGGGGCATTTTGGGATTCAGTAGCAATGCGGGCGTGCCTGTCGCCGGCCCGCATCACTTCAATTCTCTCAGCCGTAAAACGAGTAAAGCTAGGCCAGTTGCTCACTGTGAAGCAGTTCCAGAGACTGCTGGGTCTGATGGCAGCAGTGTCCAATGTTATTCCCTGCGGCCTGTTGTACATGAGACCATTACAGTGGTGGCTCAGAACCAAGGGGTTCTCCCTGAGGGGAAACCCCCTCCGCACGATCAAAGTTACGTGGCGCTGCCTACGTGCTCTGGTCATGTGGAGGGATCCTTGTTTTCTGTCCCAGGGACCTGTGCTGGGAGCTCTTTGTCGTCGTGTAACGCTAACGACAGATGCTTCCCTCACAGGCTGGGGGGCGATCATGAGTGGTCGCCCAGCCCAGGGTCTGTGGCAGGACCATCATCGATTATGGCATATAAATTGTCTAGAGATGTTGGCTGTGTTTCAGGCTCTGAAACACTTCCTACCAGACCTGAGAGGTCATCATGTTCTTGTCCGGTCCGACAATACATCGGTGGTCTCTTACATAAACCATCAGGGGGGTCTGCGCTCTCGCCCGTTATACAATCTGGCTCGCCAGATCCTTCTATGGACCCAGGGGAAGTTCCTTTCATTGAGGGCGATTTATCTTCCGGGGTATCTAAATCAGGGAGCGGACATCCTGTCGAGGCAGGGGCCGAGGCCCGGGGAATGGAGACTCCACCCCGAGGTGGTGGAGCTCCTGTGGATGCAGTACGGTCACGCCGAGGTGGACCTATTTGCATCCAGGGAGACATCACACTGTCCACTGTGGTTCTCTCTCAGTTATCCAGTCCCTCTGGGGTTGGATGCTATGGTACAGGTGTGGCCGAGGTCACACCTGTACGCCTTTCCCCCGATTGCTCTGCTCCCAGGAGTTCTGGAGAGGGTTCGCCAGGACGGGGTCAGTCTACTATTGGTAGCCCCGTACTGGCCGGCCCGAGTTTGGTTTGCGGACCTTATATCTCTCCTCGACGGTTCTCCTCTGGAGATTCCGATCAGGAGGGACCTTCTCTCTCAGGCGAGTGGGTTGATTTATCACCCCCGCCCAGAGTTGTGGAAGCTATGGGCTTGGCCTCTGAGGGGGCCCAGCTCGTAGGTGCTGGTCTCTCAACCGAGGTTGTTGAGACCATCCTTCACTCCAGAGCTCCTTCCACAAGGAAGTTATACGCCTTGAAGTGGAGGCTCTTCACTTCTTGGTGTGGAGAACACCTGTTGGACCCAGTTAACTGCCCAGTGGGTGCAGTGCTGGAGTTCCCGCAGGAGCATTTCTCCTCAGGGTTATCCCCCTCCACACTAAAGGTGTATGTGGCGGCACTTGCTGCTTACCATGTCCCTTTCAGTGGAGTCTCTGTGGGGAGACACCCGTTTATAACTCGCTTCCTTCGTGGTACTTTGAGGCTGAGGCCTGTAGTCCGCACGAGGGTGCCAGCATGGGACTTGGTCATCGTTCTAGAAGGTCTTTCCCTAGCTCCTTTTGAGCCTATTGAAGAAGTTTCTGAAAAGTTTGTTACTTTAAGGACTATTTTTCTCCTTGCTATTTCTTCTCTTAAGAGAATCTGAGATATTCAGGCTCTCTCGGTTGCTCCTTCGTGTTTGGAATTTTCGCCTGGGATGGTGAAGGCCTTTCTCCACCCCAGGCCAGGTTATGTCCCTAAGGTTCCTACCTATGTGGCCAGACCTATAGTTCTGCAGGCCTTCTGCTTTACATCGTCTGATCAGGAAAAACTCAATCTGCTCTGCCCTTCCGGGCTCTAGATACTTATGTCCACAGAGCTGCCCTGTGGAGGAAATCAAAACAGTTGTTTGTTTGTTTTGGACCACCTAAGAAGGGGTCTCCAGTGTCTAAGCAGAGGATGAGCAAGTGGGTGGTCGAGGCCATCTCACTTGCTTATGAGTCGGCTGGTCAGCCTTCACCTTTGACTGTCCGAGCTCACTCTACCAGGAGTATGGTGGCTTCCAAAGCCTTATTGTCAGGAGTTTCTCTTCATGACGTGTGTGATGCGGCAGGCTGGTCCTCACTGCATACTTTCGTCAGGTTTTATGACCTAGACCTTAGCTCCACTCCTGGGGCGCAGGTGCTTTCGGCTGAATTTAATCCTTGATTCACACAGTCGGTCACTTGCTCTTATGGCGACGTGGGTATTAGCGTTCCCGCAGCGTTTTCACGCAGCTCGATGTTCCTGATAGGGAACGTCCCGGGTTACGTATGTAACCCTAGTTCCCTGAAGGAACGAGACGCTGCGTGTCGTTGCCATACTCCCAGCATTCCCTTGATCGACTTGCTTCAGACTTTTCCAGAAGCTGTCGCCATTGTGTTCATGGGTGTGCTTTATAGTTTCCTGGTCGATGACGTCACTCGTGACGTTCCGTCTCGCCTTTGGCTGATTCCATACTATGCTTCAAGACGCACAACGCTAGAAGCGTTCCCGCAGCGTTTTCACGCAGCGTCTCGTTCCTTCAGGGAACTAGGGTTACATACGTAACCCGGGACGTTTTCCTAAGTCATAATCATCAAAAATATAACAAATAAAGGATTGAAATATCTCACTTTGCGTGTAATTAGTCTAATATATTAGTTTCACATTTTAAGTAGAATTACTGAAATAAATGAACATTTGCACAATATTCAATTTTTTTTTTGAGTTTCACCTGTATATATTAACAATTTAAAATGTATTTGGAAACAATATCTAAAAGTAAGAAATTACACAATGTTTTTCTGTATATATATATTTTTATTTTACCCCTGACATGTTTGGTACAAAGTGCAGTTCATGGTACAACTATTTGAACAAGAAATCAATGCGTTTATGATTATGATCATTAAAATAATGTGATAACAAATACTAGTTTGCAATATCAAGCATAACAGACTGTGTTTGTAAAGGTAAAACCGGACGCCGGAAGCCTCACACATCGAAGTCAGAAATGGCCACGCTACTCTTACGTTTTCCAATTATTGCCTATTATAACCATGAGAAAGGAAGCAGTTATACTTCAAGATAATGCACTTCAAGCTTTTGCTTGTCAAGAAAATGCATCTTGCATTAAACAAGAATTGAATCTGTTTAAATATTTGTTGTTGGTAGTGGTGTTGGGATTAAATGCATATATAAAATGAACTTTAGATCGGATGGGATGCCAGAAAGTTGTTATATATGCAGATGCAATGATATGACATTTGTTGGTTGTCATTATTCACAGACGCTGGGCTCCCGGGCAGCCGGATGACTGGAAAGATCCCAGTCGGGGAGAGGAAAGAGAGGATTGTGGGAGTTTTATATATACTGGGAAATTAAATGACAGCCACTGCTACAACAAACTGAGATTCATTTGCAGAGTGTAATTCTGAATCTGAAAAGAGTGGTTGTGTAGGGCGCTACGCAATATTTTCCCAAATTCTGTTTGTTCCGTTTAAATTTTTCTTGGATTTTTTTTATTCCATTTTAATGGTTACATAAAATGTTAGTAATCAAAAAGAATGTCTAATTAATTTAAATCATTTAACAACAATTCATTAAATGTTTAACAAAAAATGACATGTTTAGTGCTTTATGAATTTTTTTTATTTATTTAACCAAATTCTGTGTTTTCTGTTTTAAGATTTAGAGTCTATTTTTGTTGTGCTACTCACGCTCATTTAAAGTGAAAGCACACTTTTGATGGAGAAAATAAATATGATTTCTTTTTTTAAATTTTGACTTTACAGGTCCATACAATACAGTCAATGATACTACCTGTCACACTTCTCATTAAGCCATTTGCAAATGCACATTAATAACCCACACAAAAAAAATTTATATATAAAATAACACAGATTCGGTAAACAGTAGGCTACTAAAGTAAGCAGGGACCCATTAGGTCTTCAATCTACATTACATACTCATACTGTTTTTAGACATAGTAAAATCGAAATGAGAACTAAACAAACATGTTGGGGTAAACCTCAATGACTCATACAGCCCTCTACCGAGGGAGAGAAAAAAAATACGATAAAAGAATAACTAAATATATATATATATATATATATACACACGTACATAAATAAAAAGAGGCACCAAAATCCACTTTAAACAAATGGGCGTAATGGAGTAATATATGTTATCCATCTTTTCAAAAATGTTCCCTGTTGCAATCTCAAAGCAAAAGTAATCTTTTCCATCTTGAAGATATCGTAGATAATGTCAATCCATTTCTCCACGGTAGGTTTTCCTGGTTTTAACCACCTACAATGTAAAAACATGTATGTACACAATAAGTCCATTGTATCAAATTATTAATTTCAATGTAAGTAGTACTTAAAGCCACTTAATATAAACTGGGACCAATAAGGTCCTGCATATTTCTTATTATCTGTGTATTGCAACCTTTTTTCTCCCAGTTAAAACGCAGGACCAGAGACAGACTGAAACCGAACGATCGCTGGACAGTTTGAAGTCCTCCATACAGTCTGATCAACAGAGCAAACAGCGTGACTTCGGTGAGTCGGAAACATTAAAAAAAAGTCTGTATAAAGTTATAGGCTTGCAGAATATAATTTAAGCCCGTCTCAGTAAAAACATCACTGAAACTACATAGTAATCTTGCTGATATATCATATTTATGTCTTTCATCTCGTGTTTAAGAGTCTCTGTCGAGCTCATTGAGTGTCCTGAAGAGTTCAGTGTCAGATCTCACTTCATCTGTCGCTTCGCTGTCCTCTAAACAACAGATCTCTGGTGAGTTCAGTACAATATTGCAATAACTGCATTATGAATGTATAACTGAATCTATTGAATTGATGTCTTTTGTTAGGCATGATTTCAGAAATATATAATCATAATTGTGGATTTCATGGACCTGCATGCTGATACTGACATTATTCTTTACATTGGAAATAATTGGATTGAAATGAACTTCACAGGACACTGACTGCAGAAAGTCTAACAAGGTCTGGTGTGTTTTCTTGTGTTCTAGAGGAGAGAGTCATGAACGCTCTGAAGGATCTGAAATCTAACATGAGGAACAAAACAGCAGGTACTGCATCCACACTCTTAAAGGGATACTCCACCGTGTTTTCATATTAAACTATGTTATTCCCTTAACTAAGACGAGTTGATACACACCTCTCTCGTCTCAGTGCGTGCACTAAATCGCTCTGTCTTGCGGCAAAACTTTGTTAGCACTTAGCTTAGCCCAGTTCATTCAATAGGGGCCAAGCAGAGAAGCGACCAAACACCTCCACGTTTTCCCTATTTAAATACAGTTACTCGAGTAGTGTAACTCGACCTAGGACGGTGACACAAAATAAAACGTTGCGCTCTTCTAAGAGTGTAAAATGGATAACTATTGTATATACTATACTATATAACTATATTGAATACCATAGCAAGTGCTTGGGAGCACTTCGACTCGGCGTAGTAATATCGTCACTCGTGAAAAATCCTTGGTTCTATTGACGCAAATGAGAGGGAGCGTGATGATATTACTGCGCCGAGTCGAACTACTCCCAAGCACTTGCTATGGTATTCAATATAGTTATATAGTATAGTATATACAATAGTTATCCATTTTACACTCTTAGAAGAGCGCAACGTTTTATTTTGAGTCACCGTCCTAGGTCAAGTTACACTACTCGAGTAACTGTATTTAAATAGAGAAACCGTGGAGGTGTTTGGTCGCTTCTCTGCTTGGCCCCTATTGAATGAACTGGGCTAAGCTAAGTGCTAACAAAGTTTCGCCACAAGACAGAGCGATTTAGTGCTGCACTGAGACGAGAGAGGTGTGTATCAACTCGTCTTAGTTAAGGGAATAACATAGTTTAATATGAAAACACGGCTGAAAAAAGTAGCTCCTAGTGACAAAATTCTAAGAAAATTATTAGAAATGTGGGCGTTTACTCCTAAAATTAAAGAAAAAATCCTAGTAAAGAAAAAAGTAATTCAGAGAGTATCTTAACCCTTAAAAGAGGTCTTAAGGTCAAAATTGTTAGGAGTATGGACGAGGACTTTTAAGAGGCTTAAGAGTTTCTTTAGCAGAGGAGAAAATGACAGAAAGATGAAGAGGGAGAAAAAATGTGTTCCAGACAATGGATAACTGTGAGTTAATAAGACTAGATGTGAGATCACTAAGCTATAGATTAGATCGTGCAGGGATCATGTTTGTGACAGATCTTATAGAGACATCTCGGACACAGTGCAGAAATGCCATAGCGCCAGAAATTAAAGTAATCACTACTTTAAGATATTTGGCAACTGGGAAAATGCAACAATGCAGCAGTGATGATTTGGGTCTGTCACAATCTTCTGTAAGCAGAGTGATCACACAAACATTACAGCACTTTCAGAACCTCTTATTGTGTCGCAGTTCATTTCCTTTCCACTGGGGGACCCTATACTTAAAATCTCTCTTTTTTTTCCTTCTTGGACAACCAACCAATCACAGTCTTCAAAAGATTGTGTCATACATAGCAACGGGGTCAGCCCCGCCTGCTCACTAAGATGAAAGTTTTTGTCTTTTCCTTGCTCAGAGTTGCTCTCAGATTGGTCCCGAATCGCTCTTAAGCTAAAACTCCTACGTAGAAGTTTTTAAGCTAAATTAGGAGTTTTCTGAGAAGATTCTTAGAATCTTTAAGAATACGGGCCCAGATTTTTAACTATTTAATATGGGTAAAATTGTATTTTATTGTAGAGCTGCGCGTAGCTTGCTCCATCCCTTCCTCTCTCACAAACTGACAACGGAGGCGCGCGCGCGAATAGCCCCTCCTCTTGGAGCACGATGACGATCTGAATCGGAAGATCAGAACATGAACATGCGTTGGAGGATTGTTGTGTTTATTCCCCCAGCGAAGATTCCAGAATCAATCCGGAGTTGCATGGTTAGTATAATGAACACTGTTGTAAAACATAACTCTGAGAAGTTAGTCTATGTTAAACGCTGTCGTGTTTCCATTAGGCTACGATTTTTTTTTTCTTCTAAATATCGACCAAAAACTATTGCGAAATGACGGCGTTTCCAGTAACTGATGTTATGCGACTAAATCGTAATTTTTTCCTCTCGCGATCAGTCATTCCAAAACTCATGGCAACCGACGTTGGTAGGTTTAACGTTATATCACAGCCACCGCACTAGACATGCCTAAGCATGTCCAAGATGCATGTCCATAATGCTTGCATGTTATCCAAGCATTAATGGCAAGGAAAGACCCTTAACTTATACTGTGAGCGGCACATATGAGGTGTTTTCTCACTCATTTCTGCTCCGAGGTCTTGATTGTAGCATTTATTTTCCTTATTATGTTGACCCTGTCCGGGGGCCTTCCCATATGATAGGGCAGCATTGGAATATTTTTTTCAGAAAGGCCCGTAAAAAAAAAAATTTTCAAACAAAGGGTGCACAATTTGCAACAAGAAGTCTGTGGAGCAGTCATAGAAAGTGTAGCAATAGCAATGTCTTTAAGTTATCTGAGTGTTGGCAATGGAAATGTGTATATGTGTATGTATGTATAATATATATACATATACATATACATATATATATATATGTACATATATATATATATACATATATACCCTCCCCCCTCATTTCATGATATTTCATGATTTTCATTTCATTATTTCAGATACTTTCAATTTTTGCAAATTTATTTATAAATTATATGTAAATTAAAAAATGTTGTACTTAAACTTGAAATGTTGTCTTGGCTACTAACTGAATCATTTATTTTGCAAAGGCTTTTTTATATTTAATTTTATTAACGTAAATGATTTTAACAGTTTTAGTTGGACAGATTTATGATTTAAATATGTTAAACTTGTATTTACTTTACAACATTCCTTGAACTTTGAAACAAATCATGCATCTCACAATATTAGATGTATTAGCTGATAGCCACTCATCAGTATACGCTTTAAAAGAGGTCTGATGATGAGTATTATCATGCATCTGTATTAGAAGATACAGGATTATTCAGGCTGGACTCAAACTTTATGCTTCTGTTCATTTGTACATTCTGTCTTTATTTTTCCAGCAACTTTTTATTAAATTATCCTTAGAAAAGTTACAGATCAAGTTTTATGTATGAATTGCTCTCGCTTCCCTAATTCTGTAGATTTTTACACGTTTGAAAGTCCAAGTTCAGCACAAATGCAGTGTTTTGCTCACTCAGCTAAATTATTTTAGTATTTCATTAGAAGTGCTATTTTAAATGGTAAAAAGGAAAATTCCCTACTTTCCCTTCAGAAAGAATTAAGACGCACAAGTAAAAAGACCAAATAGCAAGTGACCAAATGAGACCATGAAAACCTGGATCTTTTGGGCGGGGAGAGGGACGTCTTGTAAAACCACTGGCTATTTAAAAATTACCATTAAATTGCATGTTGGCAAATCAACTAATTGTATTCTGTAAAGTAGACATGACATGAGCGTCATTAAACCTGTCATGAGGAAAATGTATATGGCAAAAAATTTAAAATCTTTAGCATTAAATGTTTCTCAGTGTGTCTGGGTCTTCACAGACTGAATTCCCTCAGAATATGGAAGTGAAATATTTTTAAGGAACAAATGCTTAATATATAGGAGATGGTGTTTTGAATTTCAACTATAAGCAGCAAGTGACCTAAATTTGCTCACATTTTATGGTCCCTTTTTTTATAGATAATTGGCTAACTTTATTTTGTCCTTTATAGAAAATGGATTGTTCTGAAGCATACGCTAAAATGGAGATGGATTGTGAACCAAAGAAATCATTTTGGAGAGGTTTGGAAGATTTACAAGATCACATCCAGTTGGAGAAACTTAAAGCGTTAATTTAGGCTTTTACAGCATCAGTGAAATGGAAAATGTTTAGCAATTACATTTATTTGAATGTTGACAGACTTTTTTAATCGTTATTTCAAAAGCATCTTTTATATTTAAAATGTAATTGGAATTGAGAATGCTGTGAATGTTGGTACTGGTAAAAGTGTATGTTGGTACTGGTAAAAGTGAATGTTGGTACTGGTAAAAGTGAATGTTGGTACTGGTAAAAGTGAATGTTGGTACTGGTAAAAGTGTATGTTGGTACTGGTAAAAGTGAATGTTGGTACTGGTAAAAGTGTATGTTGGTACTGGTAAAAGTGTATGTTGGTACTGGTAAAAGTGAATGTTGGTACTGGTAAAAGTGAATGTTGGTACTGGTAAAAGTGAATGTTGGTACTGGTAAAAGTGTATGTTGGTACTGGTAAAAGTGAATGTTGGTACTGGTAAAAGTGTATGTTGGTACTGGTAAAAGTGATTACTGTTGGTAAAAGATAACATATTTTAACCAGTGAGCTTCAACAATTAGTCATGTTAATTATGGATATATATATATATATATATATATATATATATTTGTTAACTGCTCGTACTATGATTATTTAAACAAACTTCTAAGTACAAACTTGGGTATGTCACTTGCTCCGGCACCATTTTGCTACAGACATGAATGATATCTGAAAATGTGAGGACAAATGCAAAAACGAATTAAAACATGACATTGCAAAATTAAATTATTACATTTTGACGTTGCATATGTGATATTATCAATATAAATGATTGTGTCTGTTTCCTCCAGGTCGCTCGTGTAGCAGACAAACGGGCATCCTTGTGCTTCTAGGAACAGTCTGCATGATTATTTTCCTCATCATGACTTCTGTCATCTGTGAGTGGTTAAAGGAAATACTGTCTTTATTGTATTGCGACTGCTATAATTTTGCAGTGGCATGAACATTTACTAAACTGCTTATTGTGATATGAACTGAACTGCGTTGGTCTTATCACTGAACTGAGCTTTAATAAACTGTTTGAATTAGCATATGAATATAAAAAATATATGCAGAGAAGCTGAAAAACTTTGTCTGTTTATTTTGTTTTGAAGTTTCGCATCAAGAAAGAAAGTTCTCAATGCTGGAGAGTTGGATGAGCAGCCACACTTCTGATCTAACCTCAATCAAATCTGATGTTCAGATCACAGGTGAGAACTTCATCATCATCATCATCTTCATCACAGATCAGTTTTGGTAATGGACTTTTAATGAACAACTATTTTTTTTATAATTTTTTTGACAGGTGACCTAGAAAAGAAGGTTTCTGAGCTGCAGAATTTAGTGTCCAGTCTGAGTTCATCTTTGAACACTTCTGGATCGAGTAACACCAACAGTTAGTGTATTGACTTTACCGTAACTGATTTTTTTGTTTTGTTTTTTTTGTTAGGCCATTTATGGATTTAAGTATGATGATAATGCACGATCTTTTGTAATCTTTTTGAACAAATTTAAAACATAAATGTCCTCCATGAAAAATGTGACATTACTAATATCTGCTTGGGGTCAAATCATTAATGCAATGAATTTTTGCATGATTTAAGTTTCTCAGCAGAGCATGATTGTTAAACATCTCTTCTCCTTGACACTGAAAATAGTCTAAGATTTTATAAATGCATAAAAACATTATTTACTCATCATTTGTCCCTCTTACTCTCCAAAAGAAGAGCATGAAAAGAAGTTGTCTGATATTGAGACCTTGATCACTGATCTCAGCTCATCACTGAGTTTACTCGCTTCCCAACAAGAGGAAAACCAACAAAAGTTGGGTGAGTGCTGGACGTACTTCAGCTTTGAATAATCCTCATATTTAAGACAACCTGTATATTTATATTTCTTTCTCTTACAGAGCACCAAAAGGATTTGATGGAGAATTTGAACTTTGCAGTATCAGCTCTTAGGGCTACACTAACACGGAACAGTTTGATGTCATCTATGTTTTTTCACCATACACAAAGTGCACAAAGTAAATTCTTTAAGTAAAAATCTCTCAAAGTAAAAATTCTATCTGTATTCATGAAATATCATGCTCTTCAGAATTGTGCTTTTCTTATAATAGAGGTAATCAGGCTAATATATTGTTCTGTTTGGCGTTTGTCTCCGGCTAAAGGTGACATGTCAAGCTCACTGAAGGACGTGAAGAACACAGTGGAGGAGCTGAGATCATTAGTTCAAGCTTTGTCTTATAAACTATCATTAACCAGTGAGTAAACTCTAAATTAAAGGTGCAATATTGTGTTTCTGTTTTAATGCTGTTATTTTGTTGGGAACAAACTCTAAATCTGTAATGGTGCAAAGAAATAATATACAATATCAGACATTCTGAGCAGGATTAAATAGATAAATTTCCAGTTAGTAAACATGGTGACGTTTTTCTGAGGGCGGAGCTTAGGTGGTGGCAGAACGATCCCTCTGGCCGCTTCACTAACGCTAGTTTGCAAGTTTTGTTTGCTTGTTTTTTTAATAATGACTGGAGAAAATCTGATTTTATCTTAATGCGCAAGGTCACTCACTGTCCAGGACCACGATTGTTATTTGCAAATAACGGACACGCTCAGTCAATGGATGGACGATCTGACAGGATTAACGTTAAAGGGATACTCCACTTTTTTTTGGAAATAGGCTCATTTTACAACTCCCCCAGAGTTAAACTGTTGAGTTTTACCGTTATTGAATCCATTCAGCTGATCTCCGGTTCTGGTGTACCACTTTTAGCATAGCTTAGCATACATCATTGAAGTGGACAAGACCATTAGCATTTCTCCAAAAAAAAATTACCAAAGTGTTTCGATATTTTTTCACTAAGACCGACGGAAAATATAAAGTTGCGATTTTTTAGAACTATACTCCCATTCCTGCGTAATAATCAAGAAACTTTACTGCCGTACTATGAGTGCAGCAAGCGTAATGATATTACCCGAGCTGGAGAATATTTTCAGGCGCTGTGTCATATCATTACGAGAAATGCTAATGGTCTTGTCCACTTCAATGATGTATGCTAAGCTATGCTAAAAGTGGTACGCCAGAACCGGAGATCAGCTGAATGGATTCAATAACGGTAAAACTCAACAGTTTAACTCTGGGGGAGTTGTAAAATTAGCCTATTTCCAAAAGAAGTGGAGTATCCCTTTAACGTTACCTCCGGTTGAGTCGCCTGACTTCTACACCTACCTGATAGAGAAACTGAGCGTAAAGAGAAACTGAGGTCATATAAATCTTTAGATGCCTATAACTGTACTAAATGGTCACGTTACGTACAAGACTTGAGTGGTAGCCTACGATCCGCAGTTCTGCCTATGCCAGCGCCGAGGCCAGACAGAAGACAATAAAGAGTGACATTACAGTGCAATTTTAACGATGTTAATATTTTCTAGAAATAAAAATTACAGATACAGCATATTAATTTTTTTAACTATGTATTTGATTACCGTTTCTTACCAGGTTCTTCAAAAAGTAACTGTTATAGTCACAATCAATCAAAACAATGTATAAAATCATGATTCACAAATAATCACAATCAGAGGTGTAGTGGTAAAAAAAAGAGGTGGGTAAATGATAAATCCTCCACCGGGGGTGGGGGGTTTGAATGATATTCTCCAACAGGGGTTCCTGTTTCTGGGTTTCTAGATCAGCAGGATGCTCTCTGTACACGCAAGGTCTCGCGCTCGCTTTCCCTCACCTCTCTGCCGCGCGCGCTACGCGGTTTGGAGCACAGTCTCTGTCTCGCATGGCACGCACGCTCGCTTTAGATTCCGGGAGATTTTAACTAATATGCGGTATATCTAGTCGATCACGAGTGGCTCAACAGGTAAATCTATAGATAAACTCATCTTTCAGGCATGTGACAGACCGGGTTGACACTTCAGCGTGAGAAATCGGGGTGTGGTGTGTGAGCGTGTGAAACCAATCAAATGCGTGCGTCTCACGGCCAATGCATGAGAGTTGGCAGCTCTGGAATCTTGCTGCGTTCTGCTGGCTATGAAAGACTAGCAACCTATTAAACAATGAACAATTTGAAACTAAAACGACATAAGCTTAATTAAAAATGGCTTAGGAACTATAGGCTATTTAGAGGTGGGTAAACGCTATTTCCGAATTTTGGAACGGCGTTTACGTGCGTTTAGCCTCCACTACATCCCTGATCACAATCATTTAGAAAACATTATGCGATAAAATTTCAAATTGGAGCCTGTACTCCGCGATTCTTGCACCCAACAACACAAGATGACATTTAATAACAATAATAATAATTTAAGCTCCTTATTGTGTAGCCGAATCTGTGCTGGTTTGTGTTGTCCGCCTCCAGTTTTACGCTCGTTTTACCACCAGCTAACGCTGTGACGTAGGCTCGAAATTGGTCTATTATGTTAATCTGCATGAGATGAAAAACAGTAAGTGATTTGCTGTGTGATTTTTCGTGAGGTTGGGCGAGGAAAAACTGATGTGTTTGATTCAGACCGTATTAAAATCATAGAACATCAGGACAGCAAAATATTAATTAAACCTACAGAGAACACTTGTCATGCCCAGGGAGATTCAAAATGAAAATTTGCAATGAATATGCTTTTGTGTTGTAAAACCCTTAATGTCTTTCTTGGTTGAATCACAAGAGTTGACTAACCGAGTGTCTCAGAGAGAGGAGTAAATGATGTCTGAGAACTACAGTGTTCATGTCCTCTTACACAGACGCACTTACATCAGGCTGTACTGGAACGGAGTGGATCCAGTTCAGCAACAGCTGTTACCTGTTCTCTAGTCACACGATGAACTGGACCCAAGCAAAAGATTACTGTGAAGAGCAGGGCGCGCTACTCTTAAAAACAGAAAACGGCTCTAAGGGGGAGTGGGTGAGTAACGCACACACACACACACACACACACACACTTTTCCTTAACCCTTTCAGGTGTAGAGGTCACTGTGAGAAAACCTTTTTTATTACCTCTCATATTGCTTTATAATTTAAAGCAGGAATGTTTCCATTTGTAGGATGTTTTAAGTAGCGGATATGAGCTCATGTTTTCCCTATAAGTGTTATGGAAGGAAACGTGTTATGTTATTTGCACATGCAAAACTAAACCCCTGAAACACAAATGTTGGTATTTTTAATGGGTCACAGACACTAATCCATTGTATTTTAATTGAATTATAATCTAAACATCATGCACCAATAGTGCTTCAATCAATAATATATTGTAACATTTAAAGGGTTTGTTGTGGCGTTAGGGGAACTAAAATAGCCTATAGCTATGTTTATAGTGGTTTTTTTAATTTATTTAAAGATTTTGCTTTATTTACCGGTATTTTACATTAATTATATAATAAAATGTGACTTATACCCAACCTGTTTTTCTCTTAAAAGCTACATTTTAAATGTTTAACGTTTCCAAATTTCTTGCAAAATTACTTGCATTACTTTTTAAACCGTTTAACCGATTGTATTAACCGGTCAAAATTCTTACTCTTGGTTAACCAGTTAATTATGAGCATCCCTAGAAAAACAAACTATAATATTACAATTTTATAAGGAAAACTTAGGAGGTTTTCACTGTAACCATTATGCCTACAGGAAAAACCACTGGGTGTCTGTGCATGAAAGGGTTAATAGCTTTTATTCTGCCTTTCAGTATTTTTTTTAATCTCTCCTCCTAGGAATTTGTTACCCATTTGGCCAAACCATTTGAATACTGGATCGGTCTAACGGATCAGATCACAGGCCAGTGGAGATGGGCGGATGACACTCCTTGCACCATGGACAAAGTGTGAGTTGAAATATGCATTCATATCAAATTTTATGCATAATTATGCATTTACAGTTTTCTATTATTCCCTTATAAACAGCTGTATCTACAGCTTCCAGGATATCTTTAAATTTTCCCCTCAATTATTGCTCATTGTAAACAAAAGTAGGATAGGAAGCAATCAATTCAGGATAATGTACTTTATGAGATTGATTAAGTACATGCAACTTGATTAAACTACCTGTCAGCCATTTAAATAGTTATTGTTGGTCATGGACATGGGGTTAAATTACAAAAAAAGTTTTCTATATGCATTTTTTGGCTTTGGTTACAGACACTGGGGACCTGGGCAGCCGGATGAGTGGCAAGGACATCCGCAAGAGGGAGGAGAGGACTGTGCACATATAACGAGAAATTTGAATATTAATGACAACCATTGCTCCGTCAAAATGAAATTTATATGTAAAGGACCGAAGGATTCTTAATAGCAACCTGTTTGCATGTTGCTTCAACAGAGCGACCATACATTTGTTGTTTTATTTTTTCTTTATTCATTTATAATCCTTTAATCATAATCATTTAATTATTCCATTTAATATAATCATTTGTATTACATCACTTATTTTCCTTGCTCTCGGAATGCTTGCTTTAATCTTATGATTGTGTGGTTTCAAGAGATATTTTGAGTGTCGCAGGACAATGCTGTGAAGCAGTAATTTTCCATTGCTTTTGCTTTGGTATAATGACACTTGTTGCATGTGTGCTGATCAAACAGATTACAGGACGAAGTCCGAAGTAGGGATGAAGTTCAGAACTAAGATTTTATCATAACTTTTCAGGGTGCTCCGTTCTGGGTTTTTGGGGCCGATCACCAAAATAAATAATACTACATGATAAATAGAAGGCTTCAAATAGACCTATGGGGGTTATTTATATTCTTTACAAGAATTGATGTAAAAATTAAGAGAATATTATGAATTGACAACCTTTTATTTATTGGCAAGCACAATGTGCAACATATTCCATTCCTTCTCTTAACTTAGCTTAACTTAAAATTAACTTAAATATAGCTTTCCTGTGAAATAAATATAAATATAAACATTTTATCAACAGAACGTAGGCTAATCACATGTAAAACAACACTGTATAGTTTTCACTATATAAATTAAATATAGAACAAACTCATTAAATCTACTGAAGAGCAGAGATTAATTTTTCCTTTGGTCTTTTGATTAACTTTAGGGACAGACAGCAGCAACTGTATTAGGCTCCTGTCACTTTAAGACCAAGCGCAATACTGAACCTGAAATGAGCTGTGATGTAGTGTAGTGTCCTATATAGTCTTTAGTCCTCTGTACTCTAGTTGTATTACCCTCTGTGAGAAAGCAAAAGCAAACCTCTCCAAACTTCTGTTAACTTTGACAAATAAAAGAATTTCACTCAGAATTGTCTGATTGCTTTGTGTTTTCTAGAGCAGTGGTTACCAGTACGAGTATGTGAAAAGACTAAGAAAATATGGCCCTATGAAATCATTTTATTTTTTCTTATCTCTTCTCTGATGATGAGGGCGGGGCAACCTGTCACTCACGTGAGATCCACCAATAGCAAACAAATACCATCCAATCAATTCCCAATGGACAAAATCAATTCCCGCCTAGGGTTGTTCAAAATACCGGCTTCGGTAGCAAGATTTTAAAAATGTGACGATACCAGCATTTCCCCCTAGCATTTTGAGCACTGTTGAGTGGATTCTTAAACCCCTCTGATTGGCCATTGTGTTCACGCGCTCAAAAGATATATCTGTGATTGGCTACAATGATCAACGCTTCAAAAACATGTTGTAAATAGACATATCTTCACTAAGTGCATTGTGGCAAGGGGGGCGTGGTTTAGCGGAGTCTGTAGCGGGAGAGTGAGGGCGGAGCCGAGCGGTAAGTAAGTAGGTCAAGTTCAAAATGATGAACACCTGTCTTTGATTGCAGTGATTGGCATGGGAAGATCGGATCAAAGACAGGTGTTCATCATTTTGAACTTGACCTACTTACTTACCGCTCGGCTCCGCCCTCACTCTCCCGCTACAGACTCCGCTAAACCACGCCCCCCTTGCCACACGCATATACACAGAACATGAATATGCAAATTAGCCCCGCCTCCACTCACTCACTCACTCCAGCTCAGAGATCCACTCGCTCAACTTTACTGACTTTTAATAACTTTTTTACAACAAAAATGAACCATCACTGAACGTACAGTATTTAAGCTGGACAAACTATGTTGCATTATTTTCTTGTTATCTCTGTAAAGCTGCTTTGAAACAATCTGTATTGTAAAAAGCGCTATATAAATAAAGCTGACTTGACTTGACTACTGTAATAAACTGCACGATGGCAAGTGGAAATACTGGTTTAATTCAGCCATATATGTTTGAACCAGAAACCGATTCAGAAGAAGAAGAGGAAGAGTGAACTATACAGGCTCGTCTACAAGTCGATGTATCAGAATGGTAGTTTTTTCTATGTATCCTCTATACAATGTAAGACACATAACGGTAATTAATATAATTAGCCTTTTGCTTGACTACGTTATCAAACAGCTACTAATGTGTTGCTAATGCTACACAAACCATATTTCTGTTTGCTCTCAGTCAGACAGCTGCCTTCGAAAAATCTGTATCCTTAGAAACGCTTTGAACAACTGAAAACATCAGCGGACACAGTCATATAACTCATCATAACATCAACAGAAAAATATACCGGGATATCCAGACTTCTAGCCCAAGACTGGTTGCCCACTGAAGCTAAGCAGGGCTGAGCCTGGTCAGTACCTGGATGGGAGACCTCATGAGAAAAAACAGGTTTCTGCTGGAAGAGGTGTTAGTGAGGCCAGCAGGGGGCGCTCACCCTGTGGTCTGTGTGGGTCCTAACGCCCCTGTATAGTGATGGGGACCCTATACTGTCAAAGAGCACTGTCCTTCGGATGAGACGTTAAACCGAGGTCCTGACTCTCTGGTCATTAAAAATCCCAGGATGTCTTTCGAAAGAGTAGGGGTGTAACCCCGGCATCCTGGCCAAATCTGTCCATTGGCCTCTGTCCATCATGGCCTCCTAATAATTCCCGTATACTGATTGGCTTCATCACTCTGTCTCCTCTCCACCAGTAAGCTGGTGTGTGGTGGGCGTTCTGGCGCAATATGGCTGCCGTCGCATCATCCAGGTGGAGCTGCACATTGGTGGTGGTTGAGGAGATTCCCCCCTTCCTTGTGAAGCGCTTTGAGGTCCCAGATAAAGCGCTATATAAATGTAACGAATTATTCTTTTCAGACTCCCCTGCTTCGGAGAACAGTAATGATATGCTAAAGCCCACCCGCACGTTGTTCTGATTGGTTAAGGTAGTTTGTGACGTCAGAAACACCAGCGATTTCAAACCGTGTTTTTGAGACTGTCTTTGGTTCACTGCAGTTTTAAGGAGAAAATACTCAGCAATGCAGTCGACTTATGAGTTTACACGTTTTTCTTAAAGCATATTAAAAACTAGCCTGGTTCTACCAGACTCTCGTACATTTAATTTGTACAGAGAGTCTGGCCTCTCTCCATTGAGAAACGTTTACTTCCTTGTAGGCGGGTTCTCTGTTAAAGTTCAAAACTATTGGATCTGCCCAGAGTCACTCAGGATCTGCCATAGCCAATCGCTAACGTGTGGTCGTGACGTGTGTCATGCGCCGAAACCGGCCGGAAACAACAAGTCCGAATGATCAGAGGATTATGTTTAGAATAAGATGTCTGTCAACGAGAGCTGCAGGTTTTGTTCATCGAATTTAAGAGTTCAAGGAACAATTGACCGTTCGCAAAGACCCGCCCCCCTTAGTTACTGTCGCTATGTCCGTCGCTCTCACACACACACACACACACACACACCATTTTCTCACGCAGTGAAAATTACATCGCGGAGCAGAGAGGAGACTGACAACACGCTGACAGACACGGCAGAACATGTTACTTTTCGGTTACTTTTCATATGAAACACATTAAACAAAGTCTCACCTTTTAAATTTTGTCATTTTCTTAAATAAATTTAAACAATAAATACCGTTTTGTGGCTCTTTAATATGTCATGACAGATCGCTGTAGAGCATCAGTTAAAGCTTCTCGTGAAACGATCATCTCTTCCTTCTAGTTCATTTATAGCATCAAATAAACGTGAATGAACATAAGAAGGAATGTTGTTTTAACCGCGGAAAGGCGTCAGTACACTCCGTTTTTCAAGTTCAAATCCTCCCATGTTAATCTAATATCTCTCCTGACTGCTTTGTCGGACAAAATGGCGGATGGCGAAGTATGATTGGTCAGATCACCTGTCAATCAAGCTCCTTGCGAACGGTCAATTCTAAATTCTAAATGTATATTTGACACTAAGGACAGTGATGTATTCAGTCAACTGTCGAAGCTGGGTCTAATCATTAACAATACGCCGCTGCGGTCGTTTCGGATCTGCAACAACGGACCGAATAGCTTTTCTCGCGTCTTTCTCCGCTGCCATTACTGAACTCCAACTCAAACTGACGCACTACATCAACGTCATCGTTCTCAGCCACTCCCTCTATTCCCTGATTGGTCCAACAAAAAATTTATTTCTGGAAACCTAAGAATATACAGCAGTCCCAGACGTAGTACTGAAGGAAAATGAAATTGAGCGTAAGTGCGTAGGAGGGCGCAGCCAGGCTAAATAAAAACACCTCATGGAACCAAAATGACAAACTAGTGCCATGAAAAGTGTCCGTTCTAATTTAGGGCTAATCTTTAGCTAAAAAATAGCTAGTAGTTTTACATGTTGGCAAATCAACAAAATGAATGATGTAAAGTAGACATGACACAACAGTCATGGATGGGAGATCTAGAAAGAGCACATTTGAATTTGCTGCAGTACTAATATGACTTTAAGATGATAAAGATTTAAAACAGTTGCCTGGAGGCCATGAACAGACTTCCCTTGAAAGGGATTTTGGATAAACTCACTGAAATACTTCCATTGTGGATGACGAAGACAGATCCTCAGCGCATGCGCGTATCCATGACAAATATGTCTTTCTGTTTCGCTGTTTGTTAAAGCAGTGCTTCTGTTGGGCAGATATACAGCTATGGTTGTGTCTCTGGGTTTTAAAGAAGGATTTTTACAGACCACTTGATTCAAATGGGCATGAATGGTTACAGATGTGTTTTGTTGGGGTGGTAGGAGTGTTAAATAAAATAATGAAGATGATTATGGCTCTCTTTTTTTGTCAATTCGGTTGTTTAATTTCTATAGTTTTGTAACATAAAAGCTCTGACTTTTTCTTTGGTTACTTAAGTACTTTTAAAAACGAGTACGTCTCTACTTTTACTAAAAATCGGTCTTTACAACTTTTACTTGTAACAGAGTAATATTTGACCAGTAGTATCTGAATTCACTCGAGTAAGGAAGTTGTGTACTTTGTCCGACTCTGTGTTTAGCTGATGTGTATCTGCAAAATAACTTGTAATTTTCTTTGGAAAGAGGAAGGGAAAGTGCTGTTATTATACACTAATGCCCCATTTATTGTCATTGCAGGAGCTGTTTTGAATGTGTTTGGATTAGGAAGCAAGTAGCTGCAAAAGTTATGATGGTCTATCAGAAAACTGACAGTTGTGAAGAAATCCTGAAAATGGACATGGAATATGAACGGAAGACGACATTTAGCAAAGGTTTGCTATGATACTAAATTGTATTTGATACAGAAAGATGTCTTTATGTTGTATGAGAGAAAGAGTTTTAGTTAGTTGTACAATACCTTCAAGAACTGGTAACACTTTATAATCACTTTAATTTATTTGATATATTTTTATTCTTAACAAAGAAATGAACCTTCAGAAAGATTATAGCATTTGATTCATTATTCATAATGTTTGTTAATGACTACTGTGAACATTTTGAACAAAGATACGGATACCCTAATGCGACATGGTGATTGAAAAAATATGAGATGTGAGGGAAACAATATTTTAATGCTTTAGCGTTCCCCCGAAAAACTTTGTGTTTGCTCACAAAACCTTTGCATTCTTTCGCAAAAAAAACTCAAAGGAACTCAAGGTTTGCAAGCGAATGCAAAGTTTCTCAGGGGAGCGCAAAACATTTGCAAGAGAACATAAAAGCATTGACTTATTATTATTTTTGTACAAAACTTTGAATCTTTGAGGAACCAGACTCATCAGGCTTAAAGGGTTGATTATGATTTAACTTTTTTTTAAACTTTAGTTAGTGTGTAATTTCGCTGTTTGAGCATAAACGTCCTGTTGCTTCTACATGTTGTCACTTCTTCTTGAGTCTCTCCATCATTGTCCGACTCCGGGTTGAGCATAAAAGGTTTTGAAATGTTCAGTGTGTGTATGTGTGAGGTAATCAGAGCTGCTAACACACAAGCTCATTTGCATTTAATTGGACACACAAAAATGGACTCACCTCAAAAAGTGACAATTTTAACATGCTATAAAAAATATTTGTGGGGTATTTTGAGCTAAAACTTCACATACACACTCTGAGGACAACAGACACTTATTTTACATCTTGTGAGAATGGCATTATACCACCCCTTTAAGCCTTGTCTGTGAAAGCGGAGGATAATGTGTTATTTATTAAGGTAATGATTAATTGTAAAACTACTAATTCAATTTTAAACTTTGGAGTTCGTCCTACAACAACTGATTACCTGATATTTCCTGATCATATTGCACATCACATTTACATTTATGCATTTGGCAGATGCTTCATCCACATTGCATTCACGATAGACATTGTTATCAATCACTTTCCCTGGGAATTGAGCCCATGACGTTGATGTTGCTACTGCTGTGAACTGTTTAAGGAACAGGAAGGCTGTCTTACTTTAAAGAAATAAAAAAAAGTAGTATGTTATCTCTCATGGTGTGTTGTTTTCTGAAGGTCGTCCTTGTAGCAGAAACACTGGCATCTTTGTGCTTCTAGGAACAGTCTGCATTATTTTTTTCATCATCATGACTTCTGTCATCGGTGAGTGGTTAACATCATACTTTGAAAGTGTTGCGTTGTAAAATATTTGCATTTTAAAAAGTGAGTAATGCAATAAAAGATGTATGCATGTTTACAGCCTTTACATTATGCGGATTACAAAATGTTTTTTTTTTTTGTTCAGTTTTTCATCAACAAAGAACATTCTCAGTGCTGGAGAGTTGGATGAACATTCATAGTTCCAATCAAACTTCAGCCAAAACTCACGAACAGAATATTGAGACCTTGATGAGTTCAATCACATCCAAACAAGAGGAAAACCAACAAAAGCTGGGTGAGATTTCAATTTCTTATTATGGACTGTACATTTAAATACTCCGAAACCAACACGTGTCAGGATTATGTTGGGGTTTGTGTTTGTTTTATTCCTGTGTGTTTGTTTCATGTGATTCAGTTCAGTTTAGTCTTAAGGTCCTTGCACACTGATTTTGAAATTCTCGTCCGAAACGTTCGTCTGTCATAAAATATTCACAGAATGACGAATACGAAAAAAAGCATATGAAAATTTCTGACTCAGGACCTTAGGGTAGGCCTACGTTTACACAACCACAATATAGCCTAATAATTAAAACAGAGAAGTCCTTTGAGTTTTCTGAGACGACACCATTGTAGAAACGATCTCCATTCACAGTGATCCGAGAAAATTACTAAAAACTAGGGATGCACCGAATCCAGATTTTTGGGGTTCTGCCGAATCCTCAGTCACTTAACACAGTAAACACATTAATGAAGTAAATAACATCCACAGAAGTGGATTTTTCCTTTTATTTTAATAGAAAAAAAAAGAAAAAAAAAGAATAAGCAACATTATTCATTTTAACAGCAGGAATGTTATGTATTGTTTAGTCCAAATTGTATTCTTTTGACTGGAAGTACTGTCAAACAACACTTTTTCTGCTCATGAGTTCCATTTTCACTCTCACAGCATTCAAACGGTGCACTACTGTAACGAGTGGTAAAAAGGCGTGGCCCCTTTAAGAGCTGCGCGCGCGCCCTGTTGAACTGTCTGCAGTCTGTATTGTATCATGCGTGTTGTGGGTTATTTCTGTTTGATGCTAATTTTTATCTCATTTTGTTTATTAAGTAATGCTGTGGACGGTAGAGCGTGTGAAGACAGTTACACGAGTTCAATTGGGGAATAAAGTGCGAGTTGTGAGATGGCAATCGCCTCCGTGAATCTGACTAGCCTCTGCTTTAACTTTAATGTTAGCTGTGAGCTATCCCTATTTTTCTTCCTCAAGCTAGTGTTATACTTTCCGCGTCCGCAATTGCGCGAGGGTCCGCTAGGGTCCGCTTGACGTAAAAATCGTCATCGGAGGGTCTGCCCAGAGGCGATATTTTTTTTCACAGGATGGTAGGGGAAGACTCATGAATATTCATTAGGGAACTCATCCCTGATTGGTCTTAACCCCAGTGACTGGTAGGTATAGGGGCGGGGTTAGGGGGTAGGTCATCAGACCCCCAGTGACGGGTAGGTTTAGGGGCGGGGTTAGGGGTAGGTCATCAGACCCCCAGTGACGGGTAGGTTTAGGGGCGGGGTTAGGGGGTAGGTCATCAGACCCCCAGTGACGGGTAGGTTTAGGGGCGGGGTTAGGGGGTAGGTCATCAGACCCCCAGTGACTGGTAGGTTTAGGGGCGGGGTTAGGTGGTAGGTCATCAGACCTATCAGGCATGAGTTCTCCAATGAATATTCTTCCCTACCCCTACAGTCTTCCCCTACCATGTGAAAAAAAATCCTGTGAGATCCTGTGAAAAAAAATATCGCTGCACGGAGGTTCCTTGCGGACGTCCGTGTGCCTCCCGTTTTTTGTAACCGCGCGGTTAAAGTACGCGCGGTCACTACTAGGTTAAAACCGCGAAAGCGCTTGGGAAAAACAATGGACGTTGATTTTGAAGAGAGGCTGTGCGAAGAAGTCCGTCGCTACCCACACCTCTACAACCCATCGTTAAAGTTACTGTTATATAATGCAGTGTGGAACGCGTTCACTGAGCGGACCTCGGAGGTCCTCAGCAGACAGTATAAATACAAGTAGTATTTATTAGTAGTTTTATTTAGTAGTCCACGCTGTTTTGGTACGTGTCCAAACTGGAGTATATAACCCAGCCTTAACACGACGCGTTACACTCATAGGTTATACTACGTAAACACCGTCCTGTAGTCAACGGCGGCCTGACGTTGACCAGCGTAGTGCAAGCCCGGGTTCGGTTCGGTAGAAAAAAATTAGAAGGTTCGGCAGAAACCGAACCCCGTTAAAAAGCCCAATTATTCGGCCGAATCCGAATCCTGGATTTGGTGCATCCCTACTAAAAACGCTGTATTCTGCTGCAGGCCATTAGATGGTCATCATTTTCAGTTTAACTTTTTGTTGTTTACACAGAGACCATTTTCAAAAACTTCCAGTTTGAAACCCATTTTCAAAAGTTTGTGTTTTCAGGCACCCACAATGCCGGTGTTGTGTAAACGAACGGCCAAAACACATAAAAAGTTTTAAGTTGAAAACAGTGTCATGTAAACAGCCCCTCAATTACATCCCAGTTCGTCTCCTTGGTTACTGATTATGTTCAGCTGTCTGTCATTAAGTTTCATTGTGTATTTATACTCCGTTTCATTCAGTTCATTGTTGGTTCTTGTCTGTAGTCATTCTGTGAACTACAACATCTGTTGCTGACATCATGAATATGATCATCTAAATATATATATAAAGAAATTCCTACCAGGACACAACTGTGTATTTCTGACTGTAATAGCAGGACTTGTTTTACTACTTTTTCACAGAGCGCCAGCAAGGACTGTCACACACTGAAGTGAAGAGTTTGATGAACAGTTTGAGTTCTGCTGTATCAGCGCTGACATCCAAACTGAATGATGCAGGTCTGCAAATCTGATCATTTAAAGGAGACAACCATAAGAAATACTTTCAAGAGCAAACTTTCATATTCTTGATCGTTTATCAATCATATATAATTTTTTTTTTCTTTCACAGTTGGCAACCAGGTGCAGAAACAGAATGAAACACAAAAAATATTAGACTATTTAAAAGCCGCTGTTACTTCTCTACAGTCTGATCTACAAAACAAGCAATGTGACTTTGGTAAGACATAGGCTAAATTAATATGAATTTTAAATGTAATAAAGTTATTTCATGAGTTAATAAGACCTTATAGTGAGAGTTAGCCAATCAGTAGTAGGGGGCGTGTCCACTCATAATGGGGGAGGAGAGAGCGATCCAATCAGCAGTAGGGGGCGTGTCCACTCATAATGGGGGAGGAGAGAGCGATCCAATCAGTAGTAGGGGGCGTGTCCACTCATAATGGGGGAGGAGAGAGTGACAGCAAAAGGGGGATTTGAAGAAAGACTGTAGACAGAGAGATGGCTGAGAGACATTAAAAAAGTGAAAAACTGGAAAATCACTGGAAAAAGAAGGGTTATGATCAGGCAAGAGCTTTAGGACCTGAGTTAATATTAGAGACGTTAGATAGAAGGAAGGCCTGAAAATATTTGCATTTCTGACTTTATAACATGTAATTGTGAGATATAAAGTCGGAATTGCAAGATCTAAACTCGTAATTGCAAGAAATAAAGTCGCAATTATCTTTTAAAATGTTTTATTCTGTGGTGGAAACAAGCTTCCATAGTATACTAAGTTATTGTCTAAGAGAAAACTGATATGAGCAGATGTTGATTATGTATTTTTATACTTTCTCATTCACTTAGCCATTATTGCTATGCTCACAGTGATCTTGCTGATCCAGTATATTGTATTTATGGCTTTTGTCTCATGTTTAAGAGTCTCTGTCGAGCTCAATGAGTGTCCTGAAGAGTTCAGTGTCAGATCTCACTTCATCTGTCGCATCGCTTTCTTCTCAACTATCAGTCACCAGTGAGTAGACACTACACTACATGTGCAATACAGCCCTCCATCACACTACAAACAGGGAGTGAATTATGGAGTGGGGTGTTTGAAACACCCAAAGGACACCAAAACTAAAGTGTAAAGCAGTTAGTCAACAGGTCATGCTACTATTACACAAGTCTACTATATTCAACATCTAAATGCAACATCTACTTCTGTTCCACAGTGCGGCAGCAGGATATGACGAGTTTGAATGACAGTTTGAATTCTGCAATATCCATGTTGACATCCACACTGAATGATGCAGGTGTTTAAATCATTTAATAATCTCGCTTATTTATTATTATCTGTGTATTGAGGAAGATAATTATTTTAACTCCAACCTTTTTCCTCCCAGTTAAAACGCAGGACCAGAGACAGACTGAAACCGAACGATCGCTGGACAGTTTGAAGTCCTCCATACAGTCTGATCAACAGAGCAAACAGCGTAACTTCGGTGAGTCGGAAACATTAAAAAACTATATAAAAGTTTATATGACGTTATAGGCTTGCATAATATAATTCAAGCCCGTCTCAATAAAAACATCACTGAAACGACATTGCTGAGATATCATATTTATGGCTTTTGTCTCATGTTTAAGAGTCTCTGTCGAGCTCAATGAGTGTCCTGAAGAGTTCAGTGTCAGATCTCACTTCATCTGTCGCATCGCTTTCTTCTCAACTATCAGTCACCAGTGAGTAGACACTACACTACATGTGCAATACGGCACTCCATCACACTACAAACAGGGAGTGAATTATGGAGTGGGGTGTTTTAAATGCCCAAAGGACACCAAAACTAAAGTATTTAGTCAACAGGTCAAGGTCATGCTACTATTTAGGGATATTGGCTGATAAATGGTAATTTTTTTATATTATCGTTTTCCGATAAGAAAATTAGGCCGATAGTTCAGTGCAGTATGTGCAGCACAAATCTGTCATATAAGCTTCATAACATTAATATGAACACGACTGTAAAAGAATGTTGTGAATTCTTGTTCGTCAGTGTTTCAGCGCGTTAAAGAGCGCGTCTATGGATTCACTTGAGCATTCGCAGCATTTTGTGCCATTGTAAGTTGTAATATGTCTATTTTGTGTATACAGTATATATGATTAATCTAATATAGGATGCATAGTTGAGTTAATGAAAGATGCGCTTCATTGTACTGGTGATCATCTTTATCTTTAGCGTGCGCAGCTCAAACAGCAATGCACATTTATAACTATAATTGGGACTGTCATATACATACCATTATAATGAGAACACTATTGTAATAAAACGTTGTGAATTCTTGGGAGTAGTTCGACTCGGCGCAGTCATATCATCACGCTCCCTCTCATTTGCGTCAATAGAACCAAGGATTTTTCACGAGTGATATTACTGCGCAGAGTCGAAGTGCTCACATTCTTCAGCAACCGTTGAGTTGATTAACCTTCTAGCAAAGCGATTCAGTTTCCCGGTGTTCGTTCTCTTCAGCTTCAGCACGCGCAACTCACACATGCATATTCAACATCTAAATGCAAAATCTACTTCTGTTCCACAGTGCGGCAGCAGAATATGAAGAGTTTGAATGACAGTCTGAATTCTGCAGTATTGATGTTGACATCCACACTGAATGATGCAGGTGATGAAATAATTTAATAATCTGGTCCCACTTTATATTAAGTGGCAAAGTAGTATGTACTTACATAGACAAATAAATACAATGTACTTATTGTCTTCATGTTGTATTGTAAAACACTTTTGCTGCTATTGAGATGTGATACTGGTACGGTTAGGGTCAGGTGTGGTGGTATGGGTCGGTGTACGGGTGGGTTAAAGGGAAGGGTCAAATGTGTAATTGCAAATGTAATTACATCAATTAATTACAGTTGTAATTACATGCAGGTTTTTTCAAAATATAAGTACATGTATGTACACAATAAGTCCATTGTATCAAATTATTAATTTCAATGTAAGTAGTACTTAAAGCCACTTAATATAAACTGGGACCAATAAGGTCCTGCATATTTCTTATTATCTGTGTATTGCAACCTTTTTTCTCCCAGTTAAAACGCAGGACCAGAGACAGACTGAAACCGAACGATCGCTGGACAGTTTGAAGTCCTCCATACAGTCTGATCAACAGAGCAAACAGCGTGACTTCGGTGAGTCGGAAACATAAAAAAAAAGTTTGTATAAAGTTATAGGCTTGCATAATATAATTCAAGCCCGTCTCAATAAAAACATCACTGAAACTACATATTAATCTTGCTGATAAATCATATTTATGTCTTTCATCTCGTGTTTAAGAGTCTCTGTCGAGCTCATTGAGTGTCCTGAAGAGTTCAGTGTCAGATCTCACTTCATCTGTCGCATCGCTGTCCTCTAAACAACAGATCTCTGGTGAGTTCAGTACAATATTGCAATAACTGCATTATGAATGTATAACTGAATCTATTGAATTGATGTCTTTTGTTAGGCATGATTTCAGAAATATATAATCATAATTGTGGATTTCATGGACCTGCATGCTGATACTGACATTATTCTTTACATTGGAAATAATTGGATTGAAATGAACTTCACAGGACACTGACTGCAGAAAGTCTAACAAGGTCTGGTGTGTTTTCTTGTGTTCTAGAGGACAGAGTCATGAACGCTCTGAAGGATCTGAAATCTAACATGAGGAACAAAACAGCAGGTACTGCATCCACACTCTTAAAGGGATACTCCACCGTGTTTTCATATTAAACTATGTTATTCCTTTAACTAAGACGAGTTGATACACACCTCTCTCGTCTCAGTGCGTGCACTAAATCGCTCTGTCTTGTGGCGAAACTTTGTTAGCACTTAGCTTAGCCCAGTTCATTCAATAGGGGCCAAGCAGAGAAGCGACCAAACACCTCCACGTTTTCCCTATTTAAATACAGTTACTCGAGTAGTGTAACTCGACCTAGGACGGTGACACAAAATAAAACGTTGCGCTCTTCTAAGAGTGTAAAATGGATAACTATTGTATATACTATACTATATAACTATATTGAATACCATAGCAAGTGCTTGGGAGTAGTTCGACTCGGCGCAGTAATATCATCACGCTCCCTCTCATTTGCGTCAATAGAACCAAGGATTTTTCACGAGTAACGATATTACTACGCCGAGTCGAAGTGCTCCCAAGCACTTGCTATGGTATTCCGCCATACAATATAGTTATCCATTTTACACGCTTAGAAAAGCGCAACGTTTTATTTTGTGTCACCGTCCTAGGTTGAGTTACACTACTTGAGTAACTGTATTTAAATAGGGAAAACGTGGAGGTGTTTGGTCGCTTCTCTGCTTGGCCCCTATTGAATGAACTGGGCTAAGCTAAGTGCTAACAAAGTTTCGCCACAAGACAGAGCGATTTAGTGCACGCACTGAGACGAGAGAGGTGTGTATCAACTCGTCTTAGTTAAGGGAATAACATAGTTTAATATGAAAACACGGTGGAGTATCCCTTTAAAGATACCATAGAAGCGATTCCATAGAAGAAACATTTTAGTTCCTCAAAGAACCTTTCAGTGAACTTTCTTAAAAGGCTCATTTGTAAAACATTGAAAAAATCTATGAATTTGAAATGAAATGAAAATTTCATGGGACCTTAGATGTCTATAAAGAACCTTTATATTTAAGAGTGTAGCGATACTTTAATATATCTTTATAAAAAAAATTATCGAGCCAATAACGCTAACATTATAAATGATCATATAACGGCCAATACCGATATGGTGGCCGATATATCGTGCATCCCTAATTACTTTAACGATGTCTTTACTACCTTTCTGGGCCTTGAAAGTGGTAGTTGCAAAGACTGTCAATGTAGATGTCAGATTTCATTAAAAAGATCTTCATCTGTGTTCTGAAGATGAACGAAAGTCTTATGGGTTTGGAATGACGTGAGTTTTTAATGACCGGCCGGCCTGACCCTGACCCTTTAAATCTGCTCTTATTTTGCATCTTTTCTCTCTCTCCAACGCAGACGTCCCTGTAACCTGTAAATCTGGCTGGATATTGTACAAAAGCAGCTGTTTCTTGTTCTCCAATAATAAACTCAACTGGACTGAGGCACGAGATTACTGCAAAGCACAGGGCGCGTTACTCCTCAAAATAGAAGAGGACGACGAGGAGTGGGTGTGTAACGTTCATGGATCCGCATAACATAGCATTTTGATTTTACTTTCTTTTCTTTTTTAAAAATCGGTTTCTATCTTCCCCCTAGGCATTTCTAAACAAACATACCATACCCGAGCACTACTGGGTCGGTCTAACGGATCAGGACACAGGCCAGTGGAGATGGGCGGACGACACTCCTTACACTATGAACAAAGAGTGAGCCGATTCATTATTCACTTTGATTCACAAAAACATTTCTTAGCGAATTGCATGTATTATAAGTTACATTTGAATCATATACAGTCAAACCAAAATGTATTGAGACACCTTCAACATTTCTCACATTATCACAGTTTATTCGCTATAGTTTAGAAAATGGTAATAAAATATGACAAGAACTCAAGAGTTCTCAAATCAGTTGATATTTCCATCCTTCTGTTAGACTCTCACAGATGAATTATGTTGAATATCTGTCAGCTGCTAAATTTAACTATACAATTAGATAATACCAGTTTAGGTCAACTAATTACCAAGCATTGCTTAATGTTGTTCAGTCGGTGGTGTAAAAAGTTGCATTAGCAATTAAAGAAAAAACACTTCAGCAAAACATGGTAAGGTCAAAGTGTAATTTTTGGTCCCAAATTTTTATCTTTTTTTACTGGTAGTCACTGTATGAAGAATTTTTGGGTATAATATGTCACAATTTAACTTTATTTTGCTTTCCAAGACGTAAATGAGATATTTTCTGTCAAGATTTTTTTAGCTGAAACTGTGGTCCTTGGTGATTTATATAATGCTTAATGGCTGTCGTCACTTTAAGAGTAAAAAAAAAAAAAAAAAACACAGGCAAAACAAAATGAATACCTGTGGCTCCTGACGATTCATTGAGGTCTTATAAAGTGAAACAATCGGTCTGTGCAAGAAACTGAACATTATTCACAATTAATGTGGAAGATGCCTGTGTTTTTTGTGGAGATGGCCCTGAAACCATTAGTCATTTATTTTGGGAATGTCTTTAGGTACACAGTTTTTGGAAAGATTTGAAAAATGACAACAACAAAAATTAACAAAATATCAAAAAAGAAATTAAGATTAAAGATGCTATATGTAGAATTGAGAAACTCTTGTCATTAGTGACACCGGTGGCCGTGAAGTGAACTGCAGCAGCACTTATTGCTCGTGTTCACGTAACACTCAAGAGACTGAACGTTATTCAAGACCCCGATATACTCACAAACAGTTTATTTTCATTCTTCGCTTAAAAGTAAAATAAATACCTTGGAAATACCTTAGCAGTGATTTACTGTTAATGAACAGCTTGATGCTGTCCACTGCTGAGAGCAACATTTAGATGAATATGTGAATATGTGCAGCTCTTTCCTCTCAATAACACAATAAACACACAACAGAAATGAGAAAACAGCAGTTCAGAAAGTATCTGATCATAGAGATGTGGAGATGTTTGCATCAATAATTGCAATTAATACATGAAAATTCTTACATATACAGTAGCCCCTTTAATAATTAGATGCTGCTGAGATGTTTTGGTGTTTCTCATTGGATGGTGATACATTTTTTTATTTTATTTTATTTGCTCGTTTTATTCATGAAGTCAAGTGGTTTAAAAAAATCCATATATATATATATATATATATATATATATATATATATATATATATATATATTTACAATTTAAAATGTATTTGGAAACTTGCAAAATGTTTTTCTTCTTTTTCTTTTTATAAACCCCTGACATTGGTTATATGTTCTCAAGAAAAAAGAATAACAAAGTGCAGTACATGATACAACTATTTGAACTAGAAACTAATGTGTTTATGATTATGATAATTAAAATAATGTGATAACAAATACCAGTTTGCAATATCAAGCAGCATAACAGACAGTGTTTGTAAAGGTAAAGCCGGACACCGGAAGCCTCACACATTCAGAAATGGCCCCGCTACTCTTTTCCAATTATTACCCATTTTATATATATATATATGAGTAGGAAAGGAAGCAGTTATACTTCAAGATAATGTATCTTGCATTAAAGAAAAAATTAATGTTTAAATATGTTGTTGGTAGTGGTGTTGGGATTAAATGCGTAGTACAAAATGAACTTTAGATCGGATGGGATGCCAGAAAGTTATATATGCAGATACAATGATATGACATTTGTTGGTGTTCATTATTCACAGACGCTGGCAACCCGGGCAGCCGGATGACTGGAAAGAACACGGTCTGGGAGAAGAAGGAGAGGATTGTGGGCATTTTAGAAATAATGGGAAACTAAATGACAGCCACTGCTCCAGCAAAATGAGATTCATTTGCAGAGTGTAATTCTGAATCTGAAAAGAGCTGTGGTGAAGGGCCTATGGAATGTTTAATCAAATTCTGTTTGTTCCTGGATTCCATTTTTTTACCTGTTAAAATTTTTTAGACTTCATTTTAATGGTTTAATAATCAAAAAGCATGTCTAATTAATTTAAATCATTTAAAGGGGTGGTAAAACATTTTTTCGAAGGCTTGATTGTGTTTGTGGGGTGCACTGTAACTTGTGTTCATGCTTCGTTTTGAAAAAATTGCATTATTTTCATATATTTTACCTTTATTCAACACTGCTCTGTCCCTCCTTGTAAAAACGTTCTGATGGTTTCCAGGTTCTATGAAGCCAGTCCCTCAAAAATACGCAATGGGCTCAGATTGGTTTCGCTGGCCCAGTGTGTTGTGATTTGCTCAGATCTCTCTATATGGCTCTGGATTCGCTAACCGCCTAGAGCTAGTTTTTCGGAAACGTCACGCCCCTTACCTTTACCGGTAGTTTGTGTATTATAAACAATGGCCTGAATAAAACCATATACCAATTTGAGCCCGAATCAGACCCAGAGAATGTTAGTGAAGATGATCGAGCAGAACCTGTCCAAGAACGGCTGTTAAACGACGTTTCAGAATGGTTTGTTTTTTGTTGTCACATACTTTTTAGATACATTGTTATGACTGACTGTAGGCACCGTTACTTTTGTATTTTTAGAACGATTGTGGGCAAATATCTGTCGCCAGAACTATTAACTATTAATTATCAAAACGAACACTAAACATTGGCTTTACTACAGTAGCCAAATCAAACACAGAAATATGTTTAGCATGCCTGTAGATAAACAATAGATAAAAGCTCTAATGTTAATCAAAGAATAATTTACACTATTTCCAAGTTCGCTGTTAAGATAAAAAAAAAAAAATTTGTAACGTTAGGTGTTAGTCGGATAACGTTAAGTATGAATGAGCATTTAACAAACTGGTTTGGAGAACCAAACAGCGTTGTCGTTTGTTTACTTCCTTGCTACAACGTACAATTTACAATACAAACTATTACAGAAAAACACATAGACGAAAAATAAATCATACTTACAGGTCGTGGCCCGTAAACAACAGCTTCTGTTCTTAAAGTTAGAACTGCTCCATCTTTCAGGACGCCGTTGTGCGAATCCTGCATTGAACTCGCGAAGATTGTGGAAGCTTTCCTCCGTAAAATGTGCAGCACAGAGAGCGATCAAAAACATAATTTTTCCTGGCAATCAAATGAAGGCATAAAACATTAATTTTATATTTTGTATCTTTTAATGTATCTAAATGTATCTTTAAATCATATGAAATAAAAGAAATTATTAGTGTTAGTATTATTATTAGTGTTAGTACATTGAGACAGCTAAATTCTACTGTACTGTTGGACAGGCTGCTATGAAGACTTGAGTTTCTGTGTGTTTGTGATATGACGATAGTTTTTCTCAAATGAAGTGGTAAAATGCTGATGAAGTGACTCTCAGAGTGGCTCTGGAGCTGAAGTTCATGCATGAAAATAGGATAACCCAATGAGTTTGTTCGACATCGGCTGCGGCTGGATGTAAGCGATCGGCGAGAGTAGCCGCGTGCAAACGGAGACGTGAAGTCGGACACTTTCTGGTTCCCGTAGTGACCGCTCACGTGGTGTTTGCATACTTTATCACAGCTGAAGTGAAATAAATGCAATATTTGCCAAATACACAGATGTTTCAGAGACATTTTCATTCAAAACTTTATGTACTGCTTCATAGAGCGTCTGTTTGAACAAGAATAAAGTTCAACATAAGCCTCTACTATCAATGAAGTGGAGTCTACGTTTTTTAATCAGTTTTATTTTGATAAACATGACACAATATAACATCGCGACTACATGAAAAGAGTGTTTACTGCTATAACAAACTGATTTGTGAGCTTTAGTGTAACTAAAGGTGTGAGAATAAACACAAAACGCACGTGATCGTTGTCATGCGGTGAATCCGGCCAATCATCGAACAACTGTGTCGTCATCAGAGCTGGTGCATCCCAGTGCAGACGTTACTGAGAAGCTGCGCTGGCTGAGTTCTCCGGCTACTCTCGAATCGCTCTCGCGGTACTTTGATGGCATACGTCACAGTCACGTGGCGTCGGCGCTGTATCAAGTCGGACAACATTTCTAACCGGCATGCACTGCTTCAAGTCAGCCACCGATCGGTCTGCGCAGAGCTGCATGAAGTCGAACAAGCCTAAAGTTTGATGGACCTTCTCACATAGTAACGGTTGCTATGATGTGTGATTGGACAATGGCCGTTTTGGGGGAGGAGCCGGCGAGAGGTCAATTACCATTTAAATTCAAATAAAAAATATAGTAGTTGTCTTTTCCCGGTGAGAGGGTTCAACACCCGCAATTTTTCTGCAGTTTTTCCGCAGTTTTGTACAAACGCCTTCCTACAGTCGCTCCTCCGTTTCTCTGGCGCTCTGTGTGTGCGCTCCTCTCACACATGACACCGTGAAGAAATTAGGACAAAAGTATTGTAATTTTCCTATTCTATCACGTATTCACACACACACACACACACACACACACACACACACACACACACACACACAGACGGAGGGAGGGACATGGAAGCGAACTACTGACAACTTACCTTTGCATACTTTATTTTTTGCACATTTATTTATGTCGCTTTAATGTCTAGTCACTTGTTATTTATGTGTGTATCAATTGATGTTTGATGTTGCTGGGAGGATTCACAGAATAAGAATTTCATTGTACTGTGTGACAACTGTTACCTGTGCATATATGACAATAAAGTTTGAATTGAATATAAAATATAATGTAGGCTAATGTAGACTGAGACTCTAAATCATAACTAAAAAGATGTTTAAGCCTTCTTTAGGTACAAGTCAAGCTTTTTCTTTGTTCAATGTGCACAGTTCATGGGTCGAAGCTCTTAATTTTGAGCTCTCAATGTGCACCAGATGCATTTAACCTTAAAATGTAAAAAATTTTCTTCCGGGGGAGCATGCACCCGAACCCCCTAGAGGGACAGAGGTCCACACAACATGCCAAAATTTAAATGTCACATCCATCCCCTGCACTTTTGAAAAGCTTGCTACGCCACTGGTTGTCTGCTCGAGGGCCCAATCTCAGGAAACCTCAAGCTCTGTTGGAGGGATACTATGATATTTCTCCAGTATTCAGATTAGAGGTTTAGAAATATGAGTATTACCCTCAGATTCAGACTTATTGTCCCATTTTAGAGAAACTATGATTGCAGTAATATGCCAGAGCACTATCCACATATACAGTATGTAGACTACATATCAAATCAACTATTATATCCATAGAATCATACATTATAAAACTGTCCAAATCACATTAAACTACCAGACTCTATTCTTAATTCATAGTAAATGTACATTCCTGTGTAGAGATATTAATGCCATAAATTCAAAGAGTTTATTTTAGTATCATTACTGTAAAGTATTTATTAATATTTTTTATGAAGTTTTATATTTTTTTCATCCGTTTAAATTTTAGTCTGTGTTATTAATTTTGTTGTATTTTTGTCCGTTTTTTATTTTATTTCAGATACTTTCAATTTTTGCAAATTTATTTATAGATTATATGTAAATTAAAAAATGTTGTACTTAAACTTGAAATGTTGTCTTGGCTACTAACTGAATCATTTATTTTGCAAAGCCTTTTTTATATTTAATTTTATTAACGTAAATGATTTTAACAGTTTTAGTTGGACAGATTTATGATTCAAATACTTAGGAATTGACCATCATCCCACAAATGTGGCGTTAAACTTGTATTTACTTTACAACATTCCTTGAACTTTGAAACAAATCATACATCTCACAATATTAGATGTATTAGCTGATAGCCACTCATCAGTATACGCTTAAAAGAGGTCTGATGATGAGTATTATCATGCATCTGTATTAGAAGATACAGGATTATTCAGGCTGGACTCAAACTTTATGCTTCTGTTCATTTGTACATTGTCTTTATTTTTCCAGCAACTCTTATTAAAATTATCCTTAGAAAAGTTACAGATCAAGTTTTATGTATGAATTGCTCTCGCTTCCCTAATTCAGTATATTTTTACACGTTTGAAAGTCCAAGTTCAGCACAAATGCAGTGTTTTGCTCACTCAGCTAAATTATTTTAGTATTTCATTAGAAGTGCAATTTTAAATGGTAAAAAGGAAAATTCCCTACTTTCCCTTCAGAAAGAATTAAGACGCACAAGTAAAAAGACCAAATAGCAAGTGACCAAATGAGACCATGAAAACCTGGATCTTTTGGGCGGGGAGAGGGACGTCTTGTAAAACTATTGGCTATTATTTAAAAATTACTATTAAATTGCATGTTGGCAAATCAACTAATTGCATTCTGTAAAGTAGGCATGACATAAGCGTCATTAAACCTGTCATGAAGAAAATGTATATGGAAATGAAATTCCCTAAATATCACTTCCTCCGAATGTGGAAGTGACATTTTTTTTAAGGAACATAAATGCTTAATATATAGGAGGTGGTGTTTTGAATTTCAACCAGCGAGTGACCTAAATTTGCTCACATTATTTTGTCCTTTATAAAAAATGGATTGTTCTGAAGAATACATTAAAATGGAGATGGATTGTGAACCAAAGAAATCATTTCGGAGAGGTTTGGAAGATTTACAAGATCACATTCAGTTGGAGAAACTTAAAGCATTCATTTAGGCTTTTACAGCATCAGTGAAATGGAAAATGTTTAGCAATTACATTTATTTTAATGTTGACAGACTTTTTTAATCGTTATTTCAAAAGCAACTTTTATATTTGAAATGTAATTGGTATTGAGAATGCTGTGAATGTTTCTTCCTCAGGGGTAGTTGGTACTAGATAACATCTCTTTTAACAGTGAGCTTCAACAATTAATCATGTTCATGTTAATTATGGATATATATATATTTTTTTTTTTTTTACTGCTCGTACTATGATGATTTAAACGAACTTAATTATAAACTTGGGTATGTCACTTTCTCCGGCACCATTTTGCTACAGACATGAATGATATCTCTTAATGTGTGGACAAATGCAAAAAAATTATTAAAACATGACATTGCAGGATTAAATTATTACATTTCGACATTGTATATGTGATATTATCAATATAAATGAATCAAGGATTGTGTCTGTTTCCTGCAGGTCGCTCGTGTAGCAGACAAACGGGCATCCTTGTGCTTCTAGGAACAGTCTGCATTATTATTTTCCTCATCATGACTTCTGTCATCTGTGAGTGGATTAAACCAAATCCTGTTTTTAGTGTATTGCTACTAGACTGATTTAATTTTGCATTGGTATGGATATGGACTGCAACATCTTAGTGTTTTTAGTGTGACAAATAATATGAACTTTTTTAGTTTAAAGTGTGTATGACAGGTTAAATTTGTAATTATGATTAACACAAAATAGTTAGGGGAAATACACGTTTGACAAGTTGATGAATTGTTTTTGTATGTTTTTCAATACCTAAAGGCAGAATATAAGATGAAAAAGTTTTTTATTTTCAGTACACACTTAAAACTGCTCCTCCACCCAAACGAATCGCTTGACGTCATAAGAGGGAGACGTCTCCCCAGGACGCTGAGAAAGTGATGAGTTTGTGAGCTGTGTATAATTGTACGAGTGATAGAGCGAGAGAATTAGTGATTAGGACATTTATTTAGTTAGTTAGTTATTTAAGTTAGTTAGTTGCCCACATAGACACCTATGAATCAAAACGATAAGGTATGTTTTTATGTTTCCACTGTTCGATCGCGCCCGTGCCTCTCTCTCTCTCTCACTCACACACACACACACACACACACACACACACACAGGTTTGTTTTTGTGATTTATGAGGACATTCCATAGGCGTAATGGTTTTTATACTGTACAAACTATATATTCTGTCCTCTTACAGACACACACACACACACACACACACACACACTGCCCCTGTCCCTAAACCTACCCATCACAGGAGACATACTGCATTTTTAAATTTGTTTAAAAACCTTGTTTTTTATGTTTTTTAAGCTATTTGAAATATGAGGACTCATGCAATGTCCTCATAAGTCACGTGTAAGTTGTAATACCAGTGTAATATGCATGTCATTATACACATTTGTGTCCTCATATATCACAAAAACAAACACACACACACACACACACACCAACATATTCCAGCATTGCAATCTTGACATCGCAGCCTGTTCATTATAGCCACGGAGCTTCAGAGCTAAGGCGGAGCTACAGATTAGGTGTCCCTAAATAACCCGCTTATCTAACAGTAGTTCCGCATTAATTAATTTGCACGCGAGTTTTATTTATTTTTATACCGTGTATTCTCCGTGTATATTCATGCAACGAACCGTGACGCCCATACCGTTTCGGCTCAATACGAATACATGTACCGTTCAACCTCTAAGTTATGCCTTTACTTACCAAGACACCGGACCAGCTCTCCACTCGTCACACCAGATATTTATGTTTCTTCGATAGGAATTATTTAAATGTCTGTTTGGCTCCTCGCCTGGGAGGCTCAAAATTGTATGGCTGTGGGCCATCGTAGGTTTGAGGGGGATTGTGGATCTCCTCAGACTCAAAACTCTCCATACTTGAATAGAACTTTTTTGGCACGTCTCCCTCTTCTGAGTCACAGTTTTAAAAATATGATCTTGACAGAAATGTCTATAAAGCTTACTGTAGGGCAATTACAGTAATAATTTTAATGATAATTACATATTCACTCAGACATCTAAACCTTATTTAATATATCTTAAAAAATTTTTTACCTGACATACACACTTTAAGATCAAAATTTACTAAACAGCTAATTGTGATATGAACTGAACTGCTTTGCTCTGAGCTTTAATAAACTTGAACTTGAATTAGCATATGAATATTAAAAATATATGCAGAGAAGCTGAAAAAGTTTGTCTGTTTATTTTGGTTTGAAGTTTCGCATCAAGAAAGAAAGTTCTCAATGCTGGAGAATTGGATGAGCAGCCACACTTCTGATCTAACTTCAGTCAAATCTGATGTTCAGATCACAGGTGAGAACTTCATCATCATCATCATCTTCACAGATCAGTTTTGGTAATGGAATGTTAATTAATAATTGTTTTTTACAGGTAATGACCTAGAAAAGAAGGTTTCTGAGCTGCAGAATTTGGTGTCCAGTCTGAGTTCATCTTTGAATATGTCTGGATCAAGTAACCCAATGACCATCGGTTAGTGTCTTGACTTTAACACTGATGTTTTATTTTGTAAGAGATTGCAAGGCAGTTTAATTGATTTACAAAGTTCTTTACACTGAAGCACAAGGATTATAATCTATTGATAACAAATGAATCATAAACAAAGTTGCAACATAACACTCTTCAAATATCCTCCATTGAAAATGTTACATTATTTGAGTCTGTTTTGGAATCTTCCATTTTTGCATGCTTATATATATATATATATGACACTGCAAATACTCTAAGAAATTATAAGTGCATTGTTCATTTACATATTTGTCCCTCTCACTCTATATCCATAAGAAATGCATGAAAAGAAGTTGTCTAATATTGAGACCTTGATCACTGATCTCAGCTCATCACATAGTTCACTCGCATCCAAACAAGAGGAAAACCTACAAAACCTGAGTAAGTGCTGGACGTACTTTCAGCTCTGAATCCTCACATTTAAAACAGCATATAAAGGGGTTGAAGCTGTATATTTCTTGGCCCATGATAAAACTTTATCTATTTTTTTCTCCTGTAGTGAACAGATTGATTTCATCTCTACGGTTTTTTTCAAGCACACGTTTCTCTAGTAAGACCTAATATGATATTAATTAATATAAACACAAATACTAATTAAAATATAAATGTTAATTAATGTTTCATTTAAAAATCTTACATATGATGTTCTACAGAATTAAGCTTTTCCTGTATTAGAAGAAATCGTGCTGATATGTTGTGTTTTTCTGACTTTTGTATTGAACTAAAGTTGGCACGTCAAGTTCAGACCTGGAGGAACTGAAATCATCTATTCGAGCTCTTTCTTATAAAGTATCATGTGAGTAAACTCTAAATTCAGGATGCAATATTGTGCTCAAATATATGCAGCTTCTGTTTTAATGCTGTTGTGCAGCAGAATAGCAGGTTATTTACCAATAAAGTCCATAATGAAGGTGCATCAGGCTAGACTGGTTCAACCAGACTCTCGTACATTTAATTTGTACAGAGAGTCTGGCCTCGCTCCATTGAGAAACGTTTACTTCCTTGTAGGCGGGTTCTCTGTTAAAGTTCAAAACTATTGGATCTACCCAGAGTCACTCAGGATCTGCCATAGCCAATCGCTAACGTGTGGTCGTGACGCGCCGAAACCGGCCGGAAACAACAAGTCCGAATTCCATATTCATAAATCTAAATATCTGAATGCTAAACCTCTCTTTCTTATATTTGTGAAAGAACTTTAAAAATACCTCTTTTCAATTAAGTTGTCTGAGAACAAAAAAAGCCTTAAAAACATTATCTGTTTGTAATTCTTTTCCTTTTTTCAGTGTCATGTAATTCTCTTAACTTGTTTATTTTTTGTTTGTTTTTGTATTATGTATTCTGTTATTACTTGTGTATTGTTTTAAGCAATTATAAATAAAAAAAAGTCTGAATGATCAGAGGATTATGTTTAGAATAAGATGTCTGTCAACGAGTTCATCGAATTTAAGAGTTCAAGGAACAATTATAAATTCTAAATGTATATTTGACACTAAGGACAGTGATGTATTCAGTCAACTGTCGAAGCTGGGTGTAATCATTAACAATACGGCGCTGCGGTCGTTTCGGATCATCGTGCACGCCGAGCTGCCCAGCACCAACTCCTAACTTTTCTGCCTCCTTCACTTGGTCCTCCGTTAGTGCAACAAGAGGGGAGACGACAACAACTATCGGCTTTGCATCCCTATCGTTCGCCTTAACTAACTCATTCACCACTAGCGGAGTGAGCTGGAAAATCTAACTTTTCCCGAACCCCGTGGGGAGGAGGGCCACAACATCATGGCCAACAAAACTTAGCAAACATTGTTCTTGCTCCGGCTTTAACTTCTGTATATTCGGCAGTTTTGCATCAATGGACCGAATAGCTTTTCTCGCGTCTTTCTCCGCTGCCATTACTGAACTCCAACTCAAACTGACGCGCTACATCAACGTCATCGTTCTCAGCCACTCCCTCTATTCCCTGATTGGTCCTACAAAAAAATGATTTCTGGAAACCTAAGAATATACAGCGGTCCCAGACGTAGTACTGAAGGAAAATGAAATTGAGCGGAAGTGCGGAGGGCGCAGCCAGGCTAGCATCAGGCAGCACAACAAGAATTATAGCTTTAATTACGGTATTTAAAGATGGTCAAAGTAAATGAGAAGCATTGTGGGGGGGGAAAAATATTCAGTATTATCTGGGTAGGATTACATTTATTTAATCTGCATGATACATTAAACTGTTTTCACAGTAATTTTTACTCTGGGTGTGTAAATAAAAAGTATTGAAATACTTAAAATCATTTAAACATCCATACAGTTAAATAAGAATTTATGAAACCACGTCCCAGAGAAAACTAGTCCTGACCAAATATTGTTTATGTCGGTGGTTTACCAAAATGAAAATGATATCTATTTTAATAATTGGTGATGTCCTCATTTGATAAAACATTTTTTTTTACTTTGAAGTTTTAATTAAATGTGTTGAATGAAAAAAATATGTATGTCTACTACAACATTATGCATTCTCTTTTTATTTCTCTCTCTCTCATATAGACTCATTTCCTGCAGGCTGTCCTGAAACTGAGTGGATCCCATTCAACAACAGCTGTTACCTGTTCTCTAGAGACACAATGAACTGGACCGAAGCAAAAGATTACTGTGAAGAGCAGGGCGCGTTATTCTTAAAAATAGAAGACGGCTCTAAGGAGGAGTGGGTGAGTAACACACACATACACAAAAACCCTTTTCCTACCTTCCATTCTGTCTTTCAGTGATTAACTTCTATTCCCCTTCTTAGCAATTTGTTACCAACTTCGCCAAACCACGTGCCTACTGGCTCGGTCTAACAGACCAGAACACAGGGGAGTGGAGATGGGCGGATGACACTCCTTACACCATGAATAAAGCGTGAGTTGAATATATAGAGAACAGGATATTCTGTTCTCTTTATAACATAAAAGTTCTCTAACGTGTGCCATTGCTTTGGTAGTGTATCCATTAAATGAACTACAATCGAAAGCACAATGCAGTTTTTTCCACATTTTGTAAATTTTAAAGTTAAATTCATCAATCTAGTGAACTTTGGGAGGTCAGAATTAAGAGCTCCAACCCATGTTCAGTGTGCAAATCAAACAAAGAAAAAAAAAGATTGGTGAATTGACTTGTACCTGAACTTTAAAGGTGACTATAGTGTCTCTGAGTATAGTTGTTCCTGAGTCTCTCCATAAGGCTGCACTTCTGAGTTATTTCTGAGATATTGGATGAGTGAGATTATTCGCGTGTTTTGTTATTGTATCCGAAGCTCGTGTAAAGGATCGGCCTCTTCTGTAAGGGGAGCAGCAGCTCATTTGCATTTAAAGGGACACACAAAAACAGTGCGTTTTTGCTCACACGCAAAAAGGGGCAAATTTGACTTGCTATAATAAATGGGGGACACCATAGATTTATATTGCATCGAGTGAAAAGGTGCATAATATGTCACCTTTAAAGGGTCCGGCTAGCGCGTTTACATTGAGGCTTCTGTCGGTTAATGAAGATTTGACGGATAAACTCGTGAGTCAATTAGAATCTTTTCGTGTCAAAACTGTGATAAGTTTTGACACGAGGTGTTCATACACAGAGGTGCTTCTGTAATTTGCTGTGTGAACTGGACATTTCGAGACTCACACCTGCAAGTAAATGCGGTTGTCAAAAAATTGACAGTGTGAATGTAGCCTTAAACACTTTCTGATTGGCCATTGCCAGTCGGTGTATGAATGAGTGAGTGAATGGGTGAATGTGAGGCAATATGTAAAATGCTTTGGTGGCCATTGGGTCTGTGAAAGCGCTATATAAATGCAGTAGAGCATTTACCATTACCATTTACCATTGCGTTCACACGCTCAATAGATAGGCTTATGTCTGTGATTGGTATCGTCACATTTTTTAAATTTCAATACTGACTTGGTGCTAAAAGGATACCGTTAGTAACAAATTTTAGATTGTATTTTTGCAGACAATGGAGAACTGGGCAGCCAGATGATTGGACTGAACACGGCTTGGGAGAGGAAGGAGAGGAAGGAGAGGACTGTGGGCAAATTGATTCGAATGGGGAGCTTAATGACATCCACTGTTCTTCCAAATTGAAGTATATATGTGAAAAGAGAAATTCAGACTCCAAATAGCTGCAGCAAAGTGTGGTCAAAATTGAATAAATACAATTTACCCTGCGCAAATATGCCTTTTTTTGAGTGTATTGAGTTTTTGGGAGTGGGGTGGGATTAGTCCTGAAATTGTTTTTCCTTGTCTGTGTAAATTACAAATCACATTAATGATGTGTTTATCAATGTTGTGGTGTAGTTACTAATATGACTAAATTGATATCTCATTCTACCAAATTAACCCTTCACACTTACATGTTCAACAGTTAACAAATTCACACTGATAAACTGTATATAAAACACTTATAATAATCATAAATAAAATAACTTGTAATAAAATAACTTGTCTTCCTGTCATGCAGTAGAAAAGATGTGAATATTGTGATTAAAATAAATAATTATTTTAAAATACTTCAAAATGTGTCATTATTTGAAATGATTATTGTGTGATTTTTTTTTTGTTGTTGCACAGAAGCAGTAAGATGAAGCTCATCTCTCTTTTTTTCCCACGTAAAATTTTATTTATTACTAGAACACCAATTGAACCTTACTGACATGGAGGGCAAAAGTTATAATCACTTAGCAAATCCATGTGCATGTGCAACGCGCAGCTCTACAGAGATCTGTTATAGCGAGGAGCCACGTGCCAGCGCCCAGGAGGATGCAACGCCTCTCGTGGACCTGAGCGGCAGGGCACACCTTGTGCTTGGTAAGCCAAGGCGATGGCATCCACTATCCAGTGGGCCATCCTCTGCTTGGAGAGCCTTTCCCTTCTGCTGGCCTCCGTAACACACAAAGAGCTGGTCTGAGGTCCTGAGACTTTGAGTTCTGTCCACATACAAACGCAGAGCGTGAACGGGACAGAGCAAAGCCAGGGCTGGGTCTGCCTCCTCCATGGGCAGCGCTTGCAGGTTCACCACCTGGTCCCTGAAGGGAGTGGTAGAAGCCTTGGGGTCTCAGTACAACATGGTTGTCACCCGGCCCGAACTCTAGGCAATGAAAATGTCTGCAGGTCTCCTACCCTCTTGACAGAGGCCAGTGCAACCAGCAGCAAAGTCTACATGGAAAGAAGCTTTAAGTTTACTGATTGCAAAGGCTCAAAGGGAGAATCCTGAAGTGCTCGAAGCACCAGGGAAAGGTCCCAAGATGGTATGGAGGGGGGTCGAGGAGGATTTAACCGTCTCGCCCCCCTAAGAAACCTGACGACCAGGTCGTGCTTTCCTGCTGTTTTGCAATCTATCCACACGAGCCTGATCCTATACGCGGATTTCACGCAGCCGTTATTTTGAAATCGAAAGCGAGGCTCCGGAGGGAAGAAAACCGGAAGTGTCGCCATTAATCACAGGAGAGTCGCGAATGCGATGGCGTATTGTTGTGTTTAATGTAGAAATTAGTTATTCTAATTAGTATCTTTCATACGTTAGACTATATACAGTGAAATTCATTTATAAATACTTTTTTTTTTTTATAAATAATTCAGAAAGTAAAAAAAGAAGCAGGAACGAACTATACATATCCTATACTGGATATTAACATCCAATAGTGTAAATCGTGACAGCAGCTTCCAGGTTGGTCATCCGAGGCATTGTTGTGTATCTTTACTTCCGGGGTTCTTCCCACCGGAGCCTCACTTTCGATTTCAAAATGGCGGCTGCATGAAATCAGCGTATAGGCGGCCCGGGAAAGCATGACCATGATATCATCTCCGGGTCCGACTCGGGTACTGCTGGCACACCCTCCGAGGCAGCGATCGACATCTGATCATCGCGGTGAGCACCAAAGAAAATGACTGGTACACACCTCGAGGATGGTCCAGCACGTTCCGTCGGTGGCTCCACTGGCTGCGGAGCGTGAGAGGGATGAGGGTTCCTAGGGGGTTGGTTCCCTGAAGGAAGCGCGCTCACTGTAATCCTCAGGTCTTCCACGTCACTGCCTGAAGCTCTCGGGAGGGTTCCTTTGCAGGAACGAGAGTCTCGACCGAAGCTCGAAGTTTGCTCTTGAGACAAAACAAAAAACAGAAGACAGAAGAGAGAGAGAGAAGACCGCTCGCACTGCTGTGCTGTAACGCCCACACCAAAGTGGAGAGGTCCTGAAGAGGCTCGTCGGTTTCACAGACCTGATTTGTATCAGGTTGTATTGTACCTTCTGCTCATTATATACCCGTGCTGTGAGGCTGAACAGCTGATGCAAATGATTGCACGCCAATGTGCATTGGCTCGTTTAGTTTCACTCGAAGTAGATTGGCCTCTCTAGCGAGATTCCTATTCATAGGGAACTAGACATGCTGTGGGTAAGTTGCAAGTTTTGAGCAGTCGGAGAATTATCAGTTAAAAGTGTCCAAAACACATAAATAACTGCTTTATTGTGGATTTATCCTGCAATGAACTTGTTAGGCAACTTTTGATATGTGCTTGGCGTCGAGTGTTATTTTATAGAGAGTTATTTTGACTTTGTATTACGAGGCACAATCGTAATTAATCTGTGCATTGTCTTGTGTTTTATGTAGAACTGATTCATTCTCTATGAAGTGAAACCCCTAGTTCCACGTTTTATAACTCCATTGTGCAGGTAATGTGTATAAAAAATGTTATGTGTTTAATGGATTAATTGTTTTATTTATGTAGTATTGTGCATGTTCCCCACTAGGTGGGGATGTTTCCCTTCACATTTAGTTGTTCAACATTTCATTGAGTTGATTTGTGATTAATTCACTGAAAATGTATTATAATTGTAAATCTGCAAAATTGTTACATTAATTTAAAAAGATTAAAAAGAAAGAGTACTGTTTTTAAATAAACAGAAGCAAAGATAATGAGACATGCTGTGGAACTGATTCATTCTCTATGAAGTGAAGTTTTATATCTCCAATGCGCAGCTACACTCGGCAGAAAGACCGCCCAGGCAAGACCGTCACACATGGAAAACATTTCGCTAGGTAAAGAGAAATTAGTATAATTTTTGTATTGGTGGATCAACCAAAAGCAAAGTAGCCTATCATTTCTTTGCACATGATGTATGTGATGAGTCTTCTGCACTTACCTGAGAAACCCAGTGAAGGAGCTTCGCACATTTAATGCTTCACACGTCCTGCATCTGTGGCCTCTGTGTAAATTAAATAACAGATTTGCAGTTATGTTATTTATTTATTTTTTTTGCAGACAATTTTTTTCAAAGAAACTTGCATTCAAGGTATCACTTATAGCCTACATTCCCTGGGTGGAAAAGGAAAAATAAAAAGCTGATGCAGCACTAAACAGCTGACAAGTGCAGTGTACTCAAACATTGAGATATATTCTCTTGACCTCCGTATTTTTTTATACATTTCATTGTTCTGGACTATTCTCTGGTATAATAATGTATCCAGACAACGCCTCTCCCATGGCCTCAGTAAATCACATAGGGATTTTTTTTGTAGGGAACTACTCTTTCATGAAGTAAATTATAAGACATATAACTCATGTAACACTTAATTTAATATTTGTAAAATGTAGTGCATTTAATACAAGGCCTGAGCCTTTACATAATTTATTGAAATACTGTTTGTGTTTTAGTTTTCAATTAATTAATAAGTTAATTAACTCACTTAAAAAAAATAATCTAATTTACAATTTTTAAAAACGTCTGAAATATAAATTAACCGAACCATGCCATCTTTCAGCATATAAAATGTAAAAGATGCTTTGCTAACGGTTGTGCTCGAGTAACGTAACGTTAACGCTAGCGCTGAACTAATGTCGATATTTAAATCGTCAAATATGAACTCATAAAGCATCGATATAGATTAGCCCAACATTATTAACTTTTTGTCTCGGTAACAGCAGCATTCAGTCATCTAATTCAAAAATGATGATGCGACCACAAATACAAACGTAAGGTAACAGTTAGGCTAAGTTAATTTTTCCGATTCGTCAGACTTCTAATAAAATTATTAAAACGTTGTCATTCACAATCTGCATATACCTACTATCAATCTGTTTTGAGGTGTTTTGTGTATTTTTGCACATTACATACCCGTGGAAGGAAAACTTCAGGAGAAATCGCACTTGCTCTTAAATTAATTGACGAACTGATTTTGATGCGCATGCGCAGTTAGCTTCAGTAGCATCACCATTGAGCTGTACGGATAAAGCCCAATCCGCCTAGAAAAAGTCGCATTTATGACAAAAGGACCTTAATTATGACTCATTATATCTTTTTAATCTAATAATAATTACGTTTTATGTCAATTATGACACAGTAAGCCATAATTATGACCAAAGCATGATTTATTTATTATGTGGCGGAAATTATCTCCAATAGAGCACACACTTAGGCAACTTTGAAATAAATAAACCCCTTTAATCAAAACCAGAGGTCTTCCTGTACCAAAATGTTCATTTTGACCATGCTAGTTCTGGGTAAATGGTGAAGGGTGAAAGTTTAAACAAGAGTCAGACAAACCACAGTGAACCAGTGAAAACAGATGATGCTGAAAACACTGAGCAAGCAGTTTTAATTAGTCATTTAGCTGTGTCATGAGTCAGGTTTTTCTTCCCTTTTGATTCTCTCACACACACACGCGCGCACGCGCGCGCACACACACACTTTATTTGCTCGTATGGAATATGAACGGAAGACGACATTTAGCAAAGGTTTGCTATGATACTAAATTGTATTTGATACAGAAAGATGTCTTTATGTTGTATATGAGAAAGAGTTTTAGTTAGTTGTACAATACCTTCAATGCCTTGTAACACTTTATACTCACTCTAAGTAAGAAAGGTACGAGAGGCTGTGCTGTATTATTGTGAATAAGTCACGGCTGAAGGGCGTTGTAAGGCACAACGTATATACTTTAGGCTATATGATGAACCTTCAAATTCTATTCAAAACAGAATTATTATAGCATTTGATTCATTATTTGAATGTACGTGAACTATTGAACTGAACATTGAGGCTAATGTTTGTTAATGACTGAACTGTGAACATTTTGAACAAAGATATGGAGCCCCTGCAATGGTGATTGAAAAAAAAATTAGATGGAAGGGAAAAAAATATTGCCACATTCCCCCCAAAAACATTGCATTTGCACACAAAACCTTTTCGTTGCAAAACTAATTCATTTTAAGCTTTGGAGTTCATCCTACAACAACTGAATGGATGCAGGCGTGAAGTGTTTCGTAAAATACTTTCCTGATCATATTGCACATAAAATTCACATTTATGCATTTGACAGATTCCCTTATCCACATTGCATTCAAGATATACATTTTTATCAGTTCTTGCTTTCTTCTGGGAATTGAACCCATGACCTTGGTGTTGCTGTGCCGTGAACTACGGAACAAGAAGGCTGGCTTTAAAGAAATAAAAAAAAAAGTAGTATGTTATCTCTCATGGTGTGTTGTTTTCTGAAGGTCGTCCTTGTAGCAGAAACACGGGCATCTTTGTGCTTCTAGGAACAGTCTGCATTATTTTTTTCATCATCATGACTTCTGTCATCGGTGAGTGGTTAACATCATACTTTGAAAGTGTTGCGTTGTAAAATATTTGCATTTTAAAAAGTAATGCAAAAAAAGTATACATAATAGTGGTATGCATGTTTACAGCCTTTACATTATGCGGATTACAAAAATAAATAAATGTTTTTGCTCAGTTTTTCATCAACAAAGAACATTCTCAGTGCTGGAGAGTTGGATGAACATTCATAGTTCCAATCAAACTTCAGCCAAAACTCACGAACAGAATATTGAGACCTTGATGAGTTCAATCACATCCAAACAAGAGGAAAACCAACAAAAGCTGGGTGAGATTTCAATTTCTTATTATGGTCTGTACATTTAAATACTCCGAAACCAACACATGTGTCAGGATTATGTTGTGTTTTTGTGTTAGTTTTAGTGTGTTTGTTTCATGTGATTCAGTTCAGTTTAGTCTTAAGGTCCTCGCACACTGATTTCAAAATTCTAGTCCGAAACTTTCATCCGTCATAAAATATTCACCAAATGACGAATACGAAAAAATACATATGACAATTTCGGACTTAGGACCTTAGGGTAGGCCTACGTTTACACAACAACAATATAATAATTAAAACCGAGAAGTCCTTTGAGTTTTCTGAGTCGACACCATTGTAGAAACGATCCCCATTCACAGTGATCTGTGAAAATGACTAAAAACGTATCGGTTACCTAACGTAACCTCGGTTCTCTCTAGAAGAGGGGACGAGTATTGCGCAAGTTAGCTTACGCTACGAGAAAGATTCATCTTCTCGAGATATTGAAGCCAAAAATTATCCTTAATTTTGTATTCATTAGTCAACGCAGTGCAGCAGCTGCCAGACCTAGAGCGGGCTATCTAGCGAGCTCATAGGCTGTCCTGCGGCAAATGCAACAGCCTACCAGTGAGCCCGGCGTGACGTCACGTCCAATGAAGGACGCTCGCGCCCTCATCGCGTCACAGCCCGCCAGAATGGGCGTGGCTTAGCGTATATAAGCGGGGCTCGGAGGCTGATTCCCTGATTTTCATCGACTGAAGCGAAAGTTGCTCGTGGCGCGAGCACGGTCGGTTTACGCAATACTCGTTCCCTCTTCTAGAGAGAACCGAGGTTACGTTAGGTAACCGATACGTTCTCTTACGAGAGGTTCTCTCGTATTGCGTAAGTTAGCTTACGCTCCGGGAACTCGATCCTTGTCAGCGCCGTGCACGCCAAGCATCTACTTCATGAGTCCCAGGGGTTTCCCGGGGAACCCAGATAGGCAGAAAAAAGGTGGCCAGCAACGCGGGCCACCACATGTATACAAACACTCATAGGCAATGCAGAGCGGCGGCGCCGGTCTGTATAAGCATACAGCATATACCCAATATAGTGCAGCTCAACCAGGCGAGCTAAGTCACGTGAGAGTAGCCTGTGCACAATCAGATTTGAACAGAACATACATCTCACTATACTGACAGAAGTTTAGCCTGCAGCGCGGGAACTTCTAGGTTATAAAACCTGACAAAGGTGGATGGGGAGGACCAGCTCGCCGCCACACATATGTCCTGAATAGAAATCCCACCGGACCACGCCCACGACGAGGCCATGCCTCTAGTGGAATGAGCCCTGATGCCCAGGGGGCATTGCAGACCTTTCGACGCATAAGCAGCTGCTATAGAGTCCAATTTCCATTTGGACAGGCTTTGTTTCGAGGCGGCGAGACCCTTGGTGCGCCCTCCAAACAAAGTGAAAAGCTGCTCCGAGCGCCTGAAAGGGGCGGAGCGTGCAGTGTAAACCCTCAGCGCTCTGACTGGGCAGAGGAGATTAACATCACCCTCGCTATCGGGTGCTGGCAGAGCCGATAGAAAGATGACCTGCGCTCTGAAGGGAGTGCCAATCACCTTTGGGACATAGCCATGTCTGGGTTTGAGGATGACTTTAGAGTCATTCGGCCTGAACTCGAGACACGTAGCGCTGACAGACAATGCGTGTAAATCCCCCACACGTTTGACTGATGACAGTGCAGTCAGAAAAACGGTTTTGAGTGATAGATACTTCAGATATTTTCTATTCAGATACTTCACTGATTCTAACGGTTCAAAGGGAAAAACTTTCAGGGCCTCAAGGACCAAAGAAAGATCCCACGTAGGAACATAAACTTTAAGCGTGGATGGGGACCTTCCCTTATCCAACAGCTCTTGAAGGAAGACCATTTAGACGCGTAAAGCTTTCTAGTAGAGGGAGCTCTAGATTGTGCTATAAGGAGCACTGAGTGGCTCGTTTCCCTGATTCTCTTGATTACCTGTGGCAACAGTGAGACCGGAGGGAAAGCATACAATGCCACGCAAAAAAAGTTTTAAGTTGAAAACGCTGTCGTGTAAACAGCTCCTCAATTACATCCCAGTTTGTCTCCTTGGTTACTGATTATGTTCAGCTATCTGTCATTAAGTTTCCCATTTATACTCCATTTCTGTCATTAAGTTTCCCATTTATACTCCATTTCATTCAGTTCATTGTCGGTTCTCGTCTGTAGTGTGAGTAGTTTATGTGATCGTTCTCTGTGTCATCTATGTATTATCTTAACGTTTACTAAAGAAAGTTTGCATTGATCTTAATAATTAATAATAATTCATTACATTTATACATTTATCTTCATCATCTTCTTTCTGTGAACTACAACATCTGTTGCTGACTGTGTATTTCTGACTGTAATAGCAGGACTTGTTTTACTTCTTTTTCACAGAGCGCCAGCAAGGTCTGTCACACACTGAAGTGAAGAGTTGGATGAACAGTTTGAGTTCTGCTGTATCAGCGCTGACATCCAAACTGAATGATGCAGGTCTGCAAATCTGATCATTTAAAGGAGACAACTATGAGAAATACTTTCAAGAGCAAACTTTGTTGATCGTTTATCAATCATATATATATATATATATATATATATATATATATATATATTTCCTTTCACAGTTGGCAACCAGGTGCAGAAACAGAATGAAACACAAAAAATATTAGACCATTTAAAAACCGCTGTTACTTCTCTACAGTCTGATCTACAAAACAAGCAAAATGCTACTTTTTACTTTGGTAAGACAGAGACAAAATTAATATGAATTTTACATTTAATAAAGTTATTTCATGAGTTAATAAGACCTTGTAGTGAACATGTAATTTTATTGTTATGCTCTCTTTTAAAATATCTCATTTAACATTAACTGTATCTAGTTGTGATACTTTGGGCCACATTCAAATCTCAGCATGTTTTCTTATTGGCGATATTAACACTGAATATATTTCCAAGAATTTCAATTGCAAGGAATGATATAGGGGAAAATATTAATATTCAAAGTTCGATGAAGTGCATAAAGTACAAAAAGAGGCTAGCATGAACTATCAATGAACAATACTTCTAAAGCATTTATTAATCTTAGTTAATATTAATCATTGTTAACATTGGCTAACTAATGTTAACAGTAGTTAATTCACTGTGAACTAACATGAATATTAATATTTTTATTAAGCAACACTTAAGGTAATGTAAGCGATTTCTGAGAAACGCTGCTAAAAGTAGATCATACAGAGAACCACAACACACTTGTAGGGGGTGTGTCCACTCATGATGGGCAAGAGAGAGTGAGCCAATCAGCAGTAGGGGGTGTGTCCACTCATAATGGGGAGGAGTGAGCCAATCAGCAGTAGGGGATGTGTCCACTCATAATGGGGGAGGACAGAGTGAGCCAATCAGCAGTAGGGGGTGTGTCCACTCATAATGGGGAGGAGAGAGTGAGCCAATCAGCAGTAGGGGGTGTGCCCACTCATAATGGGGAGGAGAGAGTGAGCCAATCAGCAGTAGGGGGTGTGTCCACTCATAATGGGGGAGGACAGAGTGAGCCAATCAGCAGTAGGGGGTGTGTCCACTCATAATGGGGAAGAGAGAGCGATCCAATCAGCAGTAGGGGATGTGTCCACTCATAATGGGGAAGAGAGAGCGATCCAATCAGCAGTAGGGGGTGTGTCCACTCATAATGGGGGAGGAGAGAGAGAGGAGGGGGATTTGAATAAAGACTGTAGACAGAGACTTGGCTGAGAGACATTAAAAAAGAGAAAAACTGGAAAATCATAGTATACTAATGTATACATACATAGTATACTAAGTTGTCTAAGAGAAAACTGATATGAGCAGATGTTGATAATGTATTTTTATACTTTCCCTTTCACTTAGCCATTATTGCTACGCTCACAGTGATCTTGCTGATCCAGTATATTGTATTTATGGCTTTTGTCTCGTGTTTAAGAGTCTCTGTCGAGCTCAATGAGTGTCCTGAAGAGTTCAGTGTCAGATCTCACTTCATCTGTCGCATCGCTTTCTTCTCAACTATCAGTCACCAGTGAGTAGACACTACACTACATGTGCAATACAGCCCTCCATCACACTACAAACAGGGAGTGAATTATGGAGTGGGGTGTTTGAAACACCCAAAGGACACCAAAACTAAAGTATTTAGCAGCAAGTCAAAAGGTCATTCTACTATTGCATAAGTCTACTATATTCAACAACTAAATGCAACATCTACTTCTTCTCCACAGTGCGGCAGCAGGATATGACGAGTTTGAATGACAGTTTGAATTCTGCAATATCGATATTGACATCCACACTGAATGATGCAGGTGTTTAAATCATTTAATAATCTCACATATTATTTATTATTATCTGTGTATTGAGGAAGATAATTATTTTAACTCCAACCATTTTTCTCCCAGTTAAAACGCAGGACCAGAAACAGACTGAAACCGAACGATCGCTGGACAGTTTGAAGTCCTCCATACAGTCTGATCAACAGAGCAAACAGCGTGACTTCGGTGAGTCGGAAACATTAAAAAAAGTTATAGGCTTGCATAATATAATTCAAGCCCATCTCAATAAAAACATCACTGAAACAACATAGCTGAGATATCATATTTATGGCTTTTGTCTCATGTTTAAGAGTCTCTGTCGAGCTCAATGAGTGTCCTGAAGAGTTCAGTGTCAGATCTCACTTCATCTGTCGCATCGCTTTCTTCTCAACTATCAGTCACCAGTGAGTAGACACTACACTACATGTGCAATACGGCACTCCATCACACTACAAACAGGGAGTGAATTATGGAGTGGGGTGTTTGAAACACCCAAAGGACACCAAAACTAAAGTATTTTGCAGCAAGTCAAAAGGTCATTCTACTATTTAGGGATATTGGCCGATAAATGGTAATTTTTTTTATATTATCGTTAACAATCCCACTGCGCAATGTGACGTCTTTTCTATATAATTTTTGGATGTCCAATTTCGGTCCACTGAAGGGGTTGTTTTGTAATGCCAGGCGATGTCTACCGGGCATCAAATGTTGACGTCTGTAGGACCTCCGTGTAAGGGCTAGTTATAGTCTAAATGTGGTCGTTTGTGGACGTCTTTTCAACATGAAATTTATAAAAATTTTAGACTTCGTTTTTATACAACTTCTATAACTGTAGTCCCATGTTTCAAAAGGGTGGAGGACATGTTTTCTGTACCATGTATGATTGGCAGACGCTTTTATCCAAAGTAACTTTCATTGCATTACACATTTACATTCCTATCAGTTCTTGCTTTCCCTGGGAATCGAACCCATGATCTTGGCGTTGCAAGCGCCAACGCTCTACTGTTCGAGCTACAGCATTACACCTTTTTGGAAAATTATCTTAAATAATTATGAATAATCTGTATTCATAGTAATCATGTTGATAACAACAATGTTGATACACTGTAAAAATGCATTTTGATGATTTGTTATCACAACTTTTTACATTTTGTCAAATCAACTTAGATAATTAATGTAGTTCAGATAACATAATATTTTGATTTTCTATTTATTAAACCAATCTCCTTTGTTGTATTAACTCAAATTTTTTATTTCAATGAACTCAAAATTTTAAGGCAACCAGGTAACTTACTTTTTTAAGTTAATCCAACTTTTTTTACAGTGTATTTGTAAATAAACAAAATATTACATATTAATCATGTAAATTTCCTGCACCTGTCATAGACGTCCAAATGAGGTACAAAAAAATTACCCAGTTCAAAGGTCAAATGTTGAACGTCAATATGATGTCCAAGTTGGGTCATGGTTGGACGTCCAAATAGTTTGGATGTAGATATCCAGAATTGCATGGACCGACGGACCCAATATAGACATGATCTGCACGTAAAGATATTAAAGATATTAAAATATTAAAGATGTTTACGATTACTGTAATATTAAAAATGTTAAGCTAAAAACAACATTGATGCATTATTAATTTTAATAATAAGTAATGCATAATACATTTTTGTTAGATGTTTTGGTAACACTTTACAATAAGGTCTCATTTGTTACAGAGAGCAGCCTTTGTTAATGTTAGTTAATAAAATAGCCGATTTGTGTTCATGTTAGTTCACAGTGCATTAACATATGTTAACAGATACAACTTTGGATCTTAAAAATGTCTTTGAAAATGTTGAGCTTAACATTAACTAAGATTAATAAATGCTGTAGAAGTATTGTTCATTTATTGTTGGTTCATGTTAACTAATGCTAACAAAATGAAACCTTATTATAAAGTGTTACCATTTTTTAATAAAGAAAGTTGGCCTTAGGAGTGTAAAATTAATTTTAAAAGTTAAGGAATCTTACACTGGTTCTAACTAGGTTACTGTAGTGTATATGTGTGATTTATGTTTGAAGTGTTTGGAACATGACTTTTAATGGAGAGCCTTTAGTATTCAGGCTATCAAAGTTTAGATTCATCTGCCAATATATCGGTTATCGGCACTCAAATGTAAAGAATTATTGGTTATCGGTATCGGGCAAAATGTTCATATCTGTGCATCCCTACTACTATTGCATATTCAACATCTAAATGCAACATCTACTTCTGTTCCACAGTGCGGCAGCAGGATATGACGAGTTTGAATGACAGTCTGAATTCTGCAGTATTGATGTTGACATCCACACTGAATGATGCAGGTGTTTAAATCATTTAATAATCTCACATATTTCTTATTATCTGTGTATTGAGGAAGATAATTATATTAACTCCAACCTTTTTCCTCCCAGTTAAAACGCAGGACCAGAGACAGACTGAAACCGAACGATCGCTGGACAGTTTGAAGTCCTCCATACAGTCTGATCAACAGAGCAAACAGCGTGACTTCGGTGAGTCGGAAACATAAAAAAAAAAGTTATAGGCTTGCATAATATAATTCAAGCCCGTCTCAATAAAAACATCACTGAAACTACATAGTAATCTTGCCGATAAATCATATTTATGTCTTTCATCTCGTGTTTAAGAGTCTCTGTCGAGCTCATTGAGTGTCCTGAAGAGTTCAGTGTCAGATCTCACTTCATCTGTCGCATCGCTGTCCTCTAAACAACAGATCTCTGGTGAGTTCAGTACAATATTGCAATAACTGCATTATGAATGTTTATACCATGGTCTGGGTGAATACTCGATTCTGATTGGCTGCAGGGTGTCCATTAAAAAGTGATAGAGGACACCTGGGCTGCGTTCACTGTCAGGTATTAATGGACGACGGCGAGGCGTGAACCGTCCGACATTAACCCTTACATAACTGAATCTATTGAATTGATCTCTTTTGTTAGGTATGATTTCAGTAATATATAATCATAATTGTTGATTTCAGTCTAACAAGGTCTGGTGTGTTTTCTTGTGTTCTAGAGGAGAGAGTCATGAACGCTCTGAAGGATCTGAAATCTAACATGAGGAACAAAACAGCAGGTACTGCATCCACACTCTTAAAAATAAAGCTTCCAAAAGAAGGTTTTCGCAGCGATTCCATAGAAGAAACATTTTTAGTTCCTCAAAGAACCTTTCAGTAAACTTTCTTAAAAGGCTCATTTGTAAAACATTGTAATGAAGAACCTTTTGTGGAATGGAAAGATTCTATGTTAAAGGTTCTTCGTGGAACCTTAGATGTCTATAAAGAACCTTTATATTTTAAGAGTGTAGCGTTACTTTAATATATTGGCCAAATTTCTTATCGAGCCGATAACGCTAACATTATAAATGGTCATATATCCCTAATTACTTTAATGATGTCTTTACTACCTTTCTGGGCCTTGAAAGTGGTAGTTGCATAGACTGTCAATGTAGATGTCAGATTTCATTAAAAAGATCTTCATCTGTGTTCTGAAGATGAACGAAAGTCTTATGGGTTTGGAATGACATGAGTGTGAGTTTTTAATGACCGGCCGGCCTGACCCTTTAAATCTGCTCTTATTTTGCATCTTTTCTCTCTCTCTAACACAGACGTCCCTGTAACCTGTAAACCTGGCTGGATATTGTACAAAAGCAGCTGTTTCTTGTTCTCCAATAATAAACTCAACTGGACTGAGGCACGAGATTACTGCAAAGCACAGGGCGCGTTACTCCTCAAAATAGAAGAGGACGACGAGGAGTGGGTGTGTAACGTTCATGGATCCGCATAGTATTTTGATTTTACTTTCTTTTCTTTTTTTAAAATCGGTTTCTATCTTCCCCCTAGGCATTTCTAAACAACCATACCATACCCGAGCACTACTGGGTCGGTCTAACGGATCAGGACACAGGCCAGTGGAGATGGGCGGACGACACTCCTTACACTATGAACATAGAGTGAGCCGATTCATTATTCACTTTGATTCACAAAAACATTTCTTAGCAAGCAGTTGAATCATATACCTAAATTTTGGCCTCAAGATGGCTTTACATTTACATGTTTATCCCTAAATATGACCTGATATCCACTTAATTTTGTAAGGCGTAAATGAGATATTTTCTGTGAAAGTGTGAGATTTCTGATTCATTCAATAGCCGCTAAATGTAAATGATGGTTGCGTCCAAAATCACTCTCTTGAGTAGGTATTTATTTTGAAGAGGAAAATACCTTGTGATTGCTAAAAAAGCATATATTTTTTATAGAATTAATGTGTGTAGTATTAATTTAATTAATTTATCGCAAAAAAGTTTTTACACTCGCATGAGGAGTTTTTTCAGGCAATTCGAAAAATAAATATTTTGCAAACTGCAATGGAAACAGTTTTTGCACATTTACAGTCACCTGATGTAGATGACGCGGTGTGTTTGGACAGAATACGAGACTAATAAGTTCTTTATTAAATTCATAAAAGACAAAAGAATTACAGGAATACTGGATTCTAAACCTCAAAAAAATGCCACAATCAAGATCTGAAAGCAGAAATGAGGAGAAACACCCAGAAACTCCTCATATGAGCCGCTCACAGTATAAGAGGCTTTCCTTAACATTAAAGCTTGGATAACACACACACGTCTCCTTCGATTAAAAATAATGACTAGTGCTGTGGCTGGGATATATAGAAACGGAGAAATAAGAAGGGTAAAGTCTGCACACTGAAAATAGCTGCTCCAAATGAATTTATTAACAGCACAATGTTTCGACTATCAGGTCTTCATTAGGCACCGGTACATTTATTTTGTACACAGTTTTTGGAAAGATTTGAACAAAAAAAATAATTTGCATCAATAATTGCAATAAATACATTTCTTACATATAGCCCCTTTAATCTTGTAGATGCTGATGTGATGTTTTGAGTAGGAAAGGAAGCAGTTATACTTCAGGATAATGTATTTCAGGCTTTTGCTTGTCAAGAAAATGCATCTTGCATTAAACAAAAATGTAATCTGTTTAAATATGTTGTTGGTAGTGCTGTTGGGATTAAATGCGTAGTATAAACTTTAGATCGGATGGGATGCCTTAAAGTTATTATATATGCAGATGCAATGGTGTGACATTTGTTGGTGTTCATTATTCACAGACGCTGGGCTCCCGGGCAGCCGGATGACTGGAAACAACATGGCCTGGGAGAAGAAGGAGAGGATTGTGGGCATTTTATATATACTGGGAAACTAAATGACAGCCACTGCTCCAGCAAAATGAGATTTATTTGCAGAGTGTAATTCTGAATCTGAAAAGAGCTGTGGTGAAGAGGCCTATGGAATTTTTTCATCAAATTCTGTTTGTTCCATTGTAATTTTTCTGGATTTCATTTTAATGGTTAAATTACATTTAAGTAATCAAAAAGCATGTCTAATTAATTTAAATCATTTAACAACAATTTATTAAAAGTTTTAACAAAAAATTACATGTTTAGGGCCTTATGAAATACGTTTTTTATTTGATCAAATGCTGTGTCTGGATTCCATTTTAATGGTTTGATTACATTTTAATAATCAAAAAGCATGTCTAATTAATTGAATTCATAAAAACAAATTAATAAATAATAATTCTATCAAATGAAGGCATAAAACATTTAATTCATCTTTTAATCATATAAAAAAATTGTCAAACAAAGTGCTGTACAACATGGAAGAGAATTTTTTGATTATTCCTTAAAAATTGTTTTAATAATAATTGATTATTATTGTACTGTTGGACAGGTTGCTATGAAGACTTTGGAGTTTCTGTGTGTTTGTGATATGACGATAGTTTTTCTCAAATTAAGTAGTAAAATGCGGATGAAGTGACTCAGAGAGGCTCTGGAGCTGAAGTTCATGCATTCATGTCCTCATACGGCGGCAGGGGGTGAAAACACAGAATCAAGACAAATTTCATGAAATACAGCATTATTTTAAAGAGGCTATATGACACCTGTGGCCAAAAAACAGAACTGCTCTTCCTTTGTGCTCGCTCTCGCAGCGCGCTCGTACGTGCACACTTCACAAGTCATCTGCTCCAAGGAGGTCAACATTATGTTTACAGAGGTAAGAACAGTCAAATACATATATTCCATTGCACTGCTTGCGAGTGTAGGCTACTTGCTGACTAGCGGTGGTGGCAGAGTGATCTGAAACGTTTAACATGAACGCGCTCGACGTCACATCCGCAGACAGCGCGGGAAAAATCCGACCCGACAGAAAATAGGAAAAATAGAATACAGGCTTATAGGTGCACCCACTGTGAGCGGACAAGGTGTCAGTATGCTCACCAGGAGATGTTTGAGTCATAAATGGTCAAATAAAAAGGCTATTGTTACGTTTATTTTGGGGAAAAAGCTGCATATAGCCCCTTTAACGCTTGGTTCCCAAAGGAAGATGAAGACAACGAAGATACAAATAATACGAGGATTTATTTCGAAAACGATTACTAGCCAACATACGAAACAGTGTGCATCAAACACAAACAATAACCATCAAAGAACACTAAACAGAGAGGAACTTAAATACACGGATGAATTAGGGAAGACAAGGTGACAACAGCTGAACACTGTGAGTGATGACGATGATGATCGCTGGCAGGTGCGGGTAATGGAGTGAGTGCAGGTGTGAGCCGGAGAGGATGATGGGACATATAGTGCAGACAGTGACTAACAGATGACAGTGACGGTGACAATTATACAGTAAATTATTTTTTAATGTCTGGGTTCCGCGATTGCGTCAGCGTTTCCCGTGTCACAGGGCCCTACAACAGGTGCCATCAAAATGACAACATTTGAAATACTTTATAGGTCGGTGCTTTGAACAGTATTAGACGTATTACATTGTGTAAAGACAGCGAAAACAAACCCTTTATTTATTTTATTTTTTGATTTTCAAACACCATGGTGCCCAGCCCTCATGGGCTTATTAGACACTACAGTAATAATTTCACAAATATCTCCAAATAGCCACGTGACATAACACAGAACCCAACATAGCATAACTAAACTACTTAAAAATTATACAAATTGCTTGTTCAATAACCATTTAAATTCAAATAAAAAATATAGTAGTTGTCTGCTTTTCTGTTGTCCTGGTCTCGAGGGCCCAATCTCAGGAAACCTCAAGCTCTGTTGGAGGGATACTATGATATTTCTCCAGTATTCAGATTAGAGGTTTAGAAATATGAGTATTACCCCCAGATTCAGACTTATTGTCCCATTTTAGAGAAACTATGATTGCAGTAATATGCCAGAGCACTATCCACATATACAGTATGTAGGCTACATATCAAATCGAGTATTACATCCATATAATTATTTATTATAAACAATAAAATTGTCCAAAGCACACATTAAACTACCAGACTCTTTATTTATAGAGTAAATATACATTCCTGTAGAGTTATTAGGACATTAATACCGCACCAGTTTCTGATAAATTCTTAGTGTGTTATATTAATATAATTACTATATACTTTAAGGCCGTCTCAATCGAACCAATGGCGGTATTCGATTAGACGTGAAGGTCTTTTCTCATGGCAAAGGGATTTTTTTATTAAATGCAATACATTTTCTCATGTATTAACTCGTTATTTCATCTGACTCCATAAAATGAAAAGGTTTTAATGATATCTGTGCATCATTAAATGTGAGCGAATGTTTGACTATTCTTTTTAACTCTTTAATGACAATGTCAAAGTCAGTTAATATCAAATATAACAATTTATTATGTCAGGTAAATGTATCAAGCCAATTTCATAATCAGTTCAAAGATAATCAATACAATAACATCAAATGCTCTGGAATAAAGAGAAGAGATGCAAACCCAACATTTTAAGAAATACATGAGACTGAGAGTCTTGGCGACTCTTACAATACATATAGTATTTATTAATATTTTTAATTAATTTGTACATATTTTTCCTCCGTTTTAATCTTATTAGGCCTATGTGTTATTACTTTTGTTGTATTTTTGTCAGTTAAAATTTTTTTTTTTTTTTTTTCTGTTTTATTTTATACATTTATTTATAAATTATTTATAAATAATTAATTTTAGTACTTAAACTTGAAATGTCTTGGCTACTAACTGAAATATTTATTTTACAATGGCTTTTTTATATTTTATTTAGTTAACATAAATGATTTTAACAGTTTTAGTTGGTCAAATTCATGATGTCAAAACTTTAAAACTTTTATTAAACCTTTGTACTGTTCAAAGATGAAATATTTTGCAAAACTAGGCCAAGTTGTCATTAAGTTTAAGTTCATTGGTGTTTTGTCATACTGCTATATACCCTATGAAAGCTGAAGATTAATGTGCATTTGTTTAATGTTTTATTCATAATGTGCATGTGTTTAATGTTTTATTCATAAGTGTTGTGTAAAAGGTAGGCCTATTAAGTTATACAATTAAATTGAAAGATGGGCTTTAATATTTCTCATTATGTCTATGGACAGTGATCGCAGTGTTTTGTTTCTAAAGATTTAAATTATTTTTAATGAATCCATCAATAGCAAGAGGCTAAAAATCTGATTCAAAGGAGATGTAATCTGTAACAAGAACTGTAACACGTCTGTATTTCTGATAATCCCAGACTGCTATTACACTGATTTTATCTCTCACATGAGTGATGCATGTTTTAGTTGCTGTGTCAATTGTTTTATTTTCGTTTTTGAGTTTGAAGCTCCTGAAACGGAGGATGAAGATGATATTTACCTTCAATCAGTGGAAACGAATCACACCGAAAGTGTTTTTGTGTTTGAAACGTCCTTGATGGCCGTGCCCTCTTAAAACTAGCCAGATCAGATCAAACTGGTTTTGGATCTACTGAATGGGGTGACATTCTCAAACGCATACGTGGCTTAATATTCTAAAACAATAACCAGTCAAAACGAATTTCTCATGTCAAAAACACTAGGTCTATAGTCCTAAGACAATGGCATCGTACTGCAAGTGCAAAGACAATTTTTTTTACGTTACACTCCTAAAAATAAAAATTACAAAAGGTTGTTTTCGCAGCGATACCACAGAAGAACCATTTTTGTTTTCCCAGGAGGACATTACGGTGATCTGTTCTTAAAAGAACCATTTTTTCCCTCTGTGTAAAGAACTTTTTCAAAAGCTAAAGAACCTTTTTCCACTATTAAGAACCTACTGTGGAATGGAAACGTTACATAAATGTTAAAAGTTCTTCATGAAACCATAGATGCCATTAAGAACATTTATGTTTAAGAGTGTAAGCGATTTCTCCCCCATATAAAGCCATTAAAAAAAATGCTTATTAAAGCAGATTAGTCTAGCTATATGAAGGCAATGCGTTCAATTTCACGTTAAGCGCTTTATTTATAATGGTTTTCCATGGGAAACGGCTTAGTGTCAAACTTTGCATGTTGCCTTGATATTTTGGGTTTATCTGCTTGCCTGTACATACATGTTTTATTAATAATTTCTATCCTGAATCAATTCAAAACCATGGTCAATGCATTAAGCTGCATTTTCTTTATAATGGTTTTCTATTGGAAACTCTTAACATTCAATTTAGCGAGTGTGTTTATAATCTAGGCATATCTGCTTGCCTGTATATATGCATCATCATACTGAACTATATGTATGAAATACTTTCTAGAATATCTAGAATTCTATAAAATAAGAAAAAGCATTGCCACCCAATCTGCAAACTCAGCATTTGGTAGACTATCCCAGTGTAACAAATATTTTAATTAAATGATAATGTTAATGTTTGTTAAAAAAAAACAATCATAAATGAAATAAATATCACAACATTATTAATTTAAAGTATGCAAGCACCCTTATGCAATAATGTTTCATGTTTTAATGTGTCTGAAGCCTTTTCTCAGTAAAAAGAGCCTTATAAACATGTTCAATCAGATCAACCTGTTGTCTGCCACAAAAACTCAAATAAAAGGAGAGGTTGCATAACTAATTGCAAGGTTTATTCAATTAAATTATTGTGTCATTTATCATTCACAACCTCACCCGTATGATTATGTCTGGACTTGCAGTGTATTTTCAGAGTCGTATAAAGAGCATCTTCTGTCCGCATGTCAACATTACAGATGTGTGTTGATACAGGGTTGTTGGTGAAGACTCGGATTTACAGGAATAGTAAGTATATATTTTAAAACTTAAATTAAATAATGTCTTTTCACCGATAGAAAGGCAATTAAAAGGTTTCATGGCATTATAAATTACATGTGATAATTGTAGTGTGAACGAATACAGTATTTATAATCCGCTCTTAAACCATTTCAAACATGGTTAATAGCAGTGAGTAAAACTGCACCATCATAGTCAAAAATACTTTGAGGTATTCCTATTTATTTCAGTGGTAAAGTTTTCAATTTTTTATGCATCACAATCTTTAAAATGTTAAATATAATAATTGTACGTTTTGATATAATTTAAGTTGAAAGGATTTATACAGCCAAGTTGACTGTACGTAAATATTTAAGGCAGCAACTTTTTTTTACAGTGCTGCTATTCTGATTCATACATTTCATTTATTTATTCTGACTCCAATCGAGTAAAAACTATGATGATTTAAGTTACTACTTTTTGTTGATTGCGTTGAAAGAAGAGAAGCAATACTGTGTTTAAAAAATTATTTTGGTAAATTCACCATAATTTACAGTGTTTTAATGCAAGGATGGCATTTGCTGGAGGAGACTTTACAAAGTGCTTGACTCATGCATTGTCAATACAAGATCTTGACCAAAAATGTATATACGTCTTGATGGCGCATCACAAAGACTTTTAATGAATTTAAGTTCTGGACTCAAGAGGAGCCAATTCATGAATGATTCTTCATGCTCTTCGCAACCATCCTTTCACAATCTGTGCCAAATTAATCTTGGCTTTGTCATCCTGGAATATGGCCATGGTGTGTCTTCCTACATGGTTGTTTGTTTAAGAAATGAAAAGCTTCAGTTAGGGTTAGAAGAACTGCTGACAGACATAACATGCTAAAAACATAATCACTGCAATAATGATCCAATCATAGACTCTTAAGAATTTGCCGTTTTAAATCAAAACAGCGACTTTTTTGGGCCGGGCAGTGTGTGTGTGTGTGTGTGCATATATATATATATATATATATATATATATATATAGTATCTCAAATAACAGAAACTGACTTGCATGTGGACTCTATTGTTTTATAGATGAGTGCATCTAAACCCCAGGAAAGGTATGTAATCCTGCTCAGATTCATGGAAGCATTCAAATAAGTTTTGTACTAACAAATTACTTATAAAATAATTACTTACACAAAGTCTACAACAAACTGGACAACTATATTAGAATAAATGCAGACTTAAATGCATTCTCTCATAATTACTTGAAATCTAGAATATTAAATATCTGAATATATCAAATAAGTTCAGCACTGTTCTCTGTGTGTGTGTGTGTGTGTGTGTGTGTGTGTGTGTGTGTGTGTGTGTTTCTCTGCAGTGGTAAGGTGCGAATCGAACCCTCTCTGAATAAGAACGAGGAGGAGTTTGTAGCCCGAAGGAGAAACTCTGTTCTACAAAGCCTGAAGAAGCTTCAGATAAAGTGCAGTAAGGTAAAGCTTCTTATTTTATACTTTATATATCTGAGATGACCTGCGAATGGTGCATTAATTTCCCTTTCTTCAACAATGCCATTCATAGCAAGCAACCGTTAAAACAATGCTAAGGCAACACTAATGTTAATAGCATTGATTAAAAGTACAAGGTGACGTTAGTTCATTATCACTTTCGCACAGATAACTATGAAACTTACGAAGTTTTCAACTACACTTCAATGCTATGTCAACAAATTCCTGACTATTACAAATTTTCTATTACTACAGTAAAACACTGTAATGTATGACGAAATCCCCTTTTAAAAAAATTTTGCCTAAATTTTTTATCACTTCTTTTCTTTCAACACAATCAATAAAAAGTAGTATATTTCATGTGATTGCAAACACTTTTTGTTATACTGGTTGAAACTCTCTTCACATCCTGATAGCAATCAACAATAGAAGTGTTGTAAATATAAAAATAGTATATACAGTGAGGAAAATAAGTATTTGAAGAGCCTCACCTCACACCCAGATAAAAGCAACAGGTCACATACAATAGCCCTGCAATGCACATTTTCTCCAAGAAATGCATACATTCCACTACACATGCCATATTCCTGTTTTATAGACAGTTGTTGGCTGATCAACAGCCCGGCCACAGTCCGATGAGCTAGTGCCTCGAACCACAGTCCCAGAACCAAGACTCCAAAAAAATGTTCATTGAGAACGAACAAGTCCACACAGGAAACAGTCAAGTTCAAGCCGAAAAATAATTTCCATCCAGGCCGACTCCCCGCAAAAAAAAAATGTTCCAATGAAAGTCCCAAAGTGTTCACCCCAATAGTTTGTGAGGCCATTAAAACAGTCCATGTTCTCTCAGCCTAACAACCGTTTATCCTGTGTGAGTGCAACAGTCCTTTTTTTTTGGACTAATTAATTGCAATTACTTAAGGCAGTCAGTGAAGGTATGATGGCAATTTGGGTCATTACAGTCCTGCAATGCCATTGCCCGAGACCTGTGTAAGTGAAAGTTCATTCAGTTTCTTTACTTGACTGGATAACTGATAACTGGGGGCTGAGAGTAGTAAATTGACATTGGTACCCAAGAATTCATATTTGGTGACCATGTGTGTATGGGGTGTGAGTTAAAGTAATTTCTTGCATTTTGCACACTGTAGCATGTAGGAGTTCCAAAGTTTTCATATGTGAATCTCTTTGGTGGCCGTCGTTGTCGAGCTCCAGATGGTTCCTCTACAGGATTCCTCTGAACAGTTCAATTTTGATCAGGTAAACGCTCGTCATCAGGTACGTTTTGTTCAGGTAACTGTTGTTCTTCAGTAGGTGTTTTTTGTTCTTTAGTGGGTGACTGTTGTTCAGGTAAATATTGTTCAGGTAACTGTTGTTCTTCAGTAGGTGTTTTTTGTTCTTTAGTGGGTGACTTGTTCAGGTAAGTATTGTTCAGGTAACTGTTGTTCTTCAGTAGGTGTTTTTTGTTCTTTAGTGGGTGATTTGTTCAGGTAAGTATATAATTGTTCAGGTAACTGTTGTTCTTCAGTAGGTGTTTTTTGTTCTTTAGTGGGTGATTGTTGTTCAGGTAAGTATAGTTCAGGTAACTGTTGTTCTTCAGTAGGTGTTTTTTGTTCTTTAGTGGGTGATTTGTTGTTCAGGTAAGTATTGTTCAGGTAACTGTTGTTCTTCAGTAGGTGTTTTTTGTTCTTTAGTAGGTGAGTCGACATGTGCTAGTACATCTTGTTCAGCTAGATGTGTAGATGTGAGTCGAGTTAAACATTTGTTCTGTTGTTCACTAAACAACAGTTGTGGTGTGGTGTCCACTACTCTGTGGTTATTACTGTTTTGTTGGGCCCTAAACTGGTAGGGCTTTACTTGGACATAGTACTCATCGTCACTTTCACTGTCGTTCACTAGCTCATGTTCCTCCCTTCTCCTGGAAGGTGAAGCTGCATGTTTTTGTTGGTTTTCTCTTCGGTGTAGTGTTTTGAGTCTGTGTAGTAACCAGAGGTAAGTGATCACAGGGGAGAAGATGGTTTCGATGCAACACTCTTGCTCTGCCTTTGCCATGTTCTGGTTTTACTTCATAGATTGGAGTATCCTCAGCAGTTTTCCTGGACCCCCCCTTGGACTCATGTTTTTCACGAGCACTCTGCTGCCTGGATATAAATTTGTACACCTTACTTTTTGGTCATAATGGCTTTTGTTTCTCTCAGTACTCTTTTTCACATGTTCTCTGGCAATCTCACAGGCCTCTTGCATACCCTTTGTCCACCTCTCCACATATTCATTTTGGCTGATGAAACTGTTATCTGGATTGAGGTCAAACAATGCGTCAACTGGAAGTCTTGGAGAGCGACCAAACAGGAGGTAGAAAGGTGAAAATCCAGTCACTTCGTTTTTAGTACAATTGTATGCCTCCATCCTCCAGCTCTTCTAATTCTTTTCTTAAAAGGTGATTACTGAGATTTACTAAAGACAGGCGTGTTAAATTTCCAATGTCCTCTGAGGAAATTTGTAAAGAATTTGTAAGCAAAGTTCTATGAGCTTTCCTTTTGTTAGTGTGCATAGTTGTTCACCTATTTCTTCTTGAAGGCTCTGAAGTGTTTCCATCTCTTTAGTGGACGTTTACCTCACTGACTTGACTTAAGCTGCCTTTAGTAATCACTGTACTTCAAGCACATGCGCTGCTCAATCAGTTTTGTAGTAACTGTTACCACTTCCCTCAGCTGCTTCACACTGCTGCTTGTCCAGTAGGTAAGTATGAATGTTATAGGATGGGGATCTGCTGGTCAAGAAGATGAACCACCCTATAAACATCCCAGCGGGGCCTCCAAAATTTGTAGTACTCCCTTTAGTGATAAATGAGAGTGAGTGTCATGATTCTGCCATCATGTCCTTGATTTTCCTTAGTCTTGTGGCAGGATCATGGCAGACCCATGTTTCGTGTACAAGCACATGGCCTGTTGTTTGGGCCATGTGCTTGTGTTGTCTCGTTACGTTACCCCGCCCCCTTGTTATCCTCGTTTTGTCTTTATTGCCCAGTCAGTGTCACCTGTTTCCCTCATTAGTTTCTCCCTATTTTATCCCCTTGTGTTTGCTGTCCTGTGTCGGTACATTGTCTATCTTACCTTGTCAAACTTTGTGAGAAACAAGCTGTGAGTTACCTGTTGAACGTCTTGTCTTGTAAGAAGTGTTTATCCTGTCTTAGCTGTTAGTTAATCGTCTGAGTCTTAGTGTAGTCTATCCTGTCTTGTTTTGCTCCATCGTGGGTTTTGTTTTTCTGTTTTCGTTGTCAATAAACCTTGTTTGGAGTTATTTGCTGTCTGCTATTGGGTTCGTCCTTCATACTCATAACAGTGAGAGAGACAATACTGTGTTTTATTACAGCGATCCTCTCTGTGTTGTTTTATTTTATCATAGTTTTCAATACCATGAAGCAAATGCAGTTTTCTTAAATCTCAATAAATAAATAAACAAATATACACACAATCAGACAACAAATATAATAGTAATAATACAATATTTCAGACTCTCTCACAGTTGTTTCACACGGTAGATAACTTACTCTTAACAGACTTTTCTATAATATAAAGTTCTATACCAAAATCATTTATGAAACAAACACCCAATTGAACTGAAATAGTAGACACATCTGAATAACAGTTCTTTTTCTGAAATAATTTTTTATACATATTATATTTTATACAATCATTTTTACTAACCTTTAGTGATAAATGAGAGCAAGAGAGACAATACTGTGTGTTATTACAGCGATGCTCTCTGTGTTGTTTGGAGATGCGCCACAGTAGTCATGGCAACTCTCAACTCCCAACTGTCACTCCATTTTCAGAAAATGCAACTACTGAACTGTTGTGATGAAGAGTCAGAGGCGTTCGGATCCATGTGCAATAACTTTAATGATAAACACAGCCAGACAGAAACAGAGAAAGCACAGGGCTGAGAAATATACAGGGGCAGTCCAAACTCGGAGTGGTTACCAGGCAAGGGTCGTAGTAGGCAGGCGGCAAACGTTCACAGAGTAATCGGGGAAGCAGGCTAGAATCGAGGAACCAGGAATTCACAGAGATATAGTAGATTGCTCAGAGCTGCACGCCGTAGCAGAAACAAGACTTCGCAGGGAACAAAGGGGAGCGAAGTCCAGATAAAGGGGGACTGAGTGGTAACAGGTGGGAGTGATGATGGAGATGAGACAGGGATGGCAGGAGGTGATTAGTGACGGGAGTGATGGGAAGTGAAGTCCTAGAAACTCAGGAGAGAGAGATCTGGAGGAGGCGTCGTGGAGCGCATCGTGACAACTGTTCAGTACAAACTCATTATAATTAAAGTAAACATATATATACTGTAAATAAATTGAAATAGACATATATAAATACAAAATAAAATATATGCAACTACTTAGACACAAATATGCAGGGTGGTCACACTAACGTTCCCATTAAGTTATGAAAACATTATTTCTGAACGTTCTATGATTGTTTAAAACGTCTAACCACGTTTCTAAATCATTTTATCTTGGTTATGCGAGCGTTAAGGAAACAAATTTTGCAAACATTATTGAAACGTTAGTTTTGAAAGTTCTCTGTAACATTTAAAATTGGACGAACATCCAATGAAACGTTTTAGAGAAAAAAACACTCCACGAATGATGTATGAATATATATAATTTTATGCTAACGTTTTGAGAGCATTATTAAAGATCAGATATAACACTAAATGAACATTCTATTAAGTTACTTGAAGAATATTTGTTCAGAACTTTAAGACAACCTTCCTAGAACGTTACCTAAAGTTCTTTACATTAAAAATAAGGTGGATATAATGCTTTGAGTGGTGTGTGTGTTTCAGAATGAGGTGCCAAACATTGCATTACTGGGTTCTGGAGGAGGACAAAGAGCCATGGTGGGTTTGCTGGGATCTCTGGTTCAGCTCCAGAAAACCTCCAGTCTTCTGGACTGTGTCCTTTATCTGAGTGGAGTCTCTGGATCTACCTGGTACACAGACACACACACACACACACACACACAAACACACACACACACACACACACACACACACACGTGTTGAATGTCATAAATAATAGCATGATGTTCCTCTGAAGGTGTATGGCCTCCTTATATCAGGAGCCAGACTGGTCCACCAAACTAGAGACTGTGAAAGACAAGATCATCCAGAGACTCAGCGGTCCTGCAGTCAGCTGGACAGATTCATTAGCCAAACTGAAGAAATACTACTATGGGAAAGACTTATTCAGCATGACTGACATCTGGGCAGTGATGGTCATCACGACATATGTGAAAGAGGTTTGTAAATAGCCAATTCATGATCAGGGACAGATATATAAATGTTTTATAGTGTGGCATGAGAACTAAACCAAAGCAAGCAATAATAGTCCTTGTGAACTCATTGCCTGATATAGACAATTTGTGTCCATTCTCACGCAATTTGCTGAAGGCACCTTTATTCACTCCTGAAAGGTGACATGGGCAGGGTTAGCTCAAGTTTAGCTTCGCTAATGAAGGGCTAATAAACTTTTTAAACAAAAATGTCTAAACACAAGTTCAGACAGGACCACTTTGGCAAGTTACTTGAGTTTATTAAACACTATTTATCTTTGGCGGTATGGTTCCTTATGGGGGTTGTTGCTCCATAATTAATGACATACAGAGCTTAAGCATTAAGGAAATCCCCCTTTGCGTTGAGTATAGTGGTGATGACAGATGTGTCACTACATGGATGGGGAGCTCTGTAATAGAGGACTGGTCGACAGCGCTGAAAGAGCAACACATCACATAAATCTTTTGGAGTTGCAAGCAGTTCTTCTGGGACTGAAACACTTTACCCAGGGCTTGTAGGGCAAACGTGTTAGTCAGAACGGACAACTCGACAGTGGTGTCGTATATAAACAGACAAGGGGGTACTCGCTCTCTTCCTCTGTTGGGGAACGCACGCTCTTGATATGGGGCAGCAAACATTTAGTTTTACTAGGGCAATGCACGTCCTTGGCCATCTGAATGGTGGGGCAGATCTCCCGATCAATGTAGTAGCCACAATACAGAGCACTAGGGCGCTGACAACAAGGGGGCTTAATGGTTTGAAGTGGCGCATATTTGAAGACTGGTATCGATTGCAGGAATATTGAGTTATCTGTAGGAATTGTTGGAGAAAGGTCACTACCATTCCACGCTGAAAGTTTACTTGCTGGCCATTTCGGCCTGTCATGAGGGCATTAATGATGCTGCGCCATGTGCGCTTGCCATTCGGTTCCTTAAAGGAGCGCTGAGTCTAAAGGCCCTTTCACACCGGATGCGTAACGGAAAAGCGTGCTAATAGTTCGCGTCAAAACCATTCACATCAGCCGCGATGCGAATTTGCGACGTCTGTGACGTTCAACGTTCCAAAACATTTGCGCCAACAATTGAGAAGAAAATTTACACATCATCATCATCCAGTGAAGACGAGCTTTTAATTTCATTCCACTTTAAAATACAGAAAATAATGTTTTGGGTGCACCCAATCTTGAAGAACAGAGAGTCTGAAGGGGAGTATACTAATCTTGTACAGGAGCTAAAATTTTATCATGGCCGGCTCCGCACTTATTTTCGGATGTCTGTGGGACAGATGAGGATCTCCTTCAGACAGTGGCACCGCATCTGACTAGACAAACCACAAACTTCAGGGAACCAATCGACGTCACCTTTGTTTCCTTGGTTGGGATTGGCTGAAGCCTTTTCTGTCGCCGCAAAAGTAAAAAAAAAAAATCGACATCGAAGCGAATAAAATAAAAGTCGTTTTTTCGCCGCAGCACATTCGCGTTCGGTGTGGAAGCACTCATTACACAAACAGCTGATCAAAAATGATTGCTTGTGCGTCAAAATCGCGTCCAGTGTGAAAGGACCTTAAGGGCCGTACAAAATCAATGGTGCTGTCATGGGACCTGATTGTAGTTCTCGAGGCTATGTGTGAACCTCCAGTTCCTATGTGTGAATCCTTGGATCTAAGGATGTCAGTGCGTCCCTCATGCATCCAATTTGGGTCAAGAGTGGTGTTGCGCCTTGAATGCGGCGTATACGCCTTAAGTCATTTCGGGGGAGTATAGTGTGCTCTCGTTCAAGCTGCCTGCCTTGTCAAATCTCTCTATTGACTTGGAGGACATTGATAGGAGACTTCAGGAGACCCTGTGCGAGTTTTACGGAGGTACATCGCGCAGACGAAGGCTTTTTGTTAGAAGAGCTTTGCCAACCCAGTTTGTGGGAAATCGCTACCTAAACAGCATCTTTCACATTGGATTGTGGAAGTGATTTCTATTGCATACAAGAGGGGCATTGTAACATCATACTAGGCATTATTGCGAATGGTGTCTGTGGAGGACATTTGTGTGGGGGCCAGTTGGGCATCACCACACACGTTTGTTTGGTTTTATTGACTAGATGACACTGCGGCGGCGGTAGCTCAGTCCAAGCTCACCGCAGGGTGTTTTAACCAGGGTCTGTCACTACCTTGAAAAACATAGAGGTAAGTGGTGCTGGTCCCTAACGTTTAGTTCAGCATACTTTGCTGGCGTGAAGATATGTCCCATTGTGTGTGCTGTACCGAGCAAACCAAATGAATGGGAATGTTGAGTTATGCATATAACTGCTGTTCCAAGAAGGAGGGAAACGAGGTACAACACTTCTGAGTTTGAAGCTCAGTGAAGAGCTGAAGAACAAGGAGAATGACGCATGCGACTGCATTTTTTATGCTGGCCTTTCATGCGTGAATAAAGGTGTCTTCTGCAAATGGCACGATATCCCATAGTTATAGAGATAAATACTGAAGTCAGAAAAAAAAAAATATTTTTCAAAGATTCTTCAAAGTCCATGTTTTATTCTGAACATTTCTTATGAGGTCAAACAATCATATTTCTTTATCTCAAGCATGAATACAATGGTGATTAAATGAACTTGACTTCTTTATAAAGTCTCTCACTGCACTGACTGCAGAAATGTAAAGATACTCAAGGCTCCATTTGTTCTGCAGATCTTTATTGCTGAGAAAATTAAGCTTTATAACGTGAACTTGTTATAGATCGATGAACACACACTCACGGAGCAGTGGAGCCAGCAGAGTAAAGACCCGCTGCCCATCTACACAGTGATCGACAAGCAAGGCAAACAGAAAAATGAAGGAGGTCTGTGTGTTTGTCTGAAAGAAAGACAGAGAGTTAATGTGTTTGTGTCAGCTGTTATATGGATGTGTTTGTGTCTGCAGACCCCTGGTTCGAGTTCACTCCACATGAAGCAGGTTATTCTCTCACTGGAGCGTTTGTGGACGCCTCCAACTTTGGCAGTCAGTTTCACAAAGGCTCTAAGAAAAATAAACAGGATGAATTTGACATGCTGTACCTGCAAGGTAACAAACTCTGTTAAAGTCAAGTCACCTTCATTTATATAGTGCTTTTAACAATATAGATTGTTTCAAAGCAGTTTACAGTGATAATAGGAAATTAAAGTAACAGAGATTATTTTGGTTTTACAGCAGCAGCTCTAAAAAGTTATTGTCCAGCTAAAGTTAGTTTTGAATGATTCACTTCCGTTGCAAAGATCATTAGATATTCACTTAGGGGCCGCTAACACGACACCCCTTAAGAAAACCCACCGCTCCGGCCCGCTTAAAGGGGACTTTAATATTTGTGATAACAGTCTATATTCTAGTGTAAGGGGTTATACAGTCAAAGACCCAGAACCAGATATTTGAAAGAAGATTATAATAGATTAAAGAAAAGTTTTACTGAAGATAGTTTGCAGTTTCATCTGCAGAAGTCCGCTTCAAGACTCACACAGGAGTTCATAGGCCGCGCTGCTTACAGTGACACAGATCACAGCAGTTTTACCCTTCACCACACACACACACACACACACACACACACACACACACACACACACACTCACAGAGATCACAGCAGTTTTACCATTCCCAAGGTCTAAGATACGTCATTGCTTACAGGTTGAAGGATTCTCATTGGCTAAGAAATAGATAAACATAGTAATTTTCCACACAGATAGACATATCTCCATCGATTATGCAGCTGACACTCAAGTTAGGCATGTCACGACTTTCCAGGGCGCAGATTTGGGTTACTGGGCGCCAACATGTCCAGAACAACAACTCAGTCAATCTCCAATGATGCCAGTGGTTCCTTAACCTGCAACCCAGAAGACTAACACACACACGCCGACACACAGCTTTTCCAACGTTGGATTTGGCCAGGCTCTAACTATAAACAGGAGTCTCGTCTCAAAACATCAAGATAATGCGTTCTTTCTCTCAAGGATAGCTACACTTTAGTCTAACTGGAAAGTAAGGCTTTAACAAAGAAATGGTCCCTTAAACTTTTGGCTTTAATGACCCCTATACGTTTTAACACGTTGAAGACCTTTCTCAAACACAAAACAAGTCCATGTTTCTTTTCGGGAAGCCGGGCTAAATAAGCAAGCACTGTTACTGCATTCAGACATCAGACATTAAAGAATACATGAAAAGAACATTTCAGTGATCACACTGGTTACTTCTTTAGCAAAGTAAAATCTCCAGAGAAGTCATTCAACTCATTTGATATTAGAAGGAAAAATGTTGATTAATACCTTGATTATAATCACTCATTACATATACATTGAAGCAGCAGTGGATTTCAATCCACCCCTTCACAGTTTGTACGTTATTGACTTAAATCTCAATCGGTGTTATCAGGTCTGCAGTTTTAGCGTATTGCGTTAAAATATGTGATATTTATGTTATGTATTAGGGTGTTATAGTACATGTGTCCTCTGTTTTACTGTAAACTTCATGTTTGCTGATATTGTGTGTTTTTCTGCAGCTCTATGTGGCAGTAATTTAGCTGATGAAGACGATATTAAGAAACACATCTTGCAAAAGATAAAAGGTGCAGCTGCAATTGTTCTGAGGACTAAATTCAGCTTAAATTGAAATGGTTAAAATCATTACCATCCATTTGATTTTTGTTTGTTTCGTTTTTCAGATTTCTTTCAACAAAAGGAAAAAATACTTGAGGAAACGAGGAAACGTAAAGCATTTCTTAGGCTTTATTTACTTAAATAAATATTATACAGCCCTGATTTGATGCTTTTAAAGAAGTCTCTTCTGCTCACCAAGGCTGCTTTTATTTTATCAAAAATACAACAAAAACAGTAATACTGTGAAATATTATTATTTATTACAATTTAAAAACTTTAAATTTTCTGTGTGAATATATATTGTAAAATGTCATTTATTCTTGTGATCAAAGCTGAATTTTCAGCATCATTACTCCAGTCTTCAGTGTCACATGATCCTTCAGAAATCAGTATAATATGATGATTTGCTGCTAAAGAAACAGTTGTGCTGGTTCATATTTAATGGAGACCGTGGTACATTTTTCTTTGATGAATTGAAAATTCATCTGAATTCATCAGAAGACTGGAGTAATGATGCTGAAAATGTAATTAGGCTTATGTATTTACATATAGAACAGGACAAGAGTATACAGGAAGGATTGAGAAGAGAGAGGGGAACAGGATCGGGAAAAGACTTTGCGGCGGGACTCAAACTCGGGCCTCCAGAAGTGCTAATGCACCATATATCAGAGCGAGGTCAACCAAATCCAAACTCTCCAGCGACAGACAAATGTTACCAGGAGCTCATGAAAATCGTGGACATGAAACTCTCCATTTCGACTGCTCCTGATGAATCCATCAGAACAACACTGAACGGTAACAAACCATTGAATGGTCTATGTCCATCACAGGCTTGTGTTCACGTCTTAATTAAAGGGGTGGTATAATGCCCTCTTCACAAGATGTAAAATTTATCTCTGATGTCCCCAGAGTGTGTATGTGAAGTTTTAGCCCAAAATACCACACAGATATTTGTATACAGCATGTTAAAATGGTCACTTTTTGACGGTGAGCAAAAACGCACTGTTTATTTGTCTGTCCCTTTAAATGGAAATGAGCTGCTGCTCCCGGCAAAGGGGGCGGAGCTTCAACAGCATGTGTGTGTGTGTGTGTGTGTGTGTGTGTGTGTGTGTCAGATTAACTCACACATGCACTGAACATTTCAAAAACATTTAGCCTTTAATGTTCAAACCGGAGTCAGACAAAGACGGAGAGACTCAAGAAGTGACAACATGTAGAAAACATTTCTGAATGGTTAGTTGATGAATTTATATATCTTATGTCTAGTTATCTTCTAGTCATTGATTAGCCTATTTTGTCTTGATAATCTATAAATCGTGTTCAGGGGGCGGGGTTTATGTAGATTTTAGGGTTGGTGATGTCACTAACCTGGGAGGAATGTCGTGTAGTCCCGACCAGCCGTTTGTTGTAGTCCTTAAAAAGCAATTTTAAAAAAAGGAAAATATCTCTCTTTGCTTTGAACTTTGAGTGTTGTAACTTTGCAGATGTTGTTTATGCTCAAACAGCAACATTACACACTTAGTAAGGTTTGAAAAGTTAAATCATAATCAACCACCCCTTTAAATATACCATGCGACAACATGTGCTATAAGTCATCATAGTGAGAACCTGCTGTCAAGGACCATAACTATAACGATAAAAGATATAAGCTAGTAAGCTAACATCTAAATATAAAAGATTAGGGCAACACTTTACAATAAGGTTTATTAGTTGACATGAGTTAATGTATTAACTAACATGAACTAACAATGAGCAATACATTTGTGACATCATTTATTAGTAAAATTAGTAATAAAAATACAGCTGTTCATTGTTTGTTCATGTTAGTTCACAGTGCATTAACTAATGTTAACAAATACAACCTTTTTTTGTATTGTCTTAGTATGTATGTATTAGTAAATGTTGAGATTAATATTAATTTAGATGGCTAAATGCTGAAGAAGTATTGTTCATTCTTAGTTCATGTTAACTAAGGTAGTGAACTAATGTTAACTTATGAACCTTATTGTAAAGTGTTACTTACCGAGAAGAGTCCACACCACAACTATAACAATAAGTAACGGCGCAGAATCACTTTCTGAACGATTTTTTCCCAGCTGAAGATTAATAAAAAGATTGACAGCTAATGAGAATACAAAAACCCCGCACTTAATTTTCATAATATTAATCACCAATGTGCGTTCACACAACAACGTCTGCTGTCACAGGTCAACACTACATGCGTTTCTGAGGCTTAAACGTGTCAGTTGCGTAGCTGTCAATGGATGGTTGACATTTTGGATTTCATCAAAAATGTTTCATGTTTTCTGAAGATCTTACGGGTTTGGAACAACATAAGCTTGAATAATTGAGGAGTTTTCATTTTTGGGTGAACTATCAGTTTAATGAACAGAATGATATTGTGCGTTGGTGTCAACAATGTGAACGCTAAAATAGTTATCGTCCTTGGTGTGAATGGGCCTTTATTGACAGATTTCAGAAGAAAACTTTTTTTTTTAATATGAAATACCGTATAAAATGTAAAAGACTATATTTCACATATCTGCATTTCAAATTTGTCATTTGTAAGTCACTTTGGATAAAAGGATCTGTTAATGATTAATTTGTGTAGGTTTAAAATGTAATTTTTGTATTACAGACTATTTTTGCTTTTTTGGCAACATTTTATAAACAATTATGATAATCAAACGATGAAACAGAAATAAAAAACACTTTTGGCTAAAAAGTGAATTATGATTGTAGGCTAAATACACAAACTACAATAAGAAGAACTCACTAACATACGTGTCACGTCTTTTTACAGACCCCTCTGGAGGAAGACTGAAAACTGCTGATACAAAAGCAGAAAAACTGAATTTGAAGCGTCACATCATGGATGTATACAAGAATTTGAGTGAACAGATTAATGTCTGGCCATTTGGTAGGTTAAACTGTTTCTAATAATCGCTTCATTCTCCACATAAATTTTTTAATATTTTCTAGATGCTGATCTAACGTTACACTTTAAGATTTATGTGTTTGAATTTCATTTAAAATTTCCATCCATTGTTTTAACATAAATGTAATGTGATGCATGTGTCAGTCATACATAGATAAAAACAGGTCAGATTTCTGCACTAAAAAAAAAAAAAGTCATGGCCTAGTTTATTATTAATGATGTGTTGATTTAAATCATAATATAAATCATATTTTAATTAATATAAATCATATGTTCAAAAAGCCTTTATTTATGTAAGAACCATCATAAATCTGTTCATTGTGGAAAATGAACATATATTCAATATTATATTATCGAGTATATTGGTTAAAATGTAAGTTATGAGATTTGTCAATATATAAACCTGGTTATTGTGAATAAAAAAAAAAAAAAACACGTTAACAGTATTATAGCAATTTAAACCTAATCTAATCTAAACAATTATGTTTGACTGACAAATATGCATCACATTAAGTTTATTAGTTTGTGTTAAAACTGTGTAATTCAAATACATTTATGCCTATTTTTATTGTTATTGCTTTGTTTGTTAGTTAGTTAACTTACCGGTAGTTAGTTTCCACTGTTGTTTGATAGCTAATCGTTACGTTAGCATTGCCAAACTGTTGTAACATTATTTTAAAACAATGGATTTTAATAAGTCAAAACAACAGCTACATAAATACTTACTCATAGTCATAATACATATTTTCAGATATCCGCCTTTTCTTTCATTATTGGGGAGTTCAGTTTTGATGTCGTTATAGTGACAGTAGCAGAATATCGCACCGATCAGATTCATCCGCGCAGGAGCCGAAGCACAAATCACGAAAACGATCAAAACAATGTTCCTCCGCAAGTAACTTGTAGTTTTATGCTTCAACCGCTAGAGGACGTTTAGTTTACCGGTAAATCATTTTACTACTGAGACTGAAGAACTTCAGAAAAAAAAAATTATGAGTGTATTTGTTTTACAGATGCTTGGATGAGCATTATTAAATGTATGGATCAGTGGATCTGGGGCAGGAATTATAACTTCCTCCACAAGATGACAGGTAAGACGTAAGAACAGACCTCTGGAAATTCCCTGCTGTGAATAATATAATAATGCTGTGATCCCTTCAGATAAAGCAGTGCACTCCACTCTTTTGGAAAGTGAGACGAGAGACTTCGCAGACGCTGGACTGTTGCTGAACTCGCCCTATTTCTCAGTGCTGAGAAAAGAGAGAAACATTGACCTCATCATTTCCCTGGATTTCAGTGAGAGTGACCCTTTCATGGTATTATGCACGTATATAATTCTCTACAGCTTCACTGAGAAGTTTCAGAATCTGGAAAATGTTAGTAATTTAAAATAAGAGCATTTGTGATGCTTTCCCACTGCAGACAGTGATGAAAACTGCCAAGATTTGCAGGGAACGAAACATCCCTTTCCCTGAGGTCAACATTCCCAGTGAAGACTTAAAGAAACCGAAGGACTTCTATGTGTTCAAAGGCCAAAATGTTCCAACCGTGATTCACATCCCTCTCTTTAATGTGGCCAACTGTGGAGGCAGGTTATGATCTTACAATATCCTGAATAAAATCTGATATATCAACTGTGTTCTGATTTTAGTGTGTCACTGTTTCTTCAGATAAAATTGAGGACTGGAGGAAGAGATATGCCACGTATCAAGGTGCTTACAGTCCTAAGATGATCACTGATCTAATGGAGCTCGCTGGAAAAAACATCACAAACAATACAGCAAAAGTGGTGGAAGAGATTCGTGCGATCATTGGGCAAAAAAGATCCAGACACTAATGTAAATACATTTAACTATGACTAAAATCTGAATATAAATTAAATTGATCTGCATATGTAATTTTACAACAAATGGTGTTAAATTTAAACGAAACATTCAGGGTCTACGGGTGGAAATTAGCTCTTGAGCTAAAACCTGGTACTATGCAGCTCTCCCTTTGAGGTTAATGTTTATTGTACGTGGTTTCTCTAAATAAAATTAAAAATTAAAAAAGGGTAAATAAACTCTGGAAGCACAATTGTAAGTACATATCAGTTGAAGAAAGAAAAGTTGGCAAAACATCCAGTGTATTAAAAAGTCTAGAATTTTACCTATTTATTTTGTTCTGGTTTCAAAGACATTTTATTCATTCATTTCTTGAAAAGTTACATTCAATGTTTAAAGGCACAAAAATAATCCCATACTAATTTGAGTCAGCTAAAAAGTATGAATATGGTTTAAATGGATATGAATGCAAATGTCAATTAGGTAAACTGTATGAGACCAATATAATAAAAATGGATATGCAAACCTGGTTATTGTGGATTTAAATCAGTACTACTAGCACAGAAGTCTCATCTAAGTCAAAACTAATCCAAATGGATGGAAATTTGTGACATTACAATGCACAAATATTAAACATTAATAGGCCGTAATACTGCAGGTTTATCCATTGAGGAAATAGATTAGAAAGCAGTAAAGGATCAAGTATAGAAATGTTTCCACCCTACATTTGTTTAATTTATGCATTACATTTACATTAAAAACCCTTTGTGTAAATGGGGCACTACTATATTGCATCAACTTCTTTCTCAACCAAGTAAAACAGATCCTGAAATGCTGGCACTATGAATAATAAGTTTTAAATTATATTTGTAATGACGTGCAACAAATGTGTGAACTATTCCTTTAAGGACCTATAAATAAAGCTTCCTGCTTGACTTACCAATTTTTTTTTTATATCAATAGCAATATTATACTTCTAAACAAAACATGTGCGCACACACACCAACCAAAAGACACAAGAGTCAGAACTGCTGTTTCCAGATGTTTTATTGGTGTTAAACTGACATGTTCATTCAGGAGTTTAATCGAAGAGGCCGAAGCCCATGTCCTCGTCAGACTCCTCGGACTCCTCCTTGGGCGCCTCCACTTTAGCAGCAGGAGCTGCGGTTTTCTCCACGGCAGCAGAAGCGACAGGAGCCGCAACAGCAAAAGCGGTGGGATCAGCCAGGAAGGCCTTCACCTGCGAGAAAAAAAATAAGATAAAAATTACAAATCATCCCTTCAAACCATAATAGCAGACTTCCTGTAGGTCGGAGCTAATGACTAAATTATAGAGTTGTCCAGCTCGATGAGATCAGTATGTGTAGCGAGTTTGGTGACTGTGGGCTTGTTTTTCTGCCTTCATTGGCACTAGAAACCTAAAAGATTAGGGATTAGGGCTGCACGATGTATCGTTTTAGCACCGATATCACACAGTGCTCATCCGCGATATAGTATAGGGTTCGTAGTTAATCCATGGTCCAGACGCATGCGATCGCAGATTAACTGCAATGTTTAACCATCATAGAGGGACAGTTTGTCATTTTTAAGTCCTGTTTAAACATCAAGTGCAAGGAGAGTAGGGCTGTCAACCTTCCTCTATGATACTATTGGGATTCCATTCCTTATTTTATTTAAAATTCGAATAAATGCTCAAATTCATCCTATTATTAATATTTACGACATTACACAGGCTTATGGATCGTCAATGCCACTATAGCATGTGGTTGTGGTTACACGTTCTGTCCACTAGAGGGACATCTAATAAACATTTTATTCGTGCTGAATATGGCTGAAGCGCCTCCGATGGTTTTCGGCTAATATCTCCGCGAAAGCCAACAATTCGTTCTTTTCAGTTCAACTAGACGGTTCAAACGAGTGATGAGCGTTTTTTGCTTCACAGGCGCTTTTACGTCGTTAAACTTTTACCATTTTTGACAGTATTGTTCCGATACAGTGTGGATAATGTGCACACTTGTGATACGATTCAAAAACTTTCAGGCGAAACAAAAGCATTTCGTTTTCACATGCGTGTGAGCCAAGGCGGCGAGAAAGGCAAGATTGCATATAAAAATATACATAAAGCAATATTCGAATAGTAACTTCAGCATTCGAATAGTATTGATAGATATGAAAACAATGTCAGTTTATAAAAAAAAAAAAAAGATAAAAACTGAACCGTACCTTCTCAGCCATGGGGAAGGAGTAGTCAGTTTCCACAGCGACAGCCAGGACCCTCTTGTAAGTATTGATGATGGAGTGAGGGATGGAGGCGAGCGTGGGGTAGCCGATCTGCAGACACACACTGGCGATGTTCCTCACACCCTGAAAAGGAGCACAGTGAACAAGTTATAGTCAGTGTTTTCCAAGCCCGAAGGATGGGGTGCATCCCTATTAAAAAAAACAAAAAAATGTCTGAAACCAAGCGTCCCTGTGAGCTGTGGGATGCAGACACTCAGGGATAGTAGGAAACATGTTTATTTGTGCAGGGGGAACGACAAACAGGCACTGACACAGCCAGTCCGTAACTTGACCTGCATCTTTTACACTCAATAATAGTAGTTGAAGTGCACGAACCTCCAGGAAGCGCTTGTGCAGGGCATCTTCAGTGATGTCCAGCACCTCTGGGCTGTAGACGCTGCCGTTATCATACACCTGCTGGATGATCAGCCCGTAGGAGAAGGGCGAGATGTTCAGCATGTTGAGCAGCGTGGCCTCGCTGGCGCCCACCTTGTCTCCAGGTTTGATCAGTTGAACGTCGCTCTGCAGGCGAACAGGTCAGTTAGTTCATGTGCAGTAGTAATAGAAGAAAAACCACAAAATGACAGCAGCCTAATATACTGGTATGATTTGATATCTTACGCAATACGAGAGAACCTCTCGGTTACCTAACGTAACCTCGGTTCTCGGCTCTCATATGATAAACTATGACTGAATGGTCTTGCTTGTGCACATTAAATATTATCTTAATCTTTATTAAAGTTATTCAGTGTTATTTTACATTAGATTTATTTTTTGTTGTAGACTTAATGCTTTTAGTACGTCTTCCTGAAACTTAAAATGCCGTTTATTTAATTTTTATATTAGTTGAATTAATTTGTCCATTTTGTTTGTAATTACTCTGTTCCATTGCATTGCTGACGGTTTACTTGGCTTGTGCCATTGTCCTTACATTAGTTGAGCTAGTATTGGTTTTTGCTGAAGTATCGATAATTGAGAAATTTACTCCTATCGTGAAAGACTGATCGCCTCACCCACCAATAATGGTGTTAAATAATCGGGAATAAGATTTGCTATAAATCAAGCAGCCCTACCAACACTACTACTGATTACAGGAAAATAAATAATTATTAAACACGATTGCTCAGTATTTGAAAATATATAAATAATAATAAAAAAACACCATTTAATAGTGTATTTATGTTAGGTTAAAATATATACACTATAAAAATATAAAACGAAACACCATATTATAGTGCACTTACACAAGCATGTGGAAACTAGGGATTTTAGAGGGCAAGTTTATTTTTATTAATAAAAGCACACAAAAGTGCTGAAATGGGGTGTGATTAATTACAGCATTATTGATCATTGCAAAATAGAACAGCACAATAATAATCTTAATTATCTTGTTTCCATAATTATTGGAAACCAAAACTATACTCACCAAGATTTCAATGGTTCCTCTGGAGATCTTGGTGGTGATTCCCAAAGCCTGGAAGAAGGAGGTCTTCTCCGGGCCGAGACCGGTGTTCTGCGCCGGGACGGTGACCTCACAGGGGGCGATGGCACCGGCACGGGCTTGAGCGGGCACCTGAGACCAGAGATCACAAGAGTTACACCAGGAGAGAGACATTCAAGCCCTGAACGCTGTCACTCAACAGTCATACTCACTTTGTTTGCCAGCAGCAGATCCCTGACCTCCGGCAGATCCTCCTTTGTGAAGACGAAGCCGACATTCCCACGAATGTGGGGAAGCAGCCTGCAAAAACACAGGAATTATTAACGCAAAACCCCATTTAAAAACCCAAATACATGCAGCAAACACAGAATGTCTGAGACCAAGCGTCCCTGTGAGCTGTGGGATGCAGACACTCAGGGATAGTAGGAAACATGTTTATTTGTGCAGGGGGAACGACAAACAGGCACTGACACAGCCAGTCCGTAACTTGACCTGCATATCCGGATTCATCAGTACTGTATTAATCATGCATCTCGTACTAAAGGTTTCAAATCTGCTTGAAAGTTTACATCAATATTAAAAGGTAATTTATCATTAAATAGATTAAGGTTAAGAATTTCTATAAAAAGGTTGTAAGTAGATTTTATACAGACTTCAGAAACTCTGAAAACCTGGGGCCTCCTTTATAAGGACGTGCATAAGATAATCCGACATGCGAACGTACGACAGAACGTTTCCAAAATGTCCCTATGAACGATTTTAATTTGGCATGTACAAAAAAAAAAAGTTCTTGAATGAATCTCTATAATTGGTAGTTTGTTTAGAATATCTTTGATTTGTATTGCTTTGATCTTATGCTGCAAGGTGACCTTGAAAGGCACCTATAAATAAAAGGTATTTTTATTGGTTCATTTTATGGTTAAGACTCAATGGACAAGGAAATCCAAGCGTACTCAGAAAACGTGCAGTACCCATGGATCAGTTTATTTAATTCCTCAAAAGAACAGCAAGGCAAATGATTGAGGTGCACATTAATGGAAAGAAACTTGAAAAGTCTAAGCACATTTATTACCAACATTTAGTGCCGAAACACTGGTTATAAATGTGCAGTTTTTTTCCTTTAATCCTCAGGAAAGTTCAGTTGCCTTGTGCATATCATAATCTTGACTTGTTCCTCACTTTTGATGGAGGATAAAATCCATGGGATTTAGAGTCAAATCCTGTCCTATGGTTGTTTTATAAATGAGGCCCCACAACTTTAAAAGCCCTTAATTTTCTACCGTGGATCATCCTTGTGCCCAGACTGACACGCACCTCTCCAGAGCCGGGTTGTTCTCCAGGTGGCCACGGATGGCCTTGCGCATCATGGTGTTTTTGCCCATGAGCACGACAGCCTTGCCCCGCAGGGACAGACGGATGGTCTGCATCTGCTTGGAGCCGACATTGTCTGCGCCCACGATGAAGCACTTCGGGAAATCATCCAGCAGTTGCTGCACACATGGAGAAAGACTATCAGAAACGACTCAACCCGATGGGGGTCACGATTAAAATATGTCTGAGCCCAAGCGTCCCTGTGAGCTGTGGGTTGCAAACACTCAGGGATAGTAGGAAACAGTTTTATTTCAGCAGGGGGAACGACCAATCAGCACGGACACAGCTGATCTGTAGATGACCTGCTGTAATTCATGCCTTATAACACTGATAACTCACGATGATTTTCAGAAAATAGTTGGACTTCCACGTGGCCCTGTCTTCCCTGGGCATCTTTGCAGTGCTTCCAAGGATCGGTGAACAGCCGGTTTAAAGACAAGGTTGAAAAATCTGAGAAAGAGATTGAAAGCCATTTAGACAACATTGTCTTTGGATAAAGCTTAGGTACTTAAACACAGCTGGTTGAATCTCAAAATCAAAAGTTTTATGAGGAAACACTTAGAAGCATTAAACTTAAAACAGGTTCACAACAATTAAAAAGCACTATTATTAGTTGATCTATTGTCCTTAATTTAATAAAAGAATGTCTGAGCCCAAGCGTCCCTGCAAGTCGTGGGAAACAGACAGACAGGGATAGTAGGAAACAGTTTTATTTCAGCAGGGGGAACGACCAATCAGCACTGACACAGCTGATCTGTAGATGACCTGCTGTAGTTATATTTCTACACACACTTCGTACGTTATACACACACACATATATATATAAATATAAAATATACACATACATTTTATCCACCTCTATAATCGAAACAAGAAACAATCTACAACAAAATAAGTATAAAAACGTTTCACGTCTTATCTCACGTGGTGCAGAGGCCTAAGCTAACAGGCTAATGCTAACCTTTTCCTCAAACAACTATTGTTATACACATTTCGAGTAAGTATTTCATCTCCTCATGATTCTTAACACAGTTATGATATATTTACATCTCGTATGGTCACGGGTATGTTTAAAATGAAAAAAGCAGCAGAGGGCCGCACGACACCTCACCTCACTGTAGGGACGCGTGAAAGAAAGAGACCGTTGCAGGAAACGGCACGATATTAGTACAAGTCGGACATCCAATCAGAATGTCGCAGGAGAGCGTATCTGTGCGCTGATTGGTCAATGCACATGTATCTCACTCTGCAGCAGCGACGGGCGTTTTCCAAAGCCCATCGAAGTGAGCGGTGAATAAAGAAATTAAAGTTTAAAGAAAATAAGTAAACATAAAGTCCAACTCGTTAAAACATGAAAAAATATTCCCTATTTTTTCCCCATTTAATTGTATTAGCCTGGCATTGCGTACTATGTGTTGGAACTGAATAGCCTATAAAATGCCGATTTTTTTCTCTTTAAATAAAGTTATAAAGTATCTTATCTGAATCCTTAACCAAATTAGAAGGCACATCTCATGATAAAGAAAATGATTGTGATAGATGTGCAATGAGGCGCAGCGACGTCATCAGTGCGCGCCAGCCACATGAGCGAGCGGATGATGTAAACAACGGCAGCGCGAGACTCCTCTGCTGTCCGTCTTTCTTCTTTCTTTCTTTATCAGCCCTTCTCAGTGAGTGAGACGGATTCACAGTGCTGCGCGTCTCCTGCAGATCATGCCCCACGACCCCGACCCTCCTCCGGCGAAGAGATTTAAGCCGGGCTCTCCCTTCTTCCGCCTGGATAAGAAGCCCGGAATGCTGTTGCCCAGAGCGGGACACGCGCCCGTCAGCGTGGACGCTCAGAGGAGACAGTTGCCCATTTACCCGAGCAGGACACAAGTCATCAACCAACTCCGACAACTGCACAATGCTGTGTTCATCGGTAAGACTTCATATGGGTCTGTAAGCTCAGCTGACAGTATTCTCAAAGTATTGCATGGTAATACCTTGGTAATGCTATGTTTTACATATTATATTGTGACAATACACTACTTCTTGGACATTGGGCTGTTAATTTAAAATGGTGAAATTTCACAATTATCGATGCTTCAGCAAAAACTAATACTAGGTTTACTAATGTAAGGAAAATGTCCTCAAAATTACACAAACAGTCAGTGATGTAATAGGAACAAAGACTAATTTCAAACAAAATCGACAAATAAATACAATAGAACAAATATACAATTGTTTTGGACATGTACTACGGTAATATGCATGTTAGACATGTACATGATAATACTATGCAATTTTGGATTGATACCATAGTAAAACCATGCATTTTTTTGACATATATCATAGTAATATCATGTATTTTGTACACTTACCATTGTAATATCATGCATTTTGGACATGTACCAAAGTAAAAGCATGCATTTTGGACATTTACCATAGTAATATCATACATTTTGGAAATGCACCATAGTAATACCATACATTTTGCACATGACGTTATCATTTAAAATAAAAAAAGTGGTTTGCAGGTTTTTCATATGAAACACACTTTGTTTGTAGCTTAAACAGTAGAGCAACACCAAAGTCACAGTTTCGATTGTCAGGGAATGCGTGAACAATAAAATAAGTTAAATTTTTATGTAATTTTTTAAACCTATAATAAAATGAAAACTTTCAATGCAGTGTATGTTGCTTTGGATAAAAGCATGTGCCAAATGCAGAAATATAAATGTAAACCTCCTAAACCATACAAGAGCATTTCGGCCTTTTTTATTTATTTAAGATTTTATTTAATCGGTCCATGAGTTTTTATGTACAAGTCGCCATTTTTCAGTATTTGCGAAGATATTTTTCCAAAATACGATCCTCGCTATTTTAGCAAAAGAAGTGCACACATGATACTTTCCTGTTGCAGGTGAGACGGGCTCAGGTAAAACCACGCAGATACCGCAGTACCTGTATGAGGCGGGCATCGGGCGGCAGGGCATCATTGCCATCACTCAACCCCGCCGGGTGGCTGCCATATCACTGGCTGGAAGAGTGGCCGAGGAGAAGAGAGTTCAGCTGGGAAAACTGGTGCGTTTTCACTTGTTATTCAATTAAAGTCCACGTTCTCTATTTGCATCATCCTAAATGAATACGATTGTCATTACACAATAAATTATTGAATAATGACACTATTACACTGGCAGTCAAAAGCAAAATATTTTTTAATGTTTTTAAAAATAAGTCTCTTCTGCTCACCAAGACTGCATTTGATTAATGAAATATACAGTACAATTGTGAAATATTATTACAATTTAAAATAGCTGTTTTCTATGTGAATATATAGTAAAGTGTAATTTATTCCTGTGATCAAAACTGGATTTTCAGCATCATTACTCCAGTCTTCAGTGTCACATGATCCTTCAGGAATTAGGATAATCATAATTATGATGATTTGCTGCTCAAGAAACATTTCTGATTATTATCAATGTTGTAAACAGTTTATAAAAAATTTTTTAAAAGCAATCAAAAAGGATACTTTAAATGTATTAAACTGACAGTAAAGACATTTATAATGTTTAAAAGATTTATATTATTCAAATAAATGCTGTTCTTTTGATATTTCCAAGAATCCTGGATAAAATGTATCACATTTTCCATAAGGATATGAACATATATGTTATCAAATCATCATATTAGAATGATTTCTGAAGGATCACTGGAGTAATGATGCTGAAAATTACGCTTTGATGACAGGAATAAAATACACTTTACTATATATTACAATAAACACAATTTTACTGTCCAAACCAGACCGCCAGTGTGTCTTCTGCTTATAGCTGAAGTGAGCTTGTTTCAGGATCGATGAACTTACACAGTTATTCCACTGAACTGAATCAACACTGAGCTGAATAAAAACACTATCTGCTTTATTTGATGAAGTTTGCATCATTGATTGTTATTATCTTGTTTATTACTGTAAAGCTGTGTGTGTATACAGCGCTGTAGAAATAAACTGAGACGTCTCCTCTTCACCGTGGTTGTTCCTCAGGTTGGCTACACGGTGCGCTTTGAAGACGTCACGTCGTCGGAGACCAAGCTGAAGTTCCTGACGGACGGGATGTTGTTGCGAGAGGCGATCGGGGATCCGCTGTTGTTGCGCTACACCGTGGTGATCCTGGACGAGGCTCACGAGCGCACCGTTCACACTGATGTCCTGTTCGGCGTGGTGAAGGCCGCCCAGCGCAAACGCACAGAACAGAACAAAATACCTCTGAAGGTACGGGACAATCAGACTGATTCTAAAGGACAAGTTGCTGCCGATACCGATAGTTTGATTTTCTTAAGTAAATAAAAAAAATAAATTGTCGCAACTAAAGCTGCGTTCACACTACAAGCGAGCCACTACTGGTTGCCTAGTGATGTTTGTGAGTGACATTCACGGATGTTACTCTGTTGTAGACAACAAATACCTTTTCTTGCCGCTACAAACAAACATTTTGGAAGGAAAAGTCTAAATATAAATGGAATCGGTACATAAAATGCATAATATTAAAGATGAACGAGAAACAGCGAATGCTCTTTGCCATCGCGGCTATTTAACTGGTAAATACCGGTCCATTCCCGCAACCATTACCACGGAGTCAGCACGGCGAATACCACTGTATGTACACGGAGATATATCATAAATTATAGGACAGTTTCTGACTGCTAAAATGAGCTTCTCGTTCATCTTGCCTCGGTCAGACTCGGCACTGAAGAGTGACGGTTCACGCGCGCTCCACTGACTTCACTCCTATTGGTTGTCGCTCCCGAAAGTCGCTCTTCATTTGCATAAAGTTAAACAGATCTCAACTTTGTTGCGTCGACCAGACACGCACATGCACTCGCGCGTTTCCCATTTAAATGAATGGTATTGGGTCGCTTTGTCGCTTGTAGTGTGAACGGGGCTTAATGCTGTAAACTATAACAGGAAACCCTCTCATTTGGTACATTACTCTTTTTCGGGCAACACTTGATCCATTAATACTAACACTTTCTTTTCTCTTCTACTCTATATCTATAAAAAAAAATAAAAAAAACATATACTGCGATATATTTGTCCAATTGTTAGTTTACTCTCCTCATTTGTAAGTCGCTTTGGATAAAAGCGTCTGCTAAATGATTAAATGTAATATAATGTTAGAGGATAAGATTAACAGTTTTCATTAGTTTTCATAAACACTTGTATTCATGACAAATTTATTTAACATACATATATAATTAACAGTAAATAAGCTCCTCTCTAGTGTTTATTTATAGCTAACTAATGAACTGTGAACATTTGAGAACCTTCCTGAGGTAAGTGACATTGTTCAGAAGCGTTCCGCGGTTGAAGCGCTGAGCGATTATTACATTAAAAATGATACATTTCATTAAGTTATACTGTATCATTCAACACACCTTTTGATGTTCATGCATGTTTCATAACTTGTATTAAAGTGGAAGAAAAGATTCACGCTCTACACTGCATTCAACATTCATGTTTTTATGAACTAGTGACTTAAAAAAAAAAAGAAATGTAGGATTTAAATTTGAAAAGCTCTCATGGAATGTTCAGCATTCAAAAAGTAACAGACAGTAATGACATCATGCATTCTAAAAACACTTCTCAGACATTCTAATTCTGAAAACAAGCTCCGACAGACTAGTTGCAACACACTGATCCAACAAAACCAGACAAAGTGTGTGTTGTCGTCTGTCGATGCGCTGTGAATTGTCATTAATTGTTTATGTGTACATTTGAAGCATTTTTATTCAGCTTTACACTGCCGATATGCTGTCAGGTTGTGTGTTGATTCTCATACTCAGCTGACAGAAAACCAAAAGCTTGCTGAGAGCGTTTCAGCTCTGTTGTTCTGCTGCGTCAGTGAATAAATGCTGTGTATCTGCAGGTGTTTGTGATGTCTGCCACCATGGACGTGGATCTGTTCTCTCAGTACTTCAATAAATCACCTGTTCTGTATCTGGAGGGCCGACAGCATCCCATTCAGATCTACTACACCAAACAGCCCCAGTCCGACTATCTCCAGGCAGCGCTGGTCTCTATATTTCAGATTCACCAGGTCAGTCCACACACACACACACACACACAGAAGAGGCAAATGTGATCATCTTGTCACTGATTTGCTTGCGTTTACAGCCGTTTTTTTATCTTCTTCAAATGGTTAGTGAGTAAAATACAGTTCTGAATTTTTGGTTTAATTTGAAGTGCAAAAAAGGATATTTATTTTCTTGAAAAATGGTGCTTGTTTTCTTTCAAATAAAAAATAAAATAATTCTCATTTTATAAAAAAAACATTTTATATAAGAAATGACACTTAATTTCTTAAATATATAATTATTTTTTTTCTTTAGAAAATGTTAAAACAGTATTTCTTTTCTAAAAAAAATAAGAAAATAAAAAAACATTCTCAGAAAAAGATTTTCAAAAAAAAACTACTTAAAATGGTAACTTTATTTTCTTTACAAATTATACTTGTTTTCATTAACAAATAATACTTTCTTTTTATGATAAAACAATATTTATTTTCTTAAGAACTATACTTATAATATATATACTTATATATATACTTAATAAAATATACTTATTTTCTAAGTTTTATCTAAAAATAACAATAATTATTAAAGAAATTATACTTATTTTCTAAGTTTTATCTAAAGTATTTAAAAATTTTTTTTTAAATGATAAACTACTTATTTAAATAAAAAAAAAGAACAAAATTATGTCTTTTAATGTTACTTATTTTCTTACAGGAAGCTCCTCCTTCTCATGATATCCTGGTGTTTATGACGGGCCAGGAGGAGATTGAAGCGTTGGCGCGCACCTGTCGGGACATATCGAAACACCTGCCTGATACCTGTGCACCAATGACAGTCGTCCCCCTGTACGCCTCGCTGCCGCCCACCCAACAGCTCCGGGTCTTTCAGCCCGCGCCAAAGGTCACGACCCCAAACGCCACGACACACCTGATGCTGAACGAGCACTTCCACTCACTCACACACACTCCTTTCTGTGATCATTACAGGGATCCAGGAAAGTGATTCTCTCCACGAACATCGCCGAAACGTCCATCACCATCTCCGGCATCAAATACGTCATAGACACGGGGATGGTGAAGGCCAAACGCTACAATCCAGGTGAAACTCTCAAGCCTCCTCTCTAAAGTCCCTGCACACAGAGTCTGACATTTTCGCACGTTAAAAAATAAATGCGACCTTACGTTGTTCGAAAATTTCAGTGTGCAGTGGGCCTTAAAGGAACTCTCCAATTTTTTGGGAAATAGGCTCATTTTCCAGCTCCCCTAGAGTTAAACAGTTTTACCGTTTTTGAATCCATTCAGCCGATCTCCGGGTCTGGCGGTAGCACTTTTAGCATAGCTTAGCATAGATCATTGAATCTGATTAGACCGTTAGCATCTCTCTCAAAAAAATTACCAAAGAGCTTCGATATTTTTCCTATTTAAAACTTGCCTCTTCTGTAGTTACATCATGAACTAAGACCAATGGAAAATGAAAAGTTGTGATTTTCTAGGACAATATGGCTAGGAAATATACTCTCATTCCTGCGTAATAATTAAGGAACTTTGCTGCCGTACCATGGGTACAGCAGGCGCAATGATATTCTTAGTTCATGATGTAACTACAGAAGTTTTAAATTGGAAAAATATCGAAACTCTTTAGTGATTTTTTTGAGAGAGATGCTAACGGTCTAATCCGATTCAATGACCTATGCTAAGCTATGCTAAAAGTGCTACCGCCGCCAGACCCGGAGATCGGCTGAATGGATTCAAAAAAGGTAAATCTCGAAAATGAGCCTATTTCCAAAAAAAGTGGAGTGTTCCTTTAAATCCAAGGCATTCCTGTTGAGGAGTGATGCTGATGTCCTGGTGTTTGTGTGATCAGATGTTAAATAACACAGTAAATGTACTGAATCAGAGAGTGGTCTGGAGGTGCTGGCGGTGCAGCGCGTGTCTAAAGCCCAGGCGTGGCAGCGGGCCGGGCGAGCCGGGAGAGCAGAGGCCGGGTCATGCTACCGTCTCTACACTGAAGACGAGTTCGACAACCTCGCCAACATGACCGTGCCTGAGATACAGAGGTACAGCGTCCTGGCTTCACGTGCTTGTTATTAAAGCTGGATGTGTGTTGTGGTGATATAATAGACATTATCTGGCAATATTTATTGCCGTTCACACTGGACATGTTCTTGCATCATTCGCAATTTTTTTTTTTTGTATCTGTTCACATGCACCAAGTTGAAGCCTTTGGCTGCTGAGTTGCATTTCCCTGTTTTTCAGCATTATTTTTCTAAAAACAAAAAACTAAACTTTATTTTTTATTATACTTATTTTCTTAGAACAATTTAGTTATTTTCTTTGAAGGTGCTTATTTTCTGAAATAATGCAAATTTTCCTAAAAAATCTATACGTATACTTTAAAAAAAATTATACTATATTTTTTATTTTGAAAAAAAAAAACTTATTTTCATAAAAAATAACTATTTATTTAAAAATTATACTTTTTTCTTATAAAATAATATTGTTATTTTCTTTAAAGAAGATCCTTAATTTCTTAAGTGTAACTCATTTTGCTAAAAATACTATACTTATTTTCTTAAATGATACTTATTTTCTTTAGTTATACAAATTTTCCTAAAAAGCTATACTTTTTTTTTTTTTTCTTAGAAAAATTATTCTTATTTTCTTTGAAAAAAGATGCTCATTTTCTTTAATGATACTTATTTTCTTAAAAAATTATACTTCTTTTCCTAAAAACATAATATATATATTAAATTATGCTATATTAATTTTCTAAAAAATATATATTATACTATGCAATATTATACTATTTCTTTTTTTTTTTTAATACTTATTTTCTTAAAAAAATTATTCTTTTCTTAAAAATACTATTTTTAAAAATATATATATATTTTTTTTTCTTAGTTTCTGCAATAAATTTTTTAAGGTGGTGTTTCAAATGCACGAATGCTGCGTCCGGTGTGAATGTATCTGCATAATAAAACAAGTTAGCTGTACTTTTATATGTTCTGTCTGTGTTCAGTGATGATTATTAATGACTCTGTAGGTGTAATTTGGCCAGTGTCGTTCTGCAACTGCTCGCTCTGGGAGTTCCTGATGTTCTCAACTTTGACTTCATGTCTAAACCGTCGCCTGGTAGGAACTCTCCAACACGTTATACCATACACTGCAATAATGATTTTCTTCATCATGTTTCCGGAAGAAATATCTAAACATTCTTGAATCAAGATACATTTACTTGAGAAGTAAAATTACTTAAGATATTAAGTTAAGTTAACCTGTTTTCTGAAACATTGATCAGAATGAAGTGAGTTTGAGTTTAAAATAGGAAAAAGAAAATCTGCTAATGAAGTAGAAAAAAAAAAAAAACGTCATGTTTTCCATTTGAATTAAGATTTTTTTCTGACCACATTTTCAGATATTTGTTCTTGTTTTAAGCATTTTTTTTTTTGCAATGTAGTAAAATCCCAAACTTTTTTGTCAGCCGAACCGCATTGAGCCCAAGACCGCCTGAGATTTTTAAGTTAATATTTCAATAATTTATCAAAACATTCACAGTTCTCTGATTTCCGTTAGTGATTTTCAGGTAAATAAAAAAAATATATATATATTTTTTTTAGTAATTGCTTGATGTTGATTTGTTTTGATTTTACAATTATTTATATAAATTTTAAATTAAATGAATAATAATTTAAATAGTTTTTTTGTTGGTTTTTTTTGTTGCTTTTCCTCAACTCACAAACCCTAGTTTGCTGTAATATATGACCTTCACCTATATTGCCTTATTCACATATATATTGCTATTATAAAAACCACAACAAAAACGACACAAATGTTCAATAATTAATAGTTATGTTCACTAATAACGATGATAATCACTATAAAAAAATAATTTTCAATGGTTGGTTGGTTCAGTAATACAATCAGCTTTCATGTGCAGTTCATGTTAAAGACATTTCCCGTGTGCAGAGTCGATGCGAGCGGCTGTGGATCAGCTCAGTGTCCTCGGGGCCGCGGAGAGGAAAGATGACCAGGTGTCATTAACGGCCCTGGGGAAGAAGATGGCATGTTTCCCGCTAGAGCCTCGCTTCTCCAAAGTAAGAAATACTCATTGACTTGTTATTTGTTAAAGGTGCATTGCGCAACTTTTCATGTTAAAAATACCTGTTTTTCTATCCTATGCATGCTTAAAGAACTGCCTGATGGGCTGAATGAGCCCTTCTCTGCTCACTGAGATCGCCTCTATAATCCTGTACAGTAAAATATATAAGAGGGATTCGGGCTCGAATTTGAGACTGGGCGTGACGTCATGCGCGTTCATCGTGCGCCGCCATTCTCCGCATCAGCGAAGACAACTCGTACGTCAAAGGTAGAGGATGGATTCAAAGAGACCGGCTTGTAGTCCATTCCAAACCCCAACGCAAACTCCACGTAAAGTAAAGAAAAGAAACATTTAGTCTAGTGCCACCACTCTGGTTGCAGTTTCGCTTGTCGCCAGAGGGGGCGTAGTTCTGCACAAACTCAGAGACTTGCGTTTTGCACCTTTAACGCTAAGTAATTTTGTTGTTTTTGCCTTTTTTTTTTTGTCTATATAGTTTTACATATTTTTTTAATTTAATTTGATAATGCATAAAAATACAAATATCTTCACTTGATGTTATCTATCTATAAATCACAGGAACGTCGGTCTGTGTGTGTGTGTGTGTGTGTGTGTCTGTTATTTGCATATCTCTCGAACCGTTAGTCCGATGGATTTCAGACTTGGCGGGTGTCTCTCTACGGGCGCGAGGGCAGTGCCAAGTGTGACGTTGTCTGGATTAGAAATGCAAAAGATATCGGTAAATTTATCGGTAAAAGAAGCACTTAGAAGGTTGTGATTTAAATAAACACTCTGTCAACTAAACATTAAGTCAGCTACACTGTTTACTTCTGAATATTATATATTTTATTCATGGCCATCATGTGTAGTCGCCTCTTCACAAACTGTTTGCTCAAGCGTAGCGTGTTCTCTGAGTTCACTGTGCAGCCGCTCCCTCAATCGTGTAGTTCAATCTTCCATATTTATTGTATGTCATTATGTCAGTATCAGTATTTGCTTTCTACCATGCACAAATAAAAATATCACTGAACTTTTGCTGTTTAATTGTAACAATGAGCACTCAAACACACCAAACCAACAATTACTAAAAACACACACAAAAACTGATTTTGCACGGGAATTTGAGCAACTCTTGTCATTAGCGACACCGGTGACCATTGAGTGAACTACAACAGCACTTATTGCTCGTTCTCGCACTCGTGCTCACGTAACGTACAAGAGACTGTACGTGATTCAAGACCCCGATACACTCACAGCCAAGTTTATTTTCACTCTTCGCTTAAAAGTAAAAAGAAGTTGGAAATACCTTTGCAGTGATTTACTGTTTACGAACATCCCGATGCGTCTGCGCTCCTGAGAACAACGTTTAGATGAGTATGTGGGCTTGTGTGTCTCTCTCTCTCTCTCTCTCTCTCTCTCTCAGTGAATGTCCTCCTGACACACACACACACACACACGACGCACAGAAAGACGCTCGCCAGTATAACACAGACAGCGTGCCAGTATTGAGTTTAGGGCTGCACAATTATGTAATCGTTGTTTTTTTTTAACAGTTTTTTACAGATGTGTTTTCTACAGCTTATCTTTAGGGTTTTTTACTTTGGTTTCTTTAAATAAATAAAACAATACATTTGACATTTGAGGCTTAATGCTATAGAAAAGCAAAAAAAAAAAGTTTTTCAGGAAGAGTGTTTTCAGCTTGTATTTTGATATGACAAAATGGCATGCAGTCGCTTCAAACAATGGCATAAAGCTATTCAAAACATTATTCAATGTAAATTATGATAATCGTAATTAATAAATCGCAATTACCATTTCAAGGGAATAATCGACAATTATGATTTTGGTCATAATCGTGCAGCCCTAATTGAGTTCTCTTTCGCGCTTGAACGAACGATAACACACACATGTATGCCAAAATGTCAGTTTTGTCGAGTATCCTCACAAAAACAGTCTTAAATGAGTTAAATAAAATCTTAAATGAAAGTAAATAGTAGTGAATGAATGTGATGCGTGAGATCCTTCCTGTCAGCAGCGGCAGATCTTAAAGTGACAGCACACTGTTCTCTTTGTTCTTTGGTTAACTTTACTGACAGAGAATTAGAGTTATTCAATTTCTGTTTATTTCATACCTGTTAGACAGGACATGAACAGGTAAATATGACATTTATTATGGGTTTAAGTGAGGATTGTTTTAAGTTCACTTAAATTAAAAGATCTATTTTTTGAAGCCTAATGTTTAAAATTTGAAGAAAAATAATTTTTAATCGAGACATCAGTAGCTATATAAATATCAGTGATACTGGCCGCCTTCATTCATAAAAAGATGCCATTAACACACAGCCGTAACACTTGAAAATAAATGGTGCCATTAAAGATAAGCCTGTCTGTGCCCTCCCAAAAAAAGTTTTTTTTTCACTTTAACCCCTGTAATTTATATATATATATAAGTTGTGACGTAGTTAATCTGGTTAATTTCTTCTTCTTTTTTGCCTAGTAGAAGTTCTGAATGGCCGGTAACTTAAACATTTTGTGGGTGAAACGGTTAATTTCAAACCCTGGCCATAACTCGATATATATATATCCATGTCCACAGACTCTCCTGATCTCGCCCGAGTTCTGCTGCACTGAGGAGGTTCTGACCATCATCTCGCTCCTCTCCGTCGACTCGGTCCTCTACAACCCCCCCGCTCGCAGAGACGACGTCCTCGCCGCCCGCAAGAAGTTCATCTCCAGCGAGGGCGACCACATCACGCTCCTCAACATCTACAGGGCCTTTAGGAAAGTCAGCGGTAACAAGGTACAGACATGTCACTTTTTGGCCAATCATTTCACTCGGTAATGTCCTCAGGCATTTGTTTCCTTTATACTAGAGGTGTGACGATACCCACGTCACGATTCGATACATATCACGACACTGAACTCATGGTATGATATTATTGCGATACTCCCAAAACATATGATAAAAGGTTAACAAAAAATATACTGGTGATTAAAATAGCAAAATTTTGGGTTTACATTGTGTGTGTGTGTGTGTAAATGAATAGTCTTGGACTTGTGCTGGAAACCCAATGCACAGGACAATAGAGACACCAGAATAAACATATTCATGATTCTGAAGCTGAAAACAGAATTATTTTAGACAAATATGCTTGATCTCTGTCACTGACTAGATATATTTAAATTTTATATTTAAAAATTACTGGTAACTAAAGACATTTTGGCATTATCAGGACCCATTATATATGAATTATATATAATATTCCCCCATTGCATTATTATTAGGGCTGTCAAATGATTAATCACGATTAATCGCATCCAAAATAAAAGCGTGTGTTTACATAATAAATGTGTGTGTACTGTGTATAATTATTTTATATATATAAATACATAACACATGCTTGTATATATTTAAGAAATATTTGCATGTATATACTATATATAGATTTATATATAATTTATATTATATATAAATATAAATATTTTATATATAAATAACACATTTTTCTTAAATATATAAATGCACGTGTGTACTTATATATATAAAATAAGTATACACCGTACACATTTATTATGTAAACACAAACTTTTATTTTGGATGCGACTAATCGTGATTAATCATTTGACAGCCCTAATTATTATACATTATATTCAACATTATATATAGCAGTTTAATGTAGTACTGACACTAAAACTCTGAAAACTAGAATTTTTTTCTCACACAGTAATTTTAATTTTGGGTGAACTACACACAATATATATTGTCACTATCCACGATACATAGTGTTGCATTTTTGTAATGCGATAAATTGTGACACAATATATTGTTACGCCCCTACTTGCAGGAACAGTATGTTCCTCATTTGTAAGAATGAAACCCAATGCATTAAGAGCCGGTATAAATTAGGTTAAACATTTTACTCAAAAGGGTGTATAAATATATAAACGGGATCATTTTTGTAAATTTAGGTATTGTCTTGAATTTGTATGTGCATTTGTTCACATTGCATGTGAATTCCATGTCAGGAAATATCTTGATGTGTGTTAATGTTCATGCTTTCCAACAGGAGTGGTGTCGAGAGAACTTCGTGAACAGCAGGAACATGGGGCTGGTGTTGGAGGTCCGTTCACAGCTGAGGGACATCTGCATCAAGGTAGAGATATGACACACACACACACGCATGCAGTGAGCAAAACTTTGAGAATGCGTTATGTCTGGTTCAGATTACACGATTTTTTTGTCTGTTACGATCGTCACTGTGTCAGATTACGCGATTTTGACTCCTACAATCCTCTCGTGTCGTGGACAAGAAACATGTCAGACTACACGTTGGTTCCTCCTGACCAGTCATCGCGTGATGTCATCGAGAAGGTGAAACTAGTAGCGAGTGACTTCCGGAAACGAACTTAAACAAACAATGGATGAAGCGGTGAGTGTTGTATTGTCTGTCCTGTGTTCAGAAAAATGTAAAAAAAAGAAAGAAAACCCGACTATGGACACGTTCCTGGATTGCTCGAACAGGACAGTATCGGGCTGTCAATCCTCCAAAGAGAACTTGAGGTAAAATATTGTTTTGTTGTATATTTGTACTTTTAGCCAGTAGTACAAGTAAAATAATGTTGCTAGCTTGCCACAATGATAACATATTACAAAAACAGACTGTTAAAACCTCATACGTGTGACGGGACACGTCGTGGACGACCGTTAAAAAATTAAACATGCTAGTCTTTTTGTCGTGATGTCATGAAGCATCGCAGGTTGTCGCCCACTATGACACACTATACGAGATGATACGATCGAATCTTGCGTCCCGTCGCCCGTTGTCGTTTACGAATCCCCGCGACACCCTACGTCAAACGGTTCGTGCCAAAATCGGGCTAAAATCGTGTAATCTGAACCAGGCATTAGCTTTAGTGGCCTTGATCTTTCGACATGTAAGAGGTCTTTGTTCCATTAAAACACCCTTCAAGTTTCACATCTTGAAACGTTTCCCTCATTATAACTGGCTTCCTGTGGCCAATCGCATCCAGTCGAAACTGTAAGTCTTGGTTTATAAAGCCTGTCGTGGCCTAGTCAAGTCATCTTCATTTATATGGCGCTTTTAACAATGTAGATTGTTTCAAAGCAGCTTTACAGAGATAAACATACAATTAAAGGTAACAGAGATTGGTTTGGCTTTTTATTTTATTTATTTTTTATGATTTGTGTCCATGTAATAAGTCGCTGTGATCTTATGTTCTTCAGCTGAACATGAAGCTGGAGTCTTCTCTCTCAGACCTGGCTAACGTGCGGCGCTGTCTAGCTCACGGTCTGTTCATGAACGCTGCAGAACTGCATCTGGACGGCAGCTACGTGGCTCTGGACACCCATCAGACGGTGTCCATCCACCCCTCATCGGTCCTGTTCCAGGCCAAACCGGCCTACGTGGTGTTCAACGAGCTCCTGCACACGTCTCGCTGCTACATGCGGGATCTGTGCCTGGTAGATTCTGATTGGCTGCATGAAGCCGCGCCCGAGTATTTCCGCCGCAAGCTGCGCGCGACAAAGAGTTAACGTCCACTGAACATCCAGTTCGTTGCTCCTGAAGACTGCATTGTAGGAAGAACACAGAGAAGAGTTTTTACACAATATGCATCACGTCTACATGAACTGTTTGGATGCTACGCTTATTTGGGGGATTTGAACTGCTATGCTGATATGCAACACGTTAGGCAGTTTTTTCCAAAGAGTTTGCTTAATCGAGTGCTTTGATAACGGGAATTTTTCTAGAAGTGAATGAATGAGTCCTTTATACTTGCTCTAAATCTAAAGATGTCATGCCGGTTTCTACAGTTCTTTTACAAACTGCTGAAGAGGTCTGATTGTATGAAATTCAGGTTTGCTTCATCTGGAATGTTTGCATGTGTCTTTTGTTCGGGTCCATGTGTTAGTCAAGGTCACAAAAGTTGATTTTAGATCAGTAAGGATTTATTTAAATGTTTAGAAAAAGAGACAAACCTATTTGGGAATGAAGCTGGAGATTTTCAAAATTCTGAATTGAAAGAAATAATATTTTGCAAAAAGAAAATTAAGCCTATTTTAGGCTGGGTTGTTATAGTTAACTTAAACTAAAACCATAAAAAATGTTACTTGAAATAAAAATGAACGTTAACTAAAATAAAACATTTATAAAAACTATATAGTCTTTTTCTTTTTTTTTTATCAATAAAAATGACAAAACAACACAATTACTAAAACATGAATTCAAATGATAATGAAAATGCAAATTTATATTCAAATTCATAAAAATGCAAACAAAATTAATTCATGGAATTTTGTTGTGTTTTGTCATTTTTATTAGTTTGTTTTTAAATGACAATATCGTTTTTATAATTTATACCTTAATGTTTTAGTACATCAAGGTAAACTAAATGAAAATGAGAAATGTTGCTTTGACAACTAGCCAAACTTTTATTTTTGATTTTAGTTAAAAAATGAAAACAACATGAATTCAAAATTTAAAAAACTATATAGCTAAATAAAAAACTAAATACCAGCTAAAAAAGGATTATGATTTGTCATATTGTGACATTTTTTCCATGACAATCAAACAATTTTCCTCCAGATTCTGATTATTGTAAACCAATAAACTGTAATACAGTGCTTTATCATATAAATTATATATATATATATATATATATATGTGATGCATTATAATGAGAATTAGGAGGGGTTAATTGTCATTAAAATAACCTTAAAGGTACTTAAGTTAACGTAATATATATATATATATATATATATATTCTGATTTCTGACTGTGCTCAACTGAGGTTTTGTTTAGCTAGAATTTAATGCACAAATCACTGAATATTTCACCTAAATGCATAATATTCTATAAATGCAGCATATGGAATGTTGTGGTTCTAAGTTCCAGTGCCAATTTTAGAACCAGTTCTGGATTAAATGGAATTCTGATTGACTCTGATCAGATCAATTTGTGAACGGGTGGGGAAAACATTAGTTAATTTAAAGTATATTACCCATATTAATGTAATGCATGCCACTTTGTAATATAAAAAGCATCTCACATGCACATCAATTTAACAAATACTTAATTGTTTACTTCACTTTGCAAATCATATAAAACCCATATGTATTCTTAGATGAATGTATATGATTATGTATGTATGCTGTGCATGAAATCAGAAGGATAAAATGTGATCACTCAGGTTTTTATGGTACTCATGACGTACCTGTGCACATGATTAGTATTAATATAGAATAATTTTTCTTCAGACTTGCAGCATGGGCAGAGAAAGCTTCCGAACTTTTGTTTGTGAATGCAACAGATTTCCACAATCTTAATAATAAAAAAAAGGTTAAGTCAAACGGAATGTTTTATCTCATCTCATCTTTATTGAATTCTAATGAAGATGAATGCAAATGTAAATGTTCACTCTTTTTCATGTGTCAGGTAATTTATTTGTAAGAATAAAAATATAAAGAGAGTAATCCCTGACACTTTGTTTATTGTACCAAGAAAAGCAAGAGTATCTTCAAGTGTATTTTCAAACAGGATCATGGTCACGTGAGCGTTATTTACACACTTGAAAATATAGGCTAGGTCACTGCTCTCACTGTTTGGGTGGTATAGAGATTGTGACTATTTTTTAGTTATGGCTGTTCATATTAGAAGCCACATAACGCAAAGTAACTCGAGTAGGTTAAAAGTATCTTCGCTATATTTTAACTTTTGAATAAGAAACAATATCAAGAATATAAAAATCGTCAAAACTCAGAATCAGAACAAGCATATCGGTTAAAACAGCATACACACACACACGAAACTTGACCGCACATTTTATATTATTGACCGGTCTACAGGACATAAATTAAGCCTTTAAATAAAAGGGTTATTGGGCTGTTTACACTGTCATATACAATAAAAGAGCTTGCACGTCAGGAAACAGAAATGACAATTCTTTCTACGCACATGACGTCACACTCTGCGCGTATGTAAATAGTCCTCCTATTAACACTTCTTAAATAGCCCGCTTAAAGTGTTTATTACAAATAAATTACTAAATGCTTAAAATTAATAAATGTAGGCTAAATGAACAACATTTTGCGTAACATTTACAATCCTGTGATTTCTCACATTTATGCAGCCTACACAAACTTTTTTTGTTCAAAATCTAAGTATAATGAAACAATACTTTTTCCTTCTTCCGTTTTTGTCTTACACTGATTCAAGTAAGTGTTTATGTTTTAGACGTGGTGGGGTGGTTTTCGCGGGAAAACGCGTGTGTGAAGCATGTCATATTTGAAATGTTGTAAAAGTTATACAGAGATTATGGTGTTTTTATTTCTTAACAGGTGAGTAAGGTGTTTACTGAACGGATAAATTCCTGTATCTATAGCTCTCTAACTGTGTTATATGCAAGTACGTGGCTATTAATGTGTAAAGCTGCAGTAATATCTTGAGATCAAGTAATAGCTTGAGATCCATCTAAACTGGTTATATCTCTTAACCCTACTGAATGTTTTATGAGCAGTATGATAATCTCTCTCTTTTTGTTGTTGTTGAGAAAGAACCATATTCATCCGCACAATCATAAAGAATGTATGCAATGTTGTGTTTTACCCGCTAGAGGGCCAAAAGTTACAGTGTACCTTTACTGTATGATAAACAATCACATCTGAAAACCATTACCCTTCCCATATTATCAAATAAATATGTGAAAAAGTTACATACAGTGGCCCAAAAAGTATTCGGACACTTAAGCCACACAAATATGCATTTGATTATTTAATATAAAATGATTTTGAGAATGTCTGCATACCGTATCGCTTTATGGTAATTTCCCAATCTAAAATGAAAAGGATGGATATTCATATATGCTGCTTTATACAAAACATAAACAATGCAAAACCACATAGAGAATTATGCAAATTTATTCAAGTCTTCCATTGTAGAAATGTACAGCGTCTTTAAGAACACATCATTTACTTTAGCTGAACACTTTTTATTTCCAAGGTCAGTGAACGTTTAAGACGTGAAACACCCAAACACACACACACGTCAGAACTGCTGCGGCACACACACCAGCGTATCACGTGACAGCAGCAGAATGTGGAACAGGTGCGCATGCGCGCGCCTCGAACTGAATGACATCAACATTCAGTGGGTCGGGAAAAAGGCAAAACAGACATTTGGACCACGATCCGGTTTCACTCATCAATTTCCAGTATTTGCGGTCTGATTCTGTAAAGCATTAAAAAACAAAACCATTAGGAATATTCGCAATACAATAAAAATATGCATTCGATCATGTGTTATTACATAATCACAAACAGGCATGTATTACTGGTGCATAGCCTATAATCTCGTGAAAATTTGATCCCTAGTGGTTAAGTTACATAAATAGGAGTTGGAGCACAAAGAGGGTGGAGGACCTGCCTAGACATGTCTCTCAGCAAGTGTGCAAACACATTTAACTGATCATACTTGTTGTTGAACATTTATAAAAGGCAAATACATACAGCTACAACTCAAAACAGAATTAAACAACAATAATAGAATTATAAACAGTAGATAAAAAGCCAGTAAAATAAACAGACAAAAAAACAACAACATTGAGCCAGGGGTAACATATAATTTAAAATAAAAGAGAGAGAGAGAGATGCCCTGAGTCCCCTTTATTTATTATTAAAAAAGCATAACGTTAATCTGATCATACTTACCTCGATGCATTTTCCTCAGGATGTCGAGCTCTTGGTTCTCCTGCGTTTTATTTCACTGTTTTGCAGTTTTTCTGCTATTTTTCTCTCGTGTCCAGCTGGGGAATGGCGATTAGTGTTCAGTTCGATCTCCTTCTTACTTCTGCCTTTTCCTCCGGCATGACAGGGATATTCCTCCAGGTTATAATAATCATATTGATCATAATGGGCTTCTTCAAATGACACTAATCTATCGATGTCCGCGGCGGCCATGTTTATTAGAATATAATCTTGCTAAAAGACTATAGAATTGACTTGCTGCACGAGCTCTTCTCTTCTGTGAGTAAACAACACCGATGTCACACAGTTTTCTGAAACCCCAACGTCACGTGGGTATTAGAGCTCGTCGGTGATTGGCGGAGAGTTCTTGCTGTCGTGTGAGTGGCTGCTTTTTAATACGATTCGTCTGATTGGTTCATTTAAAGCTATTGTGATTGGCTGAACGCTAGGTTGTTTTTATCCTTTCTTTTTCTTCTAATCCATGCAACAAAGAAAGCTCACTTCCGCATTTTTCTTATTTTTTAATTGACAGAAGTACATTTAACTCGCAAAAGTCATATAGGACTTTATATGTTTATATTTTCATAAATATTTTTTTTAATAAATGCTCCTATATTACAAAATTCATACTACATTCCTGTGCAGTTATGCAGTTCTGTATGAAATAAATCATGGGTTTTGTTTTGTATTCCAACCATTTCAAATGAAAAATCTTCCATACAAATTTTGAAATGTATTACAAAAGAAACATTTACATTATTGCCTTCCTGAGTTTCCTACATACTTTTGCACAGTATAATTCCCATCCTAACCATGCTAACAATATGATAAAACATGCTAGCAAAAAGCTATCATTCTTGCGACATGTTAAAACGTCAATGCATTAAACCATGTTAATGCAACAAAGTTTTTGTTTTAGGTACTGTAACTGTAGGTTTGTTTGAACAGTTATTTTAAACAGTAAATCTGTCAAAGCATGGTTGCGAAATCTTGAAAAAACGATGTTAAGGGCATTATATTCCCTATTTGTTACTTCTCATTACCCAGCTTTGCACACACACACACACACACACACATATATATGACTTATTCCAGAATTGCGGGTACATTTCAAGTAGAAAAAGAAAACAAAAAATGTGATTTTTTTTTCTGTTAAACTTTTTTATTTGAATTGAATGCACTTTAAATTCAACATTTTCAATATTTGCTGATCTTAAACTTGTAAGATTTAAAATATTAAGACTAAACAAAGTAAACATCAATACAATGTACAGACAAATCTGTCAACTCTGTTATAGACAAATTGGGTTGACGATAACAGAGTTGACGAAAACAGAGTTGACATTTTCCATTATTTTGTGCTTTAGCTCAAAATGCTAACCTCAAACCAGATATACCACATGGCATGTCTAAAAACAGAATTTTATGTGTTTTTGCCATATTATCGTTTTTTAAAAAGTAAATGAGAGATTCACTGCAATATCACAATAATATATTTGACAAATACTTAATCTACTATTGGTGTATCCTAAACATTTTGTAGAAATTAATGAGAGAAGAATAATGACGTACTTCACTGCTTTCCAAAATTTCCCACCAGAGGAAGTGACATCACTTGGTGCAAGTCACATGCTTTTTCTACAAATGCTTTGAAGTGTTTTTTTGTTTGTTTTATAACAGAGGTAACAGAGTTGACCAGAATGTAGGGACAGACACAAAATCTATTTATTTAATAATTAAATTACTAATAATACAGAAAATATATATTCTATGCAATTGTTTATATAACTTAATAGAGTAAACACAAAAAATATTTGAAAATTAGATTGTTTCATGATGATTCAAGTTGAACGTATGAATCAGGAGGCGGAGACAGTCAATAATAGGGGAGTGGGAGTCATTTAGTTAATATTCCCAATTAAATTTTTTCCTAAATATACATAAAGCATTATTTTTTGTGATAGTTAAATATAATGTGTGTTATTATTCAAAACTGATTTTAAAAAGTGATTTTTTTTTTTTTTAATAAAAGAAGGTTTATCTGGGAGACTCGAAATGTACCCCCGATTCTAGAATGACTCATATATATATATATATATATATATAAATAAATAATGCAAGCATGTGGTGCAGCAGAAAGAAGCCACAATGTGGCAGTGTGGCTTCACTACATGGTGTAACTTCATTTGTGGCAATGTAATTATGGCTTCCGGTATGGCAAGCCGTTTTAACTTTCATTAATTTCCAGGAAATGAATTATTGATATCTATAATTAAATTTTAACTAGTTAAAATCATAGTTATTGATATCAGGAATTAGAATTCTATAGTAACAATGGCAATTTTTGATATCAGAAGTTACATTTCCACTAGTAACAATGCTAATTTTTGATATCCACAATTCAATTTTGACTAGTTAAAAATATAATACTTGATATCAACAATTTAATTTCTACTAGTAATAGAAATTGTTATCTTGATATCTGTAATTGTATTTTCACTAGTGAAATGTCTTCAGGCTGCCATTCAAAATCAATTGTTCTTACTAGTTGAAATTCCAATTTCACATTATCAGAAATACAATTCTTTCTAGTAAAAACCTTTATTTTTACTAGTGACAATGTTAATTTCTGATATCATGAATGTGATCGTTACTAGTAAGAAAGCCATTTTAGATATCTGAAATAATATTGATAGAAAAAAAAAAAAAAAAAATCAGAAATACATTTTCAGATATCAAAAATGAAATTTTTTACTAGTAGAAATTCAATTGTTGATATCAAGAATAGACATATTAACTAGTGACAACTGAATTATTGATATCAGGAATTCACATTTTTACTAGTAACAATAATTATTGATATAAAAAAATTATATTTCTACTAGTAAGAAATCAATTCTTGATATCAACAATTGATTTTGAAAGGTAGGCTATGGTGACATTTCACTAGTGAAAATACAATTACAGATGTCAACAATTACATTTTTGATATCAAAAATTCATATCCTGGGCTGGAAATGAATAAAAGTTAAAACGACTTGCCATATTCCAGTGTCATTCGCTTTCAGCTATTTTTATTTGTACAAAACAGCACATTATGCTGCCTGATATTGGAAACTGGTATTTCTCACCATATTATTTTAATGCATTGTTAAGTATATAGCCTACACGCTACGCTAGTTTGTAGCGCAAACAGTTTTACAGTTTCTGCACCTTGATAGATTCTTCTCACTATTTCCCTATAGCAGCTAATAAATCTGAAGTCTCGCACATTCACAGAAAACATCTTGATTCCACGTTGAAAAATAAGGTGTATAGAGTATTTAAGCTGTCTACCACTAGCAAAGCTAGCTGACTATCCTAGAATAGAATAGCCTTTATTGTCATTGCACTGTGGAGGTACAACAAAATTTAGGGTGCTCCAACAGAGCCACCCTTGCACCACAAAAAATAAAAAAAATAAAAACAACCATACATCAGGAAAAAGACACAACAGGCTAACCGAACGATGTTCTTTCATTAAAATAAACACACATAAAATCTAATAAAAAGTTACAATCTTAAAGTGTCTAGTTATTGCAGGAGTGCAGGGGGAGGTGGGCTGATTGTCTGCTCTTATGTGTGTGTGTGTGTGTGTGTGTGTGTGTCCATATGTGTTGGCAGTTCGTATGGCCTATAGGGCAACATGCTAAAAATGCTAGGAATGTGCTAAAATCATGTTAGCAACATGTTTTTACTTTTTCCGAGTAAAACTTCCAAACTTTAAGCTTATCAAAGTTTGTCATCAAACTATACTCTAGTTTTAACTAAAGTAGCACTTCAAACTCTGTTTAATGATGTAAAAAATGCAATTCAGCACAATATAGAACACAATACAATACAGAAGAATACAATGTTAGTAGACCAAATAATGCAAATCAATACAAAATATGACACATTTTAAGATTCAGTCATTTCTTTATACATGCATGTCATTCATGTTATCTTTTTGTTACCTTGGTGGTGGTTGAGGAGATCTTTGAGTGCAGAGAAAAGCGCTATATTACTGTAATGAATTATTATTATTATTATTTTTAACCAGCAACTCAGATATACAATCGAATTAATTATTGAGGCATTCATTCATTAATTTCATCATAAACTCCTTCAGTCATATTTAAGTTAAAGTGATAACACTGTGTGTGTGTGTGTGTGTGTGTGTGGCCTATAGTTTCCCTATCGTCCACCGCAGTGACACTACCCTCAGTAACGCGTGTGTTTGTGTGTTAAAAACGATCAAATGTTCTCACATATTCTAATTTGTTACACTGTTTATTGAAATTTAAGTTATGTTATAATATTTTCTTCTATTATTTAGATGTTTTTTATTATCATTCTATGTATTCCGAGCTTTGGCAATATAGTTACAGTCATGTCAATAAAGTAATTTTGAATTTGAATTTAATATCATGTAAGTTAATCAAAAGTTATCTCTCTCTGTATACCCGCCTGCAGCTTTTTATAACATGCGGGTGTGAAATCAGAGTGCAAAGGGCCAAACAAAGACGCCCTGAATTTTATTCTATTATAAAAGCCCCCACTAACACAAGAATGGCGAGACGCTTGATAGACACAAGCCCTGTCGAACAGACCACGCCCACATTAAACACCCCAAGCCACGCCCCCATAGTCTGATGACACGTCCCGACGCTTTTCCACGTCGCGCGCCCAACGGTTGAGGCAGGGGAGGCTGCGCGCTTTCGTGCTTAGGCCGGGAAAAAATGGCGGCGCCCGTCTTGCGAGTGTCCACCCCTCGCTGGGAGCGGATAGTCCGGCTTCTCGTGTGTCTCTCAGGAATCCTGATATCCCTGTACGCTTTCCATGTGGAGAGGGAAAAGACTCGCGACGCCAGTTACCGCGCCATGTGCGACCTGAGCAGCTCCATCAGCTGCTCCAAAGTCTTCACGTCCAGGTGAGAGAGAGAGAGGGAGAGTGTGTCAAAACCTAGCGAGTTCCCTACATAGACAACGTTTGTGTCTGTCATGGGTGTGTTTGAGCGCTCGAAAAACAACATTTCGATCCCTTTTGTTTCATTTTAGTTATTTTAGGGGCGTTTCAGTGTTTAAATTCGCGTGTGAAGAGCTGAAAATACTGTCTAGATAGGGGGTTTCGGTTGGTTTTGACACACATCCAGAGAGTCGCTCCGGGCCGTATTACTGACTGAGAATTTTATCAAATAAAAATGTTAGTCTTATATTTATGGTGTTTTCTTGAAATGCTTATTGGTGTAGGCCATACATTTAGATATAAATGAAATGACTTTCTTTTAAAGCTGTATTTGAATGTGTCTTTTGTCTTGTGAAACACAAACACAGTGCGATAGCAGCTAATGCTAACTGTGCTAATGAGTGAATGAGTTCAATATCAGTACGCTGAATGTTGTAATACACATTTGAGTTAATATGCGTTTATTTATGAAAATAATTATAAATAAATCGTGGTCTCGGGGGTGAAATCAAAAACACTCGTTTATTTATAAGCATCTTCAGCTAACTTGACAGCACATCCCTTATATGAGTACAACAGGCTGTTTCATACCTGTCATCAGTTTCATAGCATAATTGTTTCTCTTCATGCTTTGAGTGTGACGTTTATCTGCACCTTTAAATGTGTTATTGATGTATATGGCTGAAGAAGTGGATGGGTTTGATCTGGGTTCAACTTTGTTTTAGTAACCTTTGAAATCGGTGTGGTTAGGTTTATTTATGAGAAGTCAGTTCCTGATTTTACTACTGAAGGATACACCCTCACACATGATCTGACCATTAATGGTGTGGTTTAGCAATTATTTATAGTGCTTACTTTATTCGTATGGTATAAACTATGATAATAGTGTATACCGATAAGAATAAAGTAATGATAACGTGTGAGGGTGCATCCTTCATTTTTTATGTAAATATATATATATATATATGCATTGCTTTTAAATATATTTTTTCCTGTTAATTCAGCGATAACAAGCCCACTTCTTTTGAGAAACTTCTTGAGGGAAAAAAAGATGCTGATATGGTTGTCAGGAGTCATGTGAAGTTTACACGCTTTCAGGAAAACAACATTTGTTTTGTGAAAACAAACCACATGCTTACCAAAATCATATCAGCATAGATCAGCTGTCATAAGGGATGATTTTGTTTTATAATTCTATGTGGTTCTTTCGCTCATCGAGACGACAGCAGACAGAACTGCTTTGGATGTGCTTCATATGTGTCTTGCAGATCTGTTATTAATAGAGTCTCTGGCTTTATCTGTGAATCTGTAGATGTGCCCACTCATCACTGAGATAAATAGGACAGCATTATATATCACGGTCACTTATTTTATTACCATCAAGTAATCAGTGTAGTTAAAGAGATACAAAAGCTGTGTATTTTAGCATATCTAAGTTTATGAAATAGTCTATAGTGATTGCGTTATTTGCTCCGGGTGTTCAACAGGGAAAACAACCAAACAAAACTCCCAGCTGGGTGAAGGTTTTCAGGAACGTTACATAATCAGGCTTAAGGTCTCGCTCTTAAAGGGAACCCGCATTTACAAGACTTTATTGTGCAGCAGAACTGACTTCAGATGGCTTTACGTGATCGAGATCTTTTGCTAGGCCTGTATGTTTCACGGCTCTGTTGGGAATCCACACCGCGTTGATCATTGAGTCTTCACTGCGCTCCTGTCTAAAGGTTTGTGGAAGGATTTCTAAGTGTTTCTGCAGGAGAAAGATGTCATTTTATGCTGTGAGAGTATATATTGGAATAATATATATCTCATCTTGATTGGAGTTGCCAGACAAACCAAAGATAGTCTTATCACTCAAAGCACATAGCTTGTTTGCAGTTTCAGCCCAGTGAACTCTTGTATTTAAAGTTCATAGTATAGTGCGATTAATTTTGAGTGCAGCAAACCTGAAATGCAGACACTAGAACAGAAGATAGCAGCATTATTTTGATGCCTGTATTGGTATCAGAAATTGAATTGATTAGGTCGTTAAAGAGAGCAAAAAATGTGCTCTGGAAGTAAAAATCCAATTTATTTTCTCCATAAGGAAATTGATTTTTTATAGTAATGTACAAAGCTTTATAGACTAGTCTCGCGTAGTCTGATCTTCAGACTGATGACAGAAGGTCTGGACTCATCGCATCGCATCTTTCATTGGCCAATAACTTCGAAGAGGCCATCTGACTGACACGTGAAGTAACCAATCACAGTTCGTTTTGTTTAGGGGCGTGAAAATGTAAATTTGATGTCCCTACAATAAAAGACCGTTGTGTAAACTCTTGGATGTATTTTACTGAGTTTATCCCGTTAACTTCAAATCCAGCGTTTAGTTGATCCTCCCGATAAACGCTCATTATCACAGTTATTAACACGACGGCTTTCTTTTTCCATGAGGGGGTTTGGCATCACAACGAGTTTGTTTCCAGACACGCGTCTCCCGGAAATCCTGTAGAATTGAACCAATCAGATGATGACTTTGAAACTCCTGAAGTGTTTCCTATTTTGTGTGCCTTATGTGTCAGATGTGGTTTGTGTGTGTGATGTCTGAACCGGAGACTATTTACAGACCGACCTGCTGATGTACAAGTCCTAGTGATTTTAACTTTAAGAAATCATTTTTAAAAGGCAAAATCCCAGTGAGGAACTAGACTACGCCATAATCCTGCAGAGATCCACCACTAAGAGAAATCACTGTTACCTTGGCAATGAACGTCATTTTAAAAGAGCTTTTCAAAGCTCAATCGCCCAATCCCATGAAGCATTGTGGGTGATCAAGCTGATGTAATTGCTATTTATAGAGCAACTAATTATTAGAGGTCGACCGATAGTGGATTTTAACGATACTGATATTTAGGTTTGACCGTACATGTCGATAACCAATTATTCAACCCGATATTTTTTCAAACAGATACTGGATTAAAAACAAACATAACACTCTGCTGAACTGAAATGTACTTAATAAAATAAATATATAAATATGAATATATTAAAATGAGAAGTTCTACAGAAAATACGTTAAACATTAAACATATTACAGGTCAAATGTGTGTTTCTTTAGCTATTACCTAGAAACACATTTAAATGTCGTAGGTAACACTTTGAAAGTTGTTTTTGCATGTTTTAAGAGTACAGTTGGTGAGTGGGGATTAGATGTCTCGTAAAAGGGAAAAATGTATTACGCATGTCTGGTCTGCTAATAATCGTGATATTTTTGTTGTGTTGGAGACATTTATTTACATTTATGCATTTTGCAGACACTTTTATCCAAAACGACTTACATTGCATTTAAAGGTACACATTTTTGTGTGTGTTGTCTTGGAGGGAGGGGAGTTTGTTTGGTACATATTTATTTATTAGTATATATTTTATTACTAGGCCTATACTTTTTTTTCTTCTTAAAGCACTGATCTGGAGTAGCAATTGAAATTTTGTTGTGTTAATACACTATTTATGTAATGACAAATAAAGCTTGAACTTGAACCCATGACCTTGGCGTTGCAAGCGCCAGCGCTCTACTGTTTGAGCTACAGGAAAGCTGTACACTGAGACACTGAAGCTTTGATGCAATATTGCTAGAAACAGAATCATGATTGTACTGCATTATTATTCATGTGTGCCTTTGACTGGGAATGCTGGGACATATGGAAGAGATTGGGCATGACCTCTGGTGTTTGGCACGATTGGCTCTTTGATGAATCCATTGGTGGGAAGTTATTAAGCTGAAGTGCTGTTACATGCCTTTTTCAGGGTTAGATTAGAAACGTTTTCAGGATTTTCAAACACTTCAGACCCAAAAATTGCAATCCAGTCGCTACGTTCAAGTTTACTCTTAAAGGGATAGTTCACCCAAAAATGAAACTTCTGTCAGTAATTCCTCGCCCTCATGTTGTTCCAGCCCCGCAAGACTTTCGTTCATCTTCAGAACACAAATTAAAATATTTCTGATTAAATCTGAGAGCTGGATCACTCCTCCATAGGCTTCTAAGGGACTGAAACTTGCTGGCCCAGAAAGTCAGTAAAGAAAATGTTTAAATAGTCCAAGTGACTACAGTGGCTCAACCATAAGTTTATCAAGTGACGAGAATACTTTTTGTGTGAAATAACAACAAAAATAACTTTATTTAACTATTCGTTTTCTTCAGTGTGGGCCTCTGACATGAGTTCACGAGAGCGCCACGACGCATGCGCGAGAACTAAGATGACGTAGAAGAAGAACGTCATCATCTCAGTTCTGGTGCATGCGAGATATATCAATTCTCATATATCATCAATATATCAATTCTGAACTTTGAATTCTTGCATACGGTAACAATACAAGTCGACAGCATTATGAGTAAAAGTTTGCTAAGAAGTATTTCCTACTAAAGCAAGGCGGTATTTGACTAGTAAGTGTTTCCAATAGCAGACTGATGGGCGTGGCCTGGGCCTTGGCCCAGTGCATTATGGGTGCATTATCTATTTGACAAAAAGGAAGAAAACAGCCTTTTCTCTCTGTTTTCTCTTGTCAGGAAGCACCGGTATCAAACATGTTCTCCTTTCTACTGTATAGGCATTAGGCAGCCAAGTCGCAAATTTGAAAATGGCTTGCGATGAGCCTAGTGGAAAAAATAAATCCAAGATAATGGATAAGAGAAATGTTTTTTAGATACTTGCTGTTACTTGCACTAAAAAGTGGCAAATATAATTAAGTTAAAATTAACTATTTTTCCTAATATATATGTTTTTGCACTGCAAATGCTGGAATTGGATGTGACTGGAAACCTCCATATTTCTCCTTTGTTGGTGTAATTTCAAACAATTTGGGTCAGAAATCTCTGTTCGCACCAACAAACGGAAACTCAGTTTATATGCTGCTGCCTTGATCATTGTATAGTTTTGATTTTAGGCCAAATATTCTGTCTTGATGTTCTTGTGTTCCCAAGAGGAGCCTAGAGCTCTAAGATATATTTTTAGTTATATATATATATCATGTTGTCTGCTTTAAACTTCTGCTTTTTTACGGTTTCTTTCTGTTGTTTTCATCTTCTCTCTAGATGGGGTCGAGGATTTGGACTGTTGGGATCCATCTTTGGGAACGACAGTGCAGTAAACCAGCCAAACAGTGTCTATGGAATTTTCTTTTATGTCTTTCAGCTGTTACTAGGTAAGAACATCATAAACCACACTGATCTGCAGATAATGTTACTAGGTGCATTTCCATTACAGATTTGTGCAAAACTTTTGCGATTACATTTATTTTTTTTTAATCAAAAAAAATTATTATTATTTTTTTTCTAAATGTCGACAAAAAACGATTGTGAAATGACGGCGTTTCCATTAACCGATGTTATGCAACTAAAACTTAATTTTTGCCTGTCGCGATCAGTCATTCCAAAAATCATGTTGACAGACGTTGGTAGGTTTATATATATATCCCAGCCACTGCTCTGGCCATTATTATTAATCGGAGGAGGTGTGTGTGTGTGTGTGTGTGTGTGTTATCCAAGCATTAATGGCAAGGAAAGTCTCTTATACTGTTGAGCGGCTCATTTGAGGAGTTTCTGGTGTTTCACCTTCATTTCTGCTTCAAGATCTTGATTGTATCATTTTTTTTTGAGGTTTAGAATCCAGTATTTCTGTAATTTTTTTTTGTCTTTTTTGAATTTAATAAAGAACTCTATCTCGTATTCTGTCCACACACACCGCGTCATCTACGTCAGGCGACTGTAAATGCGCAAAAACTGTTTCCAGTGCAGTTTTGCAAAATATTTATTTTTCGAATTGCCTGAAAAAACAAACACTTCATGCGAGCATGTAAACTTTTTTGTGCTAAATGGGAGTTTTTGCAAAATTAACGTGTTTCCATTGGGCATATTTTCAATTCGCAATTTCAATTTGCGCAATTTGAAGGGTAATGGAAACGCAGCTAATGTTTCACATGAACAGGTACTTTATAGGGATGCACCAGTATAGAAAGTATATGCCATAATAAACGTTACTTTATGGCCAGAATCTTGATATTTCAAACTAACGTGTCTATTGGTCTCTGATGAATGTGTTTGGTCGTTGCATGCATGTCTTTTTTTACTGTCCGTTCTGCATCCAGTTCAACTTTTAAAAATGTGTTGAGTTTTCGGCGTTCAATGTAGCTTTATTGAAGCTAGGACTTACTAGCTCTAATCTGATAAATGCAAATGAGGCATGAAGATATTATAAACATGAACATCATGCTGCTTTGAAACAATGTGCATGTGAAAACACTATACAAATAAAATTGACTTGACTTGATTTTGACAATAATTGAGAGAAAACTATTATGGTGTTTACTAGTTTTGAGTAGGTTGTGGAAGTGCAACATAGGTGAACTTATTTATTTTGATAACAATTTTTTTAAATTGTTTTTGATACTTACTTATTTATTGTGTATATTATATTGTTCATAATTTTTTTTCATACTTTTTTTAATTTATATGTTTTTCAGTTGAATTATATATTAAAATATCAATGAAACACACACAAAAAAAAGACAATAAAAAAAAAATAAAAAAAACAGGTGATGTTTCCAAAAGTCAATGGTGTTGAAATACGAATACATTTTTTTAAAACGATTTTGTTTTTCAGTTGAATTATATATATTCAATTATCAATGAAATCCACTGATAAAAAGACAATTAAAAATAAAATAATAAAAACCTAAAAAATAGGTGAAGTTTCCAAAGTCAATGGTGTTAAATTATGATTTTTTCCCCATAATCAAGCAGCATTAATTTAAACACAAGAGCAGGCATGGTGTTTCCAGCCCCTTAAACTACATTTACTAGCGTGGGAATTATGTTGAAACTCGTAGGTGATAACATTCCTGTCTCCGTCTAGGTTTATTTGTGAAACACCTGATAGTTCAGTGTCTGGTATTAGCCAGAGATGAAGGTTAACTCGTATTGTTTCCTGAAACAGGATTGAGAGCGTCTCAGGTTATAGTAGGAACTTTAATGTCTCCCAGACCTCTGAATTAATGAATGCCCTCACTTGTGCATGTCTGACGGGTGAAATCTCTAGGCGTTTCAATGATAAAGCACATGTCAAACATTCATAGCCTTAGTTTAACCTCACGACTCTTCTGCGCCAATCTCCTCTCTCCACAGATTGTTAGGAAAACGTCTCTGACTGTGTTTGAGTTACTGCTGTATCAGCTTCTCTTGTATTTCTGATTCCCCTCGTCTGGGTGTATTATTATTAACGCTGCACGATATTGAAGAATAATGCGATATGATGATGCTTAAAGTGTGTAAAATAAACTTAAATTAGATAACCTACATGCAAGTTTCACATCCTTTTTGTGACTAGAAAACATCCCTACAGCTTCTGAAAGCGTAAGAAGTGTTATTTTAACATCGGTGTAAACCACAGGGTTCAGGGTTTCAGGTTATCCTACATTTAGGTTTATTTAAAACATTGTTGTTAACAAAGTCCAAAAAGTCAAAGTAAAAACTCGATTCATTTTCTCCATAGGGATGTCTAATTTTGCCTCGGTTGTCTAATAGGGATTTTCAATGTCATGAAAAACTATTTTGCCATGTCAAAAACCACATGATCCTAAAATAACTTTTTTTGCTTCTGGGATGAAATATGACCTTGTTTTTTTTTTTTTTTTTTTGAGATTCAATGAAAATTACTACAATCTTAAAGGACAACTCCGGCGCAAAATGAACCTTTGGTCTAATTACACATTGGTACATAGTCAACCGTTCTCTGAGATTTGTTTTCATGATTGTCAAATGTAAAGAGTTTTATCTCTAAAAACTGTTTAGCTTATAACGCTGGTATATTGGGCATAGAGTAATGAAATGTGTAATTAGACCAAAGGTTCATTTTGCGCCGGAGTTGTCCTTTAAATCAGTCGTCGCTAAAAAACAGATATGCATGTAATCTAGCGTGACATATTTTCTGTTAAGTCATCACCACCCTTTTAAAAGCCACCACAAACATTTAAAGAGGAACTAGTCGACTAATCGGCCACTGTGTTGTTGGATGTCTAGTCCGGCCCGATCTCTACACTGCCTCATAATGTCCCGTTCTTCATTCCTCAGCGGTCATGTGGGCTTTGCTGACTCGAGCTCTTCTGCGTGTTCGGCTCTGCTGATCTGTCCTCAGGTTCATTGTGCTTCTGTAATTGGACACACTGAAGTCTTTCTTCACACTATTGCAGCACATTTGCATAATGCCTCTCTGAGTGACGGGCGGTTGTCAGCGTGGAATCGGTTTGCACTTCCTTTAAACTGTTTTACATTTACTGTGCAGTTTCTCTTCTTATTTTCTTATCGACACGTGAATGAATGGAGAGGCTGTTAGTTTAGGTACTCAAACGAACGACAAAACTTACTGAGCTGTCTTCTAAAGTGGCAATTAACCCTTTATGACCCGCCATAGAACAATTGCGCCAGAGTTTATCCTAGTATTTTTACATGCTGTGCTGTCATTCTTTTGAGCATTTTCATATGCCATACATCAAAACAATCCTCCCAATTTAAAGGCTATGTATGTAATAAATCAGGAGTAACTAGTAGAGGTCGACCGATAGTGGATTTTACTGATCACGATAGCTGGGTTGGGCTGTACTTGCCGATAACCGATTAATCAACCGATAGTTTTTAAAATTGATACTGGATAAAAACAATTATTCACGAAACAGCACAGCCTCTCGAACCTTATTGCTTAAAAATAACACTCCAAAAGAGTGCTGAACTTTATTTTATATATATATATATATATATATATATATTATATATATATATATATATATATATATATATATATATATATTAGGGCTGTCAAATCATTAATCACGATTAATCGCATCCAAAATAAAAGTTTGTTTACATAATAAATGTGTTTGTACTGTGTAAAATTATTTTGTATATATAAGTACACACACGTGCATTTATATATTTAAGAAAATTTGTTATTTATATTTATATATAATATAAATGATATATAAATCTATATATAGTATATACATGCAAATATTTCTTAAATATATACAAGCATGTGTATGTATTTAAATATATAAAATAATTATACACAGTACACACACATTTAATATGTAAACACAAACCTTTATTTTGTATGCGATTAATCATGATTAATCATTTGATATACAGTAGTGTGCAAAAGTTTTAGATCAGTAAGATTTTTTAAGTTTTTAAAAGAAGTCTCTTCTGCTCACCAAGGCTGCAATTATTTGATAAAAAATACAAAAAAACAGTAATATTGTGAAAAATTATTACAATTTAAAACAGCTGTTTTCTATGTGAATATACAGTAAAGTGTAATTTATTCCTGTGATCAAAGCTGAATTTATCATCATCATTACTCCAGTCTTCAGTGTCACATGATCCTTCAGAAATCATTCTAATATGATGATTTGATGCTCAAAAAAATTCATTATTATTTTCAATGTTGAAAACAGTTGTGTACAATTTTGTTTTCAAAATTCTTTGATGAATAGAAAGTTCAAAAGAACAGCGTTTATTTAAAATAGAATATTTTCTAACATTATAAATGTCTTTACTGTAACTTTTGATCAGTTTAACTCATCCTTGATGAATAAAAGTATTGATTTATTATATTTCTTTCCCCCCAAAATAAAATTTAAATTCTTACTGACCCCAAACTTTTGAAGGGTATAGTTTAATGTTACAAAAGCTTTAGATTTCAGATAAATGCTGTTCTTTTTTTAGTTTCTATTCATCATAGCATCATGAAATAAAAATGTAAAAACTGTTTTCAACACTGATAATAATCATAAATGTTTCTTGAGCATCAAATCATATTATCCTGATTTCTGAAGGATCATGTGACACTGAAGACTGGAGTAATGATGCTGATAAATTCAGCTTTGATCACAGGAATAAATTACACTTCACTATATATTCACATAGAAAACCGCTGTTTTAAATTGTAATAATATTTCACAATATTACTTTTTTTGTAGTATTTTTTATCAAATAAGTGCAGCCTTGGTGAGCAGAAGAGACTTCTTTTAAAAACATAAAAAATCTTACCGATCTAAAACTTTTGCACAGTACTGTATGTCATGAAAACATGCTAAATGAAATAAATATGAATAAATATTGAAGTCAATAAAGACATTCATTCAATCTAAAACAAAAAGTAATACTCTAAATAACAAATAAAACCAGTTACATTCAAAATGTATCTGTTTAACTGTTACATCCATTTAACTCGACCTCTAGTAACTAGATAAATAGCTCAAAAGTGCAATAAACATATTTTTTTTTGTTTTTCCTACATATTTTATTAAATACAGAAATATCACAAATGTCAACCTCAAACTTGTCAATGTTACAAACTTGCTTAACACTTTAAAACTACACACAATTGATTTGGACTGTTTACATAAATTAGTTTGTAAGATACACTCATTTTTATAAACAGTGCGTTGTGGAGTCAAAATGATGAAGCAATGATAAAAAGAGACAATAACAAAAGTTGTGAGAGAAATCAGAAAATTTGAATATCGTGCAAAAGTTTGTGTAATTCAAATTAAAAGGTGAAACTAATATATTTAGTATATATAACTATATACATATGCATATGCATGATTACACTTTTCAGAGGGAGACATTTTTGTATTTAAAATCCTTTTTTTAATTTATTGATTTCATGTAATATTGTAATTTTCTGAGATTTTGAATGTGGGGTTTTCATAAGCTTCATAAGCCATAATCATCACAATTATACCTTTTGCATGATATTCAAATTTTTTGGGTTTCACCTGTACTTTCTTAAGATGTTCATATATCATTTGCTTGGTATTCCTAAAAACATTAATGTCTTTTTCAGTCCGTTTACAGTATTTTCTGATTTCTGGAGTGATAAAAAGATCCAAAATCCCCACTGTAAAAACTTTAATACGTTAATAAAATGAAACAAATTTTGACCCTGGGTTTATCCAGTGTTCAGATTGCTGTTTTGGAAACGTTTGCCAGTTATTGTTATATTTAATTGACAAAATGCTTCATTTTCTTATTTAAACAACAATTCAGAAAATCTGTAATACAGTTTTTCAAAAGATAAATTAGATCCTTTTTACTCTATTATCGTGTGGTGTCTTGCTTTCATTGTTCAAGTAAAGTTTAATCAGAAAACTTTAATAATTTAATACTTTAACAATAATACTTTAACAATAAATAACAATCTGTCCCTATGAAATCTATCGTATTTCTTTCCCAAACTCCATGTTTCTGTGTTTTATGCTTTACCACAAATTTATCATCAAAAACGGTGGTAATCAAATTAATTTATAAAACTTTAACAGCTTAATCAATGAATAAAGTGAAAATAGAATTCCTTTTCGAAACTGCTTTTTTGTTGTTGTCAGATATGCTGGACGGCAAAGCTTTATTAATGTATGAAATAAAACATGGATGAAAAAAATGACATTCAATTTTCAAGCATTTCCTATCGGTTTATAAGTGGCCTTTTAAAGGCTGTCTATGTGAGCTCACTAGGTTTTGCAACCGATCCCTCGTGTTGTGTGTAGCCTTGAACCGACAGACACTTGAACATGTTTTCACTTTCTGAAATCTTGATCTCCACTATGACCCGAATCTCAGACGCGAGTCTGAAGTTCTTCCTCTCTCCTGTCCTTGTCTGCTGCGTTTATGTGTGTGTGTGTGATCTTTTTGTCCTTCTCTGCCCTAATGAAATTTCATGACTATGAATAGCCAGACTGTGCCTGTGTGTGTGTGTGTTGAATGCCCTCTGTTCAGGAGAAACGTTCCCTTTTCCAAAGGGGTCAAGCGATGATTAGTGGAGGAAAGGTCAAGCCTGACAAAGCCCCGCCCCCTCACCATAAGCCCTGCCCATTCACCATAAGCCACGCCCACTCTTTTACACTCAACCAATTTAGCTGCCTGTCTATGAAGGCACTTGCCTTTTAAAGCATCATCCTAACTGCAACGCAACCTTACGAGTGTGTGATCTGAAACGCTCTACATAGGCAGAATCTCAGTGTGTTACAGAAATAGAAACACAGCCCGAGTGACAATACGTGTCATTCATTCAGCATTCATTGTTTTGGCATGTGAAGTGACAAGTGAAGGAGTTGAGTACATTTGGCTTGGATTTTTCTTGTAACACACCAACAAGATCTGGATTTCAATGTGATTTATAGAGAAATTATTAGTTTAAAGAAACTCGAAATCTGTTATTAGTGTTTAAAGAAACTCGAAATCCGAAATTAGTTTATTTTATGGTGATTCAACTGATAACAATTTATTTTGTTATAAGAATATTGTTTATTATTATCATATATTGTATATTTACTCATGTATGTGTGTGTACTAAATAAGTCTTTATATTATGTCTTGTGGCATTAAAATAACTTAAAATGAAGAAATTATGGTTTTTATATAGTGGATTTTCTACAAGAATTATATTGTTTATTAGTATTATTTCAATATTGTGTGCGTGTATGTGTATATATATATATATATATATATATATATATATATATATATATATACACACACAATATATGTTGAAACCTTTGCTCATAGTCATATGGCATTAAAATAACTATACAAATTAAGAAATAACAAAATAGTAATCTTTCTTTTTTTTTAATGAAAGCCTTTTTGCAGTTGATTTTATAATGTAAATGTTTTAATTGTATATTGCATTCTTTTAGTTATTACATAGGTGTTTGTATGAATATAGCTTTTTAATGCTGAATGACATTTTAATGATGATTAAATACATTTGCTGCATCATTTTTATCTTCATATTCTTACACACATCATCATGCGTGAAGGCCATTATATTGAGTGCAGTTGATGTGTCAGTGAACTGGTGTTGGCAGTGCTTCAGTGCATTAACTGCTGTGTGTGTGTGTGTGTGTAGGTTTGACGGCCAGTGCGATGGCCGCTCTGATCCTCATGACCACCTCCATCGCGTCCGTGATGGGCTCCCTGTACCTGGGCTACATTCTCTACTTCGTCCTTAAGGACTTCTGCTTCATCTGCGTCACCACGTACCTACTGAACTTCATCTTGTTTGTGCTCAACTACAAGCGACTGGTTTACTTGAACGAGGCCTGGAAGCAGCAGCTCCAAGACAAGCGGGACTAGACACACACAACAACAACAACCACCACCACAAGTATAGAAGGAGAACAAATCATCCAACACGTGGGGAAATGTGACCTCTGAAAATTTGTGACTTGCCACCAGGAGACCTTGCTTCCAAACAAATGTTCATTCTGTTGTGTGCGTGTGTGTGTGTGTGTGTGTGTGTGTGTGTGTGTGTTAAGCGAAACAAAAAATTAAACAAGGAAAAGAAAACGTGTAACTTTAGGGGCCACAGATCACAGGTTTATTGGAAGGATTGGAAAACAAAAACACAAATCTTTGTCCGTTTTGATTTCTTGTTGGTTTTCTTTGTTCCCCGAGATGAAAATGAGGTTTACGCTTTAAGCGTGAGGTTTGCGCGTGCGAGAGAGAGAGAGAGAGCAGTCAGAAAGCTCTTAGGAAACTTCCAGTCAGTACAAACGGAAGAATGCGTGCTTTCCCCGAGGAAGAAAATAACGGAGAAAACAATGTGAGACTTAGAAATTCTGTTTACTTGAATCCACTGGGAAAACCGTCGCTCTCTGGGAGCGGCCGATTCCAGCGGGACTGAATTTAAAGGTTTATAAAGGGTAAACACGAGTGATCATGAGGCTAATGTACTGCTCGCAGAGATGATTCCACGAAAACGACAAATAAAGTGTAATTTTTTATGTTTACAGTTTTTTTTAATTATTATTTTTATTATTGTTTTGGAAGAGGACCACTCAAAACACGCAAGAATGTGAGCTGTATATGTGTAGATCAGATTTATCTGTGACTACTTTTGTTTTGTCTTGTTTTGTTTGTTTCGCAGTCCTGTAAATAGCTGCCGCAAAGCAATATTCCAGACTAGTTTGTGTTTTACCGTCGAACATTAAAAAGTCCCAATCTACGGCACGTCCGTCACTTCCAGTGAGTTTCCAACAGCGATTGTGAGTTATTCTTCATGCGTTGTGCTCATTATGTTGGGGGTCTTGATCCAGATTAAATGCTGCATTTATGTCCTGTTGGAATTACTGTAATTATGAGATGAATGACGACAATCTTTCCAGTGGTTGTCTTTAACACTCAATGAGTATTTATTTCTTTGCCAGCGCTCGTAAGACCAAATCGATGCAGTCTCTGCATTAATTCACTTCTGAATTCTCTTGCCAAGTTTATTGGCTGTAATTAAATGACATAAATCTGTAAAATGTGTAGCTCATTAAAGGAGCAGTTCACCTAAAAAAATGACAATTTTGTCATTTACTCGCCCTCGTGTCGTTCCAAACCCACAAGACGTTCATTCATCATGAAATCGGAGAGATTTTAGATGTGGAAAGCTCAAGCGTGCGAGAACCAATGCGTTTATTCTCACGCATCAAGCAAGTAGAGTTGAGCTTCTTTTTATGTTCACTGATCAATGTTTATAAGTGAATAAAAGCCTAAGTTCAGCGTATAAAGCGACCGTGTCTTTTCAGAAAACGTTGCCTAAACCGAGATCTTTGTGTTCTGGAGATGAACCAAAGTCTTACAGGTTTGGAACGACATGAGCGTGAGTAACGTTTTTGGTTATTGGGGGTGAACCAGCCCTTTATCTACCCATGTATTGCTGAAGTTTAGGGCATTTATATAATGTCAATAACCTGCACTTTGATAAAATCCAGAATTTAGAGCTTTTGCAAAATTCTTCAACTTTAATAAACTCGTCAATAACTCATAATTGTGGAAATTCCGACAAATTCCCATTAAAAAGAGCAGTGTGTGTTCCTGGAGACGTCAGCGCTGAGTTATTATTGGTTTAATAAGTACACGAGTCAATCTCTCCCAGGTTTCCACTCTTTGTGTTTGAGTTAAGTCTATTTTAATTCAACTTGTCTTTCTCAAGTCCATCGTATGTCATGATAGTTTTCTTATTTTTGTGTCTTTTTGAAGATTTTTATGTTGTAGCATGATTGACATCACATCTACTGTACTACTGTTGTGTAATTTACCCCACTGTTGTTACCCATAAACCCCTCTGCCCGCCGTCACCCTTGACCTTCCTATGAAATTACAAGCACCCACAATTCTCTGTTTTTCTCACCGCTACCTCTCAGTATTTGTCTCCAGCTGTTGGGAAAGTTGCAACATCTAATTGTCCACAGATGAGTCAAAAACATGCCGGTTTTCGTCACTCTTTTAATTTATTTCAAGTTCAAGTATGTCCAATTTTGTCTTGTGCTGTCATGTTGGACACAGTCATTATTTTGTTGGTTCACACAATGAAAACTTGATCTGAATTGACCAACTATCCAATCCAGTATTGTACGAGTCAGACGTTTTCTGGTGATGTTGAGCTAATTTCAGGTTTCGAACGGCTATCAGGTGCTTTGTGTTTATGTGAAGTTAAGATAAACACCCAGCTTGAACTAGTTTAGTGAACTTGTGAATGAAAATACGCTTGTGATGGACATTGAAAATACTTAGTTTTCTTAAAAAACACCTGATTTTGGACACAAATCTGTATTTTTATCCCTATTGCATTAATTCACAGCAATTTAAAAATGGTATCTACCCAAACTAAAGTATATGGCTTGGTGATGTCGAGTTATTTCCTAATTTATTGACCGTTCATTGGAAAACTGTGTATTGAGCAGCACTGATGATGCTTTTGTGAAGCACGACTTGTGGTCGACGTCTCCGTCTATACGGCTGAAGTAAACGGTGCATCTTTATTAAATGTTACCAGCCAAACCTGAGTGGACGAATCGAAACGTAGTTCGAGTTACGCAGCTCAATTCTACAAGAGCTGATCAGATATGTAGATTAGCGTCTGAGTCGTGTGTGTGTGTGTGTGAGAGCTCTGTTGGTTTTATATTCAACGCTATCAAAGTCGACATGAAACCTTTTGCGACCCGTTTTACTCGAGTACTGTGAGTTTTAGAGTGGAAAGACATTCAGTGTCTAGAGATTTGAGTTCATCCATTAGGGATTGTGAAAAGGACCTGACTGTGTTTCCGCAATGTTTTTTTATTAACCGATAGCCTGAGCGATCTAGATGACATTATCTTCAAAGTAAAGTCATTTCAAGTTATTATACACTCTTAAAAATAAAGGGTCTTTATTGGTATTAATGGTTCCATGAAGAACCTTTAACATCAATGAAATCTTTCCATTCCACGAGTGGAAAGAACTTTCTTTTTTTTTTGCACAAAGAACTTTTCACTGAAAGGTTCTTCTAAGGAATTGCTGTGAAAACCCTCTTTTGGAGCCTTTATTTTTAAGATAACATTGTAATAATGTGCATTGACCAATCATTAAAGAGCAGGAACGTGACGTAAATAGTCGGTTTTGAATTTATATTGACTTTAAAGATGATGACATTTAAGTCTTTTTAAATTTGTCCAATTCAAATGACAAGATCCCCCCAAAAATGACAAAAAAGGCTTGCCTTCACAACTTTAAATTTCATTAAAAGTGCCTTCTGTATGTCCACTGGGCCTTGGAATAACTGCAGCCTCGATTCTGAACCGGTCTGGTTTAAAGGGTTAGTTCACCCAAAAATGTAAATTGTGTCAGTAATCACTCTCCCTCATGTTGTTCCAGCCCCGTAAGACTTTCGTTCATCTTCGGAACACGAATTAACATATTTGTGATTAAATCTGAGAGCTGGATCACTCCTCCATAGGCTTCTGAGGGACTGAAACTTGTTCCCCCGAAAAGTTATTAAAGACATCGTTAAAATAGTCCAAGTGACTACAGTGGCTCAATCTTCAGTTTATCAAGCGACGAGAATACTTTTTGTGCGCAAAAATAACGACTTTTATTCAACTATTAATTTCCATCTCTGTTGTCCTCTAGTCCGTTAGCGTAGTGTGATGGCGTAGGGCTACGTCACACGCAGGCTCCCTATTGGTCAACGCTGGTCATGTGTGTGATGCGTGTGACGTCCAACACAGAAGCGCTACGCAGTTTTACTACGAGAACTCAGTCGAGGCCGACCGAGAAGGAAATGAATAGTTGAATAAAGTCGATATTTTAGGTTTTTTTGCGCACAAAAAGTATTCTCGTCGCTTGATAAACTTAAGATTGAGCCACTGTAGTCACTTGGACTATTTTAACGACGTCTTTAATAACTTTTCGGGGGGAACAAGTTTCAGTCCCTCAGAAGCCTATGGAGGAGTGATCCAGCTCTCAGATTTAATCACAAATATGTTAATTTGTGTTCCGAAGATGAACGAAAGTATTACGGGGCTGGAACAACATGAGGGAGAGTAATTACTGACAGAATTTACATTTTTGGGTGAACTAACCCTTTAAGTCTGTCCTTAGATTGGTGATCTATCTCGGTATTGTCTCATAACCAGTATCCTTAACTCGATATCTCACTGTTAAAACAGCAAAAACACTGTAAACCCAAATCCAGACGCGTCTCACACAGCGATCTGGTTGTTCCTCCACTCATCTTTGTATTATTTCTGATGTTTTCTGCAAACACACCACGTCAGTCCTGAGAATTGTACAATGTGAGGTTCAAATAGCATTTTTTTCGTTCTGCTTTTTATTTCCTGATGTAATTGTTGGGGCGTCTCGTTGACGACGAGCCCCTGTAGATGTACAGACTGTTAACGTTAAAGCATATTTTAGTAGATAAACAGAAATGAGAAATGGACGGATTGGAGATTCCATGTTTGGCGTCGGTTTTTATTTCGAACACACCTTTTTGGGGCATTTCTTCTGTGGAATATGAACTGTGTTTCGGTTTGCTTCTGTATTTGCCAAATATGAATTTAAGTTAAATGCTGCGTTTTCCTACATGGATTACGTGTTATGGAGAACGCAGAAGGATATCGGAAGAATTTTTCATTTAGTGAGATCTGTGTCTGGGAATCAGCTGGAGGAGACACTGCAGTGAACATTAACGCGTGTCGTTGTTGTGTGGATTTGATCTGCCATTAAAACATTCCCCCCAGACGTCTTTGACCACTTTTGTCCTTTGACCTTCTGTCCTTGTGAGTGAAATGTTGAGAACTGACATAAACTATGTTTGGAATAGCGTACTATGATGCACTCTTAAAGGAACACTCCACTTTTTTTTTTGGAAATAGGCTCATTTTCCAACTCCCCTAGAGTTAAATAGTTGAGCTTTACTGTTTAAAAAAAATTTTTTTTTAATCCATTCAGCCGATCTCCGGGTCTGGCAGTAGCACTTTTAGCATAGCTTAGCACAGATCATTGATTATTACGCAGGAATGAGAGTATAGTTCCTAGCCATATTGTCCTAGAAAATCGCAACTTTTCATTTTCCGTCCGTCTTAGAAGACAATGTAACTACAGAAAAGTCAAGTTTTAAATAGGAAAAATATCTAAACTCTTTGGTCATTTTTTTTTGAGAGAGAGATGCTAACGGTCTAATCAGATTCAATGATCTATGCTAAGCTATGCTAAAAGTGCTACCGCCGCCAGACCCGGAGATCGGCTGAATGGATTCAAAAACGGTAAAACTGTTTAACTCTAGGGGAGCTGGAAAATGAGCCTATTTCCAAAAAAAGTGGAGTGTTCCTTTAAAAATAAACGTTCCAAATGGTTTGTTTTAGCAGACATTCTATAAAAGAACCATTTTTGCTTCCACAAAGAACCTTTCAGTGAACATTCTTAAAATAACCTTTTTCTTACTGTGAAGAACATTCTAATAATCTAAAGAATGTTTTTCCACTATAATGAACCTTTAGTGTTTCCATGGATGTTACACACTTGTGGAAAGAACCTGTATTTTTTTTTTTTTTTTAAGGAAGTACTGGGTTCTCTTAACCTTGTTTTTTGTTCATTGACTACTACAGGTGAAACTCGAAAAATCTGAATATCATGCAAAAGTTCATGTATTTCAATAATTCAATATAAAAGGTGAAACTAATATATTTAGTATATATAACTAATATACATAGATTATACTTTTCAGAGGGATGACATTTCTGTATTCAAAATCCTTTTTTTTTTAATTGATTTCATGTAATTAATTTTCTGAGATTTTGCATTTGGTTTCATAAGCTGTAAGCCATAATCAGCACAATTATAACTTTCGCACGATATTCAAAGTTTCACTCGTATTACTAATATCTAGCTAACTAATGGAACACAGGAGAAAAAAGTTAAACACTTGCTTCAATTTTTTTTTTTGAAAAATGTGAAAAGACAAATGTGATGTAGCTAAAGCCATTTTTTGCTTATTGATATGGTAGATTTGGATCATCAAAGGTCTGCAACACTCACTTTATTGATCAATAAAGTGAGATTAAATACATTTGTGTATATTTGTATATAATACAAGTATATTTGTGTAATTTAACATTTAATTATTGCAGGTTTGAATTTCACTGTTTTCATTCATCTGAAACTAAATGTTAGGATTAAGGATTATATTCACACAGCGCACACACTCGCCTCTGCACTTACGATTTCTCTCAACACGAGGACCGGAGAGCTGTCAGTCAATACATGGGAAAACAAAGTAACTTGCGTTATATATATGAAAAAGTTACTTATATTTAAAGGGATTGTTCACTCAAAAATTGTCATTAATTACTCGCCCTCATGTCGTTCCAAACCTGTAGGACCTTCATTCATTATTGAGAAACAAATCTTAATGAAATCTGAGAGCTTTCTGTCCCTCCATTGACGGCTACGCAACTACCACTTTAACACTTCAAAAAGTTCACAGAGATCGTAAAACTGATCCATATTAATTGAGCGGTTTAGTCCACATTTTCTCAAGACTCGACCGCTTTATATGAAGAGGAACAGATTTAATTTAGGCTTTTATTGACATAAAATATCAAGTCAAGTCTCACATCAGTTCATTCTCGGGTTACGCAGCACATTTGAGCTTCTGCAAGAACCGAGGGACATTTTTAAAGAAGTTCTCCTTTTGTGGCCCATAAAAGAAAGAAGGGCTTACTCCATTAGAACAACACCAGGGTGAGTAAATGACTTCATTTTCATTTCAGGGTGAACTATCCCTTTATGTTTTGTGATTATGAGTGTATTTTAACATTTTTATCATGGTCTCGGTCTTCCTCCGTCTGTAGTTAAACATTCTTTCCAGACTTAAAAAAGCAGCATGAAGTAAAGCTGTTTCCATGGTAACAATTAACAGCAATGATAAATCACGGTACGTTATTTAATGAAGCACACGCTGCATTAACACTGGACAGTAAACAGCTGGAGACGGAAGAAAAATAACAAATGTTTTATTTTTTTTATGCCTCCATCAACCTGTCAGACGCAGTTTGAGTCGTGTTCAGTACATGTAACGAGTGCAATAACAGCTGTCAAACCAACATAACTGATCATTCTCGCTGTCTATATGATATCCTCTTATCCATGTCTGAACCGAGGCAGATGTGTGTCTGCTGAATCATGTTTCTTGAGCGTTTTACTCTTGAATCATGGAAATGTTTCTGAAGGCAATAACATGAACATCCATAACTCTCAGGAATGATCTTGTGGAATGTTGTTTATTTTGACATCATTGAGAAAAGTCTGGAATGTCCACAAAACAAAGGACTCATTGAGTTGCTTATTATAAAGTGATTAGCTCTTCCCCCCGCCATTGATGAACATTTTCCAGAAATCCATGTTTTAACTGTTATACAGTAGGGGGCGCTAGTACACATCTTCTGAAAGAGTACAGAATCTCCAGATCAAAACACAAGAGAAACAGCAGAAACAAGCGATAGAGGCATTGCTGACGCTCACGTCAGCTACCGCGAGCATAGATCTCCATAATAAAGGCTAGATGTCTCGTCCGCGCTGCTGGCCAATGGAGGTCGACGTCAGCACCTGGCGGCCATCTTGTCACAGGCAGCATTGTGTTTTAATGGTGCATGTGCTTTTAAAATAACCATAACTTGCTCAATTTTCTACCGATTTTCAAACGGTTTGGTTCGTTATAAACGTCAGAGATGTAGTTGTGACACTGCACACTTATGAATAATGAGTGTATAAATAAATAATCAACCAGAAGTATAGCCACGTTGATAACGTTTGTAAGAAACCAAACCGTTTGAAAATCCGTCAAGATTTCAACGAGATAAAGAGTATTTGTGTTCTCACCTTACATCAGGAACCACAGAGGCCGCCAGAAAGCTTGCCTGTGACAAGATGGCCGCCGGTGATGACGATAGAGACTCCGCCGTTAGACGTCTAGACTTTATTATGGATATCTATGACCGCGAGCATCAAACATTAAGCTAGTGATGGCAGAAACAAAGCTTTTCGAAACTTGGAATCAATTGTTTTGTTAAATAATTCACTATTGCTGCAATCATGCAATTATTTCTTGCAGTATTTGGCAAGAAATATCATTGCAAACATTCACAACCTGAATTCCAGCACAAGGCACATTTAAGGAAAGACATTCCTGTTCCAGTTTAATAGTGTTGCCGCGTTTCTTAAGCGCACAAACGCGTTTGTAACATGGACGTTTGCAATAAAAAGCTGCGTGTCTTTACAAACACCCAAACAGCACATGGATTCATCACACAACCCCAGCATTACAACACATCTGTGTGATTGTCACAGTGTAGGAAGTGTAAGGCACTGTTACTTGATAAGCGGCTCATTCCCAGCAGGTGTTCCTGTTTCCCAGCATGCTCAGGAACAGTGGATCGCTCACTGGCAGGGATACCTGGTCCAGGTGGGCAACACACCGGTCTCGTTGGCGATCCTCCAGTATCGCTCCCGCAGGAGAAGCGCTCCGGCTTTGGGCTGTCGCTGCCGAGTGAAGATCCCTTTCTTATTCCCAACTACTCGAGCGATGGCTGGAGACAGAGAGAGGACCGGATCAGGGCTTTTAACGCTTTATGACCCTTTTAAGTCAAATGAATGGCATATATGTGTGGGGAAGAGCATGTCTACGGTAACATCCTAACGCGTAAAATTACTGCCTAATAATATAATATTTCAGCCGATTTTGCAGCGATTTTTGTGTGAGCTTATCAGTGAACACCCCAGACCACTCGGTGAGTCAGAGCCGGCCCGAGCCTTTTGGGGGCCCTAAGCAGAATTAGATTTTGGGGCCCCCTCCCACTACGCGGAGTCACCTGTGCTTGACGATTATTGACACAAATGTCAAGCAATAATGATACATTATAAATGAATACAGTGAGGTTATGTATTAATACAAAATAAATACTTAATAAAAAAACAGATGCCTATACTTAAATAAAAAAGTTTTAACTTTTACTTTACTCTTTTACTAAATAAATCTTTGAAACTTCTTAAAACAAACTGTCTCAAAACATATAAAATAAATTAGCCTATTTGCTAAAATAATGACAAAACTGAGAAATCCGAAACATAATAAGAGCAAGGGTTCAACAATGACAATTATTGTTGAAAACTGTAAAAATAGTATTATTTCTCAACTGTCTCAATACAGTGTAACTGTCCTCAAAATCTTTTTTATTATTATTATTGTAACAGACTTTGTTGGATTGTACATGACAGAATCCAACAAAGTCTGTTACTATAATACCGGTTGTACTGGCGCTCGTTGTATGTGTGTATGCAATGTATTTTTCCCCTCGGGGCTTGCCGTAGATTGGAATGGGTCGCGCGCACTTGGTACTGCAGTGTCGCGGGTTTTGCGAGTTAGTGATCTGATATGTGGTATAATAAAGTGGAGAAGAGTTCAAACTGCTACGTTTATTATTTATTCAAACTGCTACCCTTAAACCCAGAAGGTTAAGTTCCCCTGTGGCTGTTTTTCTCCAACCGTGACTTTGCGCAGTTGCGCACAAATTGTCTATGCACGCGCGAGGTGTCTAGATTATGCGCATGACTTAAACGCTGGCAGACACAGCAGCAGTTGTAGGCAGGTATTGATCATGAAATCAGAATTTTCTTGTCTTAAATAATTCATTCATTCAGTCATATTCATTCATTCATTTATGTCACTTGTTTAAGTCATCTAAAAAAAGATTTAAAAAAATAAAATAAAGCAGCCGCTTAGTTCGCTTATGCCTCGGGCCGGCCCTGCGGTGAGTTTCATGTCTTTGAAAACTAAAGTTTAATGTGTTTCATGAAGGATTGTTCCAGTGCACCTATGACCCATTGTGGAGGTGGGGGGTGTACCACAGAAACCCAACACTCTCGGGTCCAAATATCAATCTTAACCGTTAATCTTAAAACACGGCTTTAAGTGTATAATACCGAACTTGTCCTTTAAATTTCAAAACTACGAGTTGCATGAAAATGTGCAAATAAAGTCTGGCGATTCCATGTGGACCTGCTGATAATAACCAGTGATCCATCTGACACGTCCTCATTATCTTATCGAGCGTGCATGAGTGAACAGTATAAGCCTGTTGATGTGATCCAGAAAAACTAGTTATTTCCTACTTTGAGCCGTCATGAAGTCGGCAAAGTTCCAGATCAGTTCTCCGATGACGAACTGCTTCCTCTTCTGGTCAAACACGCTGTGGTAGTTCTGCAGGACCGTCGTCTGGTACTCCTCTGTGAACATCATGGGTGGATCCTACAGGAACACACACACGAGAATGCAGGTTTGTGTTGTCCCACACCTGTCAATGGAGGCTAAACCCAACAACTTAAACAGCCAGACGCAACTATGTAACTTAAAATATATATATATATATATATATATATATATATATATATATGAAGAGTTCAGATGCAAAAGCCTCTAAGTGCCATTTGAAATTTTCTTCTAGAATGATAATTTTTATCAAGCTAGAATATTTAAGGTCAGTAATTTCACTTAAATGACAATTAATAGGTAATATTCATTGCCATTTAAAGGGCACCTATTATGGAATGACCTTTCATGTAGTGTGTAACATAGATCTAAGTGAACGAAAACATCCTGCAAAGTTTTAAATATGAAATTTCACCGTATGCAAAGTTATTGTCTCTCAAAAGTAAGAGTCGACTCTGAGTCGCTGATATGAATCGATAGACGAACGATGCTTTTTCTCTATCTATATGACGTCACTTCGACAAGTTATTTGAATAAGACACGCCCACTTATTGCGCGCGCCGCGCAGACGCCAGGGAAACTTGAAAACATCATGTCGACAACAAGACGCTGTGTTCTGAAGTGCGAATCAAAATCGAATTTTTTTTCACCTAGGGACGAGCATGTGAAGAATCAGTGGCTAGAGTTTATATTTACAACTATACCACAGAAGTACAGCCCGAACCTTGTGCTGTGTTCACGTCATTTTAATGACGATTGCTTCACAAACATAAATGCTTTCAAGTGTGGATTCGCGAGCTGGTTGATACTGAAGGAAGGATCAGTACCAGTTTATTTGGATCAGCTTCCTCCTCCGAATCACAACCTATAAGTATTATTAATAATTGTTGCTTTTCTGGGTTTTGTAGCATGCTCAATAAGTATGTGCGTTAAAGTTACGCTCAGCGCAGCTTCTAGGTCTCCAATGTCATTTTTTTTAAATATGTGAAATGTTTCTCGTTGTTATTGGAGTTGTCATAAAGAATAGAGCAATACCTCATAGTACTGCAGTGCTTTATCAATATGTTTAAGCGTTGGGCTAACGCAAACAATAACTGACTGGGTCATCTGACCAATGGCTACCGATTAGCGTCACGTAAAGGAGGGGTTTGGAAAAATTAGTCGTTGAACGAATCATTAGGGAGTCACTGAGCAAATCAGGTAAAAATAAATGCTTATTATTAGACAACAAAAGTGTTTTTTGTCATTACATGCACGTAAAACTGTTGTTGGGGACTCCCAGAACAATATTAGGAAGATTTTAAATGCCATAATAGGTGCCCTTTAAGTGAAATTACTGAACTTAAATATACAATCTTGATAAAAATTATCATTCTAGAAGAAAATTTCAAATGGCACTTAGAGAATGTCTATAAATTATTATTTTATATATATATATATAATATTCTCATGACAAGATCTGATTTGCATAATTCCCTTTGGTAAATGACACAGGCAGCGCATGCAAATAAAGCTAGACAAGGTTCAAATGAAACATTTAATGAACTGTGTGCTCAGACATGCTCAGATTATTTAGTTTTGTATTATTAGTGGACTCACGCTGTGTAGACCAGCGACAGCATCCGCTCCGTACTCGCTCTGGATTATGGGCTTCTTGTATTTCCCATACCAGTTATCAAACTGAGCGCTGAGCTGAAGCCCGATGACCTCTGTGTGACCCGGGTCATGGTACCACGATAAATAGCTGTTTATACAAATAACGTCCACATACGGGGCCTGAGGATGAGAACACGTCAACACAAACAGCGTTAATAACACTGTAACAAAATATATATATAATACATACATACTCATGGATTAATACATGAAACTCGAAAAATTTGAATATTGTGCAAAAGTTATAATCTTGATGATTATGGCTTACAGCTTATGAAAACCCCAAATTCAAAATCTAAGAAAATGACATGATACTGAAAATACAGAAATGTCGGCCCTCTGAAAAGTATAATCATGCATATGCATATAGTTATATATACTAAATATAATTTGTATTTGAATTACTGAAATACATGAACTTTTGCACGACATTCAAATTATTTTAAATATATCTAGTCAGTGACAGAAGCATATTAGTCTAAAATAATTCAGTATTTTCAGCTTCATTTTATTTTGGTGTCTCTATTATTATTATTATTGTAATTAATTTTACTCTATTGTGTTCTATTTTCCATTCCCTATATTTTTGTATTTTACTTTATATTTTACTTGAGCTGCTGTAACCAGTGTGGGATTAATAAAGTCTTTCCTATCCTCTCTATTGTCCTGTGCTTTGGGTTTCCAGCACAAGTCCAAACCTATTCATTTACACACACAATGTAAAACCAAATTTAGCATTTTAATCAACAGTAAATGTTTTATTAACCTTTTATCACATGTCTTGGAGTATCGCAATAATATCGTATCGTGAGTTCAGTATCATGATATGTATCGAATCGTGATATCAGGGTTTCGTTACACCCAATAATAGATATTTATAATCAGGTCTGTATGTTTGCAGTGTTCAGGGGGAAGTAAATGAATCTAAAATAAACTTTAATGGTGCAGATCTACTGTAACTCAACATGATAGCAAGAAATATAAGATAAGACTTGTTTAAACAGCTGTAATAAGAAGGTCAGAGGGTACTAGGTTGTGAAATGATTACTTTGCAACATATTAGTTATTTAAAAATAAATGTATGAAATGTGTGGTTTATGTCTCACCCCCAGATCTCTGGCGTAGTTACTGTTTGTGATGTACGTGACCGGCCGGGAGGAATCCAGAGATCTCGTATGAGACACGAGTTCCCTACGGAAAAATACAACAGAAAAAAACAGGTTAAGATGCGTTTTCTGACATTACCAATTTAGTCAAAGATGGTAAAATAAATATTTAAAAAAATGACCTATTCTCAGTTTAAAAACAGGATTTAAACAGTTATTTGCCATTTTTTCAAGATTACTGCATAATAATGTCTTATTTTATTATTTTACATCCTTTATAATCATTAATTGTAATGATCATTATTAATTGATAATGATTCACCATAAGAAATTTCTGGCTGATTAAATATACCTTTTTATTGATTTCTACGACTTTCCAGGACGTGTGATACTTCATTTAAAGTAGGGCTGTCAAATGATTAATAACGATTAATCGCATCCAAAATAAAAGTGTGTGTTTACATAATAAATGTGTTTGTACTGTGTATAATTATTTTATATATATAAATACATACACATGCTTGTATATATGTAAGAAATATTTGCATGTATATACTATATATAGATTTATATATAATTTATATTATATATAAATATAAATATTTTATATATAAATAACACATTTTTCTTAAATATATAAATGCACGTGTGTGTACTTATATATACAAAATAATTTTACACAGTACAAACACATTTATTATGTAAACACAAACTTTTATTTTGGATGCGATTAATCGTGATTAATCATTTGACAGCCCTAATTTAAAGTTAAATATTTAATTGTTACTATCATTTATTTTCATGTAATTTATATCATAAACTTATTGGTAACATTTAATAACATTAGATATCTATATTAGTTAACATGAACTAACAATGGAAAATACGTTTTTCAATATTTACTTATAAGTCGTATCTGTTAATATAGTTAATGGACCCGAGCTAACATGAACTAACAATGAACAGTTGTATTTTTATAACTGACGTTAACAAAATATTAAAGATGAATAAATACTGTAACAAATGTATTTCTCATTGGTAGTTAATACATACATTAACTAATGGGACCTGATTGTAAAGCATTACCAAAGTATTTATTTATTATATTTATTTATTTAATTATTATGTATCACTCATTTATTTTATTATATATAAATTCCAGGTGTGAAAATCACAATTTTACTTTTTCCAGATTTTCCATGGAAAAGGGAACAAGAAACTAGTCAAACGTCAGTGATGCAGACAGAAGGGACATTGACATCATGGCATTAAGTTTAATATTGTACTAGCAAGCATTAATAATTCAAACGGACGTTATTTGCAAATGCATATCACATCACTAGCGTGCATGAAGAGCTAAAGCTGTTGAGACTCAGTGAATCGTATATTAGACAATGAAACGAGGCGTCTTTATGATGCTCATCAAAGTTAATGAGTGTCAGAGCAGGTGTTTCTCCCTGAAGACATTCTTTACACCCGCTGAACAAGACTCACACACAAACACCCTATTATGATGCATTATTACTGTCAAAACAACAGCTTGACATGAACAGAGAAAACACCAGCAAAACACACCCTATTGCATCACATTAAAGGTCATGGAAAACAGAATTTTTGCTCTCTAAAAGGAGTCATAACACATGAAATCAAATTTCCTTGATCTTCTGACATATAACAGGTCTTTGTACCATTAAAACATCCTGCAAGTTTCATATCTTAAAACGTCTTCCTCGTTATAAACAAAGCATTAATGTAATCAAGCTCCAAAAACAGTTCATTTTGATATTGCGTGATCTGTGACGTCACATGGGAAAACACATTTGCATATGCCCGCCTCCAGAGCAAAACATCGACCAATCGATATACACCATCACACCATAGGCTCCGCCCACTAGCGGTCAGTCACTTAACCCTTTGAGACCGACGGGAGCGTTGTTTGCATGTCTCTGTTTAAGAGCCGATAGAAACTGAAACCAAATGGCTAGCTCGATAATTATTTTTGCATACAAAACCGAGACGTTCCAGGTTCAGATCAAGCCTCCAGCACGCTCCTGTTTTCACCCTCGTATGAGTCTGTACAAATTGCGTAATATGCGTTTACAACAAAAACACACGTCTTTGAACACGTTCTATAGATCTGTGATTGAGTTACGTCTTCCGATGGCTCATAAAACGCTCTGTGCACTATGACATCAGGGTTTGTGCACTATGACCTCAGGGTTTGTGCACTATGACATCAGGGTTTGTGCACTATGACCTCAGGGTTTGTGCACTATGACATCAGGGTTTGTGCACTATGACCTCAGGGTTTGTGCACTATGACCTCAGGGTTTGTGCACTATGACCTCAGGGTTTGTGCACTATGACATCAGGGTTTGTGCACTATGACCTCAGGGTCTGTGCACTATGACCTCAGGGTCTGTGCACTATGACCTCAGGGTTTGTGCACTATGACCTCAGGGTTTGTGCACTATGACCTCAGGGTTTGTGCACTATGACATCAGGGTTTGTGCACTATGACATCAGGGTTTGTGCACTATGACCTCAGGGTTTGTGCACTATGACCTCAGGGTTTGTGCACTATGACCTCAGGGTCTGTGCACTATGACATCAGGGTTTGTGCACTATGACATCAGGGTTTGTGCACTATGACCTCAGGGTTTGTGCACTATGACATCAGGGTTTGTGCACTATGACCTCAGGGTTTGTGCACTATGACATCAGGGTTTGTGCACTATGACCTCAGGGTTTGTGCACTATGACATCAGGGTTTGTGCACTATGACCTCAGGGTCTGTGCACTATGACCTCAGGGTCTGTGCACTATGACCTCAGGGTCTGTGCACTATGACCTCAGGGTTTGTGCACTATGACCTCAGGGTCTGTGCACTATGACCTCAGGGTTTGTGCACTATGACATCAGGGTTTGTGCACTATGACATCAGGGTTTTGTGCACTATGACATCAGGGTTTGTGCACTATGACATCAGGGTTTGTGCACTATGACCTCAGGGTTTGTGCACTATGACCTCAGGGTCTGTGCACTATGACCTCAGGGTTTGTGCACTATGACATCAGGGTTTGTGCACTATGACATCAGGGTTTGTGCACTATGACATCAGGGTCTGTGCACTATGACCTCAGGGTCTGTGCACTATGACATCAGGGTTTGTGCACTATGACATCAGGGTTTGTGCACTATGACATCAGGGTTTGTGCACTATGACATCAGGGTCTGTGCACTATGACCTCAGGGTCTGTGCACTATGACATCAGGGTTTGTGCACTATGACATCAGGGTCTGTGCACTATGAACTCAGGGTTTGTGCACTATGACATCAGGGTTTGTGCACTATGACATCAGGGTTTGTGCACTATGACATCAGGGTTTGTGCACTATGACATCAGGGTCTGTGCACTATGACCTCAGGGTCTGTGCACTATGACATCAGGGTCTGTGCACTATGACATCAGGGTCTGTGCACTATGACCTCAGGGTCTGTGCACTATGACATCAGGGTTTGTGCACTATGACATCAGGGTTTGTGCACTATGAACTCAGGGTTTGTGCACTATGACATCAGGGTTTGTGCACTATGACATCAGGGTTTGTGCACTATGACATCAGGGTTTGTGCACTATGACATCAGGGTCTGTGCACTATGACCTCAGGGTCTGTGCACTATGACCTCAGGGTTAGTGCACTATGACCTCAGGGTTAGTGCACTATGACCTCAGGGTTCGTGCACTATGACCTCAGGGTCTGTGCACTATGACCTCAGGGTCTGTCGCATGTAGTGACGTCACAAGCTGCAACATTTGAGTGACATTTGACTCCCATTTGCTGTACATGCTTCTCTACTGCGTTCAACTTTTGTTATTGTCTCTTTTTATCATTGCTTCATCATTTTGACTCCACAACGCACTGTTTATAAAAATGAGTGTATCTTACAAACTAATTTATGTAAACAGTCCAAATCAATTGTGTGTAGTTTTAAAGTGTTTTAAGCAATTTTTTTACATTGACAAGTTTGAGGTTGATATTTGTGATATTTCTGTATTTAATCAAAAAAACAAGTTTTTGTTTATTGCACTTTTGAGCTATTTATTTAGTTACTATTGATTTATTACATACATAGCCTTCAAATTGGGAGGATTGTTTTGATGAATGGCATATGAAAATGCTCAAAAGAATGACAGCACAAGATGTATACAGTATACAGATGTGTGTTCAGATGATAATGACTGACGCTGATATGTGTGTTCAGATGATAATGACTGACGCTGATACACTGATACAGTAAACAGATGTGTGTTCAGATGATAATGACTGACGCTGATATGTGTGTTCAGATGATAATGACTGACGCTGATACACTGATACAGTATACAGATGTGTGTTCAGATGATAATGACTGACGCTGATACACTGATACAGTAAACAGATGTGTGTTCAGACAACAGGACAAACGGACGAGTGAAAGAGTGTTCGCTGATGCGTCCAGATCGTTTGAGTCTCTGTACAGACTTCAGGAGGATCCAGTGTCGGAAACAAGTGGATGGTTTATTATAATGGCGTCAGAGGATTATGTTTGTTCGGATCATTTGACTGAAGATGGTTTTGTAAAACGAGGCCCAGTGTAATGAAGAGCTCACAAAAGCAGTCCGCTGTATTGGATCTGACAGCAGCTGCATCACTAAAAGTAAGTCAGTTATTTCATAATGCTTTACATGGGTTTATATGGATAATGTTTTACTCCTGAAATAGCAAGTGTTCATTGATACTGTTTGATACCTATGCATTGATACCTATGCAATGACGTTAGCCAATCATAACAGTAGCTTTTACTGAGATTGCCTTAAAAACTGTTCATTTCAGACAGAGGCTCAGGTATATATACACTACCGGTCAAAAGTTTTAGATCAGTAAGATTTTTTATGTTTTTAAATGAAGTCTCTTCTGCTCATCAAGGCTGCTTTATTTGATGAAAAAAAAAAATGACAAACAGTAATATTGTGAAATATTATGACAATTTAAAATGACTGTTTTCTATTTTAATATATTTTTAAAATGTAATTTGAAAGCTGAATTTTCAACTTCATTACTGTTGCTGATTACACATCAGTTTTCAGTGTCACATGATCCTTCAGAAATCATTCTAATATGCTGATTTTATGCTCAAAAACATAAATTATTATTTTCAATGTTGAAAACAGTCTTGTACCATTTCCCCCCCAAAATTCTATGATGAATAGAAAGTTCAAAAGAACAGCATTTATTTAAAATATAATCTTTTCTAACATTATAAATGTCTTTACTGTAACTTTTGATCAATTTAACTCATCCTTGATGAATAAAAGTATTTTCTAATTTCTTTCCCCCAAAAATAAAAAATAAATTCTTACTGACCCTAAACTTTTGAATGGTAGTGATTAATGTTACAAAAGCTTTCCATTTCAGATCAATTCTGTTCTTTTGAACTTTCTATTCATCAAAGAATCCTGAAATAAAAATGTAAAAAACTGTTTTCAACATGGATAATAATCATAAATGTTTCTTGAGCATCATATTATCCTGATTTCTGAAGGATCATGTGACACTGAAGACTGGAGTAATGATGCTGTAAATTCAGCTTTGATCACAGGAATAAATTACACTTCACTATATATTCACATAGAAAACCGCTGTTTTAAATTGTAATAATATTTCACAATATTACTGTTTTTTTTGTTTTTTTTAATCAAATAATTGCAGCCTTGGTGAGCAGAAGAGACTTCATTTAAAAACATAAAAAATCTTACAGATCTAAAACTTTTGACCGGTAGTGTATATATATATATATGTTTTTTTTATTTTTTATTTTTTGTGCAAAAAACTTTTTTAACATTATAAGTGAACCCCAAGGAATAAATAATAATGTCATAACCCTTTTAAAACAAGATTTAAGACTGTACATAATTTGCATTATGCTACAACAACAGAAGGTCAGTGTTTCATCTAAAACCATGAAATCACTGAAAATATTAAATCATTCATATTTAGTTTGTCTCACTTGAAATAGAGTCCCGCGGGTGGCATTTCAGACGCAGGCTCATTGGCCACAGACCACATGACCACAGAGGGATGGTTTTTATCACGTCTGACCAACTCTTCCATGACGATCAGGTGATGAGCCAGAGAAACATTCCCGAAACTGCGTCTGAGGGCGACACACACACACACACACACACACACACACACACACACACACACACACACCAGCTCACCAAAGCACTTCAAATAGATTGAGATTAATTAGTGTTATAAACTATGTTGTAAAATATGTTATGATTAGAAATCGTTAATCGTTTTTGTTATCTAAAATATCTCATAATAAAATAACATTTGAATAAAAACATTGAAATACATTTTTTTTTTTATGTTAGATTAAAAACTTTAGCTTAATTTTTTTTAACAAATGCTGTCTTGGCAATGAACTGAAAAAAAGATAAAATGGCAAAAAAGAATAATAAATAATAAAAAAATCACTTAGCTAAAATTAAAATTAAAACTGGAAATAAATATGATAAAATAAAGGTTAATTCGAAATATGAATAAAGACTACAATAGTATATTGTTCGTTTACTAAAACAAAATGTATTAAAAATAATTTTAAAAAGTATTTGAAATAAAGCTGAAATTAAATAAGTATTAATGAAAAACTGAAATAAACTAATTAGAGCTATACAAAAATATATTTAAATTGAAAATAAGCGCTAATTCAAAATATAAATAAATAAATTCACAAATAATACTAAAATAACATTGACTTGCCAAATGATTCAGTAACATTAGTTAACTACATTACCTACCATGAACTAACAATAAAAAAAGCATTTAATAATTTTAGTTAATGTTAGTTTCAACATTTACTAATACATTATTAAAATAAAAAGTTGTATCTGTTAAATATTATTTAATGGATTTGAGCTGACATATTAAAAAAACCAAAAAAACAGTGAACTATATTTTTATTAAATATAGATTAATGAACATTAACAAAGATGATTAAAAATAGCAAATGTATTGCTCAATGTTAGTTAATGCATTAGATGGGACCTGATTGTAAAGTGTTTCCAACTGAATCCTGTCAGACATTCATTTCCTACAAGCTTGTGATGAAATCATTTTAGACAGACGAAAAAAGGCGCAGTGTGTAGTGATGCGCGGGTCGGGTTGTGGTAAAGAAATTGTCACTTTATTTGCGGGGCGGGTCATTAAAAACAAAATAAAAAAAATCTATGTATGTTGCCTGCAATTTCCAGCCTATAGTATATTAAATATTTGGGAATATCTATGTTCATATTTTATTAGATTCTTTCTTTGATAAGGTTACAATACGAATGCACTAGCAATGTAAGCGACACGTCACGAAAGCGGCGCACCAAGCAGCTCCGCAGCTCCCGCCGCGACAACAAGAACGGAGAAATAAAAGTGAAGATGGAAGACAAGGTGCGGGAGAAATTGAGGTCGGGATTTTACATAATTAAAAGAAAAAAAAGGTCAAGCTGCTAAATGTAATGTTTGGGACCGTTCTCAGAAATAGTTGCAGCAGGAGACACAGTATCGGCTACGTGAAGAAGTGCAACTCGTGTGAAAAAGCCACAAAACGGGCACTTCCAGCATGTCAAGACATATTTATGGGGGGTCTAAGAAATAAAAAATGGTTTAGCCTATTAGATGAATACAAACGCTGCTTTGTAAATGTTGAAAATGTTTATTAGTATCTTATTAATATGATTTATGGTTCATATTCATAATCGTCTGTTGTTGCAAGTTTACAGGGTGATGTTTCCATGCACTTTCAGGCTGAAATAAAGGCTGTTTTTACATTGTATTTACATTACAATGCCTACACTGTAAAAAAAAAAAAGTTGGATTAACTTATTAAAAAAGTAAGTTACCTGGTTGCCTTAAAATTTTGAGTTCATTGAAATAAAAAATTTGAGTTAATACAACAAAGGAGATTGGTTTAATAAACAGAAACTCAAAATATTATGTTGTCTGAACTACATTAATTATCTAAGTTGATTTGACAAAATATAAAAAGTTGTGAAAACAAATCATCAATGTAGTGTAGTAAGTCTATTTAACGGTGCGGGGCGGGTTGTAAAAATAGATACAGTGGTGCTGGGGCGGGCCAAATAATTTCATAAAAGCGGGAAAAAAAGCCGCGCATCACTAGTAGTGTGTGCCACGCTTGTGTAAAACTACTTGTGTGTACTTGTTGGGAGGCGTCTCACATGTCTTTAATGCCCACTCCAGGACACTCGTCTATAACCACGATGCCGTGGCGGTCGGCCATCTGCAGGACCTCTTCGGCGTAGGGATAGTGACTGGTGCGGAACGAGTTGGACCCCATCCACTTCATCAGGTTAAAGTCCTTCACCATCAGAGGCCAGTCGAAGCCTTTCCCCCGGATCTGACACACACACGGCATTCATCATTAACACAATAAGATCAATTAGGTAACATTGGTCAATGGATTAACACACATTACACAGCAGTGGGACAGTGTTTTTTTTATATCATTGAGTTTTATTAATATTTTGAATGTTTTTTTTATTTTATATTATTTTAGTTAACGTTTATTTCATTTCAAGTGAAGTAACAAATGTTTTTGAATGGTTTTAGTTAACTATAATAACCCTGCAATCAATAATACATTAGTATTTAATAACCTTTGCTAAAAAATTGTCAATAAAAATAAAACTGTTCCTTGTTCGTTCAAGGAATCTTATTGTAAAGTGTTACCGTTAGTGTAGAGATTTATTTCCGTGAATCAGTTTCAATGAATTGATACAAAATTCTGAACCGATAAATACTTTGCTTGTAGCATTACTCAGAAATAAAAGTTTCTGCGTGGAATTATAGTAAATATTGCTGTTGATTATTATATGGATGCTTTCCCCATGGTCATGGAAGACATGTTAAAATTTAATTTTAGAAATTTAAAATTTCCAGGCCTCAAATAAATATAAATAAATAAATAAAATAATTAAATAAAGATAAATACATTTATTGGATAAATTAAATTAAATAATAAATATAAAATAATACTTTTTATTCTAAAATTTGAAAAACTATCTGACGTTACGTTAGTCAGACAAAATTGTGCCAGCACTGAAATATGAAATTGGATGCGAGGATGCATTATTTTACAGTGTGTGTCCATCAAACATCAGCTATAATAACAGAACTACAACACTCGTGTGGTCGAGTTAAGAGCTGGTATCAGCTGGTTTTACCAAACGCTTGGCTTAAAAATACAAATGTGATGAACATTGTCAGCATTTACTCAGTAATCATGTCGTTTCAAACCCGTATGACTTTCTTTCTTCCATTAGAAGAACGTTAACACTAATCTTTATAATGAAAGATTCAACAACTCACGCAACATGTGTGAAAATGTGCAAACATTATTGAGATTTGAGAGCTTTGATTATATGATATGCTATCAAATGATTTCAGAAGAATCTGAATATAATCCATGAGCCTTTATGAACGACTTTATGAAACTTAATTGGGCTGTTTTGGTCATTTTGTGGAGCTTGAAAGCATCCAAACCTCATTCAGCTGGACAATAGCATGTGCTAAACATGTTCCACTGAAGACAGAAAGTCATACAATGGCAAAAATGACATTCATTTCAAGGAATCAGTTTCTGTGCATTGTTCAAATTCACTACCCTCTCGTTATGTTCGTTACTACTTTAAACTGCTGCAAAAATGTATCAGATAAATATTTTTTTCATTTTTTTTTGTTGCATAAATCTATTAATCAACTTCAGTCCTGATCAAAACTACTATATGTTTTTTAAAAAATCTGGATTTTAACTCTTTAATTGCCAAGTTCATAAATGATGTCACTGATTTAAGGGAAAAACCCCACAAAATGACTTCAATATAATCTTCACTATAATCAATATAGATCACAATATATGATTGTGGACTGGACTAAAAACTTTTTTACCTTTTATCACAGTCTTGGACATGTCAAAGATTAGAAACAACATGCATGGTTAGTTTTTGTGCAGCATCAGATTTTCACTTTTTCTCCCTCATTTACTGTGCGTGGCTGTTTTTGCCCCATTGACTTCCATTATAACCACATTTTTTGATTGCAAAGCCATGACACTATATATTTGGTAATTAAACAGGTAAAATCCTGATTTAAAAAAAAAAAAAACATTTAGTAGTTTTGATCAGGACTGAGGTTGATTAATAGATTTATGCAAAAAAAAAAAAAAAAAAAAAATGTATCTGATACATTTTTACAGCAGTTTAAAGTAGTGGCTGTTTTCAGCCACGAACATAACGAAAGGGTAGTGAATTTGAACATTTTCAAAGCATTTTCCTGTCAAAATAAGATTTGTCACCAAAAATCATTCCATTTGCTGAAACACGGAGAAAGTTATGGCCAAATTAAGACTCAAAAATACCCCATAGTGGATGAAAACATCCCCAACAGCACATAAGGGTCATTGCAGCATAGAAACATATGAGAAAACGAATGAATTTCACCATTATTGCATGATATTACTCTACCCTAGTTTAAACGATTACTGCCAGTGTCATCAATACGTGTTACTGACAGTATATACTCATGGCTTTTTTTGTATCTGGTCAGTATTGTGTGTTTGCATGAAAGGTGTGTGTTTGCTGCCCTCTGCTGACACTCACGTCTGCGTCCTCGTGTTTGTTGACCCCGTGGAAGTAGAAGGGCTTGTTGTTGATGAGGAACTGTGTGCTGGTGACCTGAACCGTACGAATACCCACTGAAAGAGTGTAAACATCCATCTGTCCATCCTCTGCTGTCGCCTGAACCTACAAACACAGCAGAACAAACATGAGTTACTGAATCGAAGTTTTAAATCAATTCATTGAAACGCTTTGAAGTGATTCACAAAATTAATCTTGAAAATCTGTGACACTTTTCAATAAGATTCACATTAGTTAACATGAACTTCTAAAGCATTTATTAATCTTAGTTAATTTCAACATTTACTAGTACATTGTTAAAACCAAAAGTCGTATCTGTTAATAATATTGAATAGGCCTGAGCTAACATGTACCAATTAAACATTTTATTAACTTATCTAGCAAATGTATTGCTCATTGTTAATGTATTAACTAAACGTGACTTTATTGTCTAATGCTATTTTTTCTACTGAAGTTTCAATCAAAAATGTTATTTAAAATCTAACGACACAATATGGCCAAATAAACAGAGCATTGTAATCAGTGCAATATTTTCTCATTAATTTTACATAACCAGGAAAAGTTTCGTTTATATTTATGTATTTTGTAGACGCTTTTATCAAAGTTGCTAATATTGCATTTGATCAGTTTATGCATTCCCTGGTTATCACTGCAAATATATTGTCAATATTAGACATGCACCCCCCAGCCCTAAGAAACCAATCACATCTGACTTCATGGTAAAGTCACCATGAGATCAAAATGCACAATTCTTGTTTGGTTTTTTAATTGCAGTAATTTATTATAAATTATTTATCTGTGCACATGTTTTTTTTCATTTGCCTTGTAATCTTGTAATCTCTTCTCTGATGGCGAGGGCGGAGCAACCTGTCACTCACATGAGATCAGCCAATAGCAAACCACAACCATCCAACCAGTTTCTCAAGGACAAAATCAATGTAATACACAAACATGCATGTATATATTTAAGAATTATTTGCATGTATATACTGTAAATATATTTATATATCATTTATATTATTATATAAATATTTTATATATAAATAACACATTTTTCTTACATGCATGTATGTGTATTTATATGTACAAAATAATTATACACAGTACACACACATACAGCAAAAGTTCATGCATTTCAGTAATTCAAATGAAAAGGTGAAACTAATATATTTAGTATATACATACACATGATTATACTTTTCAGAGGGCCGACATTTCTGTATTTAAAATCCTTTTTTTATTGATTTCATGTAATATTCCAATTTTCTGATATTTTGAATTTGGGGTTTTCATAAGCTGTAAGCCACAATCATCAAAATTATAACTTTTGCACGATATTCAAATTTTTCGAATTTCACCTGTGTATTATGTAAACACAAACTTTTAATTTGGAAGCGATTAATCGTTTCACAGCCCTTGTTCCAGAACTCATTTCACTCAGATATACGTCACAATAGGGATGAAAAGATTAGTGCAACTTCCGTTTCATGCCGACACCACACTCTTAGAAGAAAAGGTTATATGAGGCGCTACGTATTTGGAACCCCTAAAAGCTTCTATACAGAACCCTTTTTAAGGGTTCAATAAAAAGAACCCTTTAGGGTTCTTCGTAACCAGGAAAAAGGTTCGGTTCATTCATTATCATTTGTTTTGTCCTTTCCGGATTAAATATTTCATATTATTGACAAACATCAAGGCTCTAAAACGTATTTATGAATGCATGTGAATGATCACAAAATTCAAGATATGAGGGTTAGAAAATGTATATATTTATATCATTTTCTGTAGTTAATCAATATCACACGAAGAGTGCCATTTCAGTTTTTCTCCTCCAAAAATCAGCATGATTAAAATCTGATATTAACAGATTATTAAACAATAATTTAATTACAACTACAAAATGTTGCAGAATAATATAATATACGAATGAACAATAGCCTATAAAGAAAGAACCTTTGTGCCAAAAGAAATCATTATAGAACCTTTTCAGCATAAAAAGGTTCTTTGGAGTTGAGTAAAGAACCCTATGGTTCTATATAGAACCCCAATGAACCCTTTCTTCTAAGAGTGCATCAGAGAGTAAGTTCACTGACCTCCATGGAGTAAAGGTATCCTGGGTTTTCGTGCATCAGGTACGGCCACCAGAGGTTGACGTCTGTGACCTTGAGGATTCCCCGGGAGCCATTAGCCGAAGCCACACATCTGCCGTCCTTTGCAGAGAGCGTCACTTTCACAGCAGGTTTAGAGCCGCCCAACACGGACACATTATAACTCACCAGCCCTGAATCACAGGACACACATGTGAACCGATGAACTAGGACTAAATCAACAAACACTTTAAACAAATGCATCAGGTTAAGGTCTATTCCTAGTTTTCACACGATTATAGGAACACACACATTGAGGGTTCAAAACAAGGCTTTCCTCCACCAGTCATTTTACCAGGTTTGTATTACGTACTAATGTAGAGAGACAGTGATATTAAAAGATCAAATTCGGTATACACCCTATTGAGGATGCATACTTTTTTTTAGACTATGGAGATGTGTTTTATAGACACTCCACAAAGACCCTGTTGAAATCTTTGGATTCTAGATTGTAGATTTATAATGCATGCAAATTACTCTGTCCATCACTGTGTATTATATGAAATGGTTGGTTGGCCCTCACTTAACACAAGAAGGCTCAATCATTGGTTGACCTTTGTGTACAAAGCAATAACTGGACACTACACTTTTAACACCTAGTAGATCTGAATATAATCTAAGATCAAGTAGATACATATTGTATGATGTTCCACAAACTAAAAAAGAGTTTGGCAAAACTTGTAGTTACAGTGCTCCAACTTCATGGAATGAGTTGCAAAATCAGCTAAAACTGCAGGTTTTTTTTTTCAAGTCCTGCCTAAATCAAATTTATCAACATGCCTGCGATTGTTTTAAAGTGTGATCTTTTGTTTTTTATTTTTGAATATTCTTGTGCATCCTTGTCTGCTTGTTACTTGTTGTCTGTTAAAGTGTATTCTATATGTGCTGCCTTCTTAGCCAGGGCTCACTTGTAAAAGAGATTATAATCTCAATGTGATTTTTTCCCCCAGGTAAAATAAAGGTAATAATAATAATAATACTAAAAACAGGAAAGCAAATGAACCCAGAATATAAATGCAACACAGTTTCTCGTTAATTGTTTTTCCATTGAAAACCATAATAAAGAAAAGCGTGTTATAATGTCACGCTATTGCAGCATGTGTTCTTTATGTGTGCCTAAAACTTTTTGTTCACATATTTTTGAGAGGTGATCAAAATATTTGTGGCTTGAAACTATGAATAGGTTCTAATGGCCTAATGTCCATTCCCACACAAAATAATACAATTCATTCCTTCAGTTTGTTAAAACACGTGAAAATCCTTCTTACACAGAACGTCTATGAACGTTCAATTACACTATAAAAATACTACATTTTGACTTTTCATTTTTGAAAGTGCTTCTGCGAAATGTTTGAATTCACTTAATAAACCGAAGAGGGGATTTGAGGAATATACATTTATGTATAAAATATTTTGCAAATGTTATAATGTTATTAATCAAGTAAAACAAAAGACAGAAGTCTGTGAATGGTTATACCATTCATTATATGTGACCCTGGACCACAAAAGCAGTCACACAGGTCAATTCTTCGAATTAATAAGCTTTCCATTGATGTATGGTCTGTTAGGATAGGACAATATTTGGCCGAGATACAACTATGAGAAAATCTGGAATCTGAGGGAGCAAAAATATCGAAACATTGAGAAAATTGCCTTTCAAGTTGTGCATTTCTGTTGGCGATTGTGCTGCATTCACTCACAAAAATAAATGTTTTATATATTAACGGTAGGAAATTTACAAAATATCTTCACGGAACATGATCTTTACTCAATATCCTAATGATTTTTGGCATAAAAGAAAAATCAATCATTTTGACCCATGCAATGTATTGTTGGCTGTATTGTGCGACATGTGACTGGTTTTGTGATCCAGGGTCACATATGTTCTAAGTAAAAGTATCAGGAGCCACATCTTTTTCTGTAAGCCGATTCTCCGCTTACCAATGTTATCAGAGAATGACGTCTCCACTGTGATGTCATCAATGTGCACCTGTGGTGTCGTGTACATCAGGACCGATCGGTGTATTCCAGCGTAGTTGAAGAAATCAAAGTTAGTGTTCTGAACGAAGTAGCCAGCGGGGTATCTGCATGGAAAATACATTTTTATATCGATCCAACTAGGTCCTACAGGTTTGAAACGACATGAGGGTGAGTAATTAAAGTGAGTAGTTACATTGTGAACTAAGACTGACGGAAAATGAAAAGTTGCGATTTTCTAGGACAATACAGCAGGCGCAATGACATTACACAGGCCTTGAAAATAGTCCAAAAAAAGTGGAGTGTTCCTTTAATGACAATTTTCGTTTTTGGGTGAACTGTCACTTTAAATATGAGTTACTTTTTCAAATAAATAACGCAAGTTACTTTGTTTCCCCATGTATTGACTGACAGCTCTCCGGTCCTCGTGTTGAGAGAAATCGTAAGTGCAGAGGCGAGTGTGTGTGCTGTGTGAATTTAATGCTTATTGCAGTAAAACACATTCAGGTCTTCAGCCAGTTGTTGATTTGCCACAGTGCTGGGGGACGGTGTCAGTTTTTAACACATTAATAATTGATCTCTCATTCACCCGCAATTAATTGGAATATTATTTTTTATTACTTAGCCAGCCCGAGTTGCGTATTATCCACGGATATAACCGCATTACTAATCCACACATTTTGAAGGGATGGTTCACCCCAAAATGAAAATATGAAAATGATAATTACTCCCCCTCATGTTGCTCCAAACCCGTAAAACCTTCGTTCATCTTCAGAACACAAATTAAGATATTTTTGATGAAATCCGAGAGCTTTCTGAACCAGCCATAAGCCTTAAACTTCCAAGGCCCAGAAAGGTAGTAAAGACATTATTAAAATAGTCCATATGACTACAGTGATTCAACCATAATGTTATGAAGTGACGAGAATACAAAAAAACAAAAACAACGACTTTATTCAACAATCTCTTCTCTTCCATGTCATTCTCCTACACTGTTGGCGTAGTGTACGGAAACTATGCTATGTGATTAAGATATAGTTTTTCTTAATGTTTTGAATTAGTTAATATTTTTGTATTTTATTTTAGTTTTAGTTGTGTGTTTGTGTCATTTTTAATGGTTTGTATGTACTTTAAAAAAAAAAAAAAAATTAGTTGTTTAAATAAAATTTTTTTGTTGTTATTTTAGTATTTCATGTTAAACTAAATGAAAATGAGCAATGTTACTTTGGCAGATTGCTGAAATAAAATAAGTTTAATATTTTTATATTAATTATAAATATATATGTTATTATGTTTTAAATATTTATAGATTTTTTTCCCCCATTATTATTAATCTTTAACATAAAACAATAGAACAGTGACCACAGATCACAAGTACATTCCGACATAAACCATAGATACATGCATCATCAAAAAACAAACAAACCGGCAGTCACTCGACCGCTGTTACAGATGTTTTCAGCTTTTCTCTTCTTCTGCTGATCTCCAACGACCCACACTTTGAAAACCACTGCGCTAAGGGAAAACGAAGCTCTCGGGAGACCGCCCTGGTGGCCAGTTTCTACAACTACCCGGTGTGAAAGCCCCTTTGAGTAGGGTTGGGCATCGAGAACCGGTTCCAACTTGGAACCGTTTAAAAAATAACGATGCCATTGTAATCGTTTAGAAAATTTGTTTTCGATTCCGATCATCGGTTCCAAACGCGCAAGTTTTGGTCCATAGTGGCCACCGGATTTCTGGAAGTGCGCACGTTTGCACGGGCATGCATAATGGTGCGGTCGTGCGGAGCAGCACTGTTGTTACTGTGCCCTGAATTGGCGCTAATTTGAAAACGAAATCGCTTATAAAAAGCTGGTGCGGCAGTGTGCACTTCACTTTTAAATAAGTGTAAATTCATCCTTAGCAGGGAGTTTGATTGACATGCTGACCAATCTAAATCCACCATTTGTGTCCAACAAAGCAGTCAGGAGAGTTAGTAGATTAACGTCGTGGATTTGAACTTGGCTTTAACTGAGGCAAACTTTCACGACACATCAAAGAGCCACAAAACGGTAGGCCTATTGTTTCATTTTCTTTGACTGACCAAATTTTAAAGTTGAGACTTTGTTTTATATTAAATATTAGCTGATCCGTCCTGTCTGTCAGCGCGTTGTCAGTGTCCTCTATTTTTCACTGGTTGAATCCAAAATCGCCCTCTAAACCATCATTCACTAAATTAGCCTGAAAGTTAAATCGATACTGACGCGCGTCTTTTCTGTGGGTCAATGTGTGTGTGTAATAGGCAGGCAGGACTTAAAGGATACTGTGTAATTGCGTTAAATATTTTAATACAACACTAAAACTCATTGAATCAAAATAAAATGTTCCTCTGTCAAATTAGCCTGTGACATGTTTTGACCCCTCAAAGAATCGGAATCGAGAATCGAAAAGAACCGAAACCGAAAGGAAGAATCGGAATCGGAATCGGAATCGTTCAAATCAAACCGATGCCCAACCCTACTTTTGAGTTTGTGAAGCATTACTGGAACATGTTCAACACCAGTTGATATTCATTGCAATGCTATTCAGACATTTTTAAGTGTGATTTCAGTGCCCAAATACTTCTTTATGGACGTATCTAACCTGGTGCGGTCGTTCATGTACTGGATGGTTCCTGGTGGAAGCGTCTCTAGCGTTAAAGTGTTGTTCACTGCGATGGTGATCCGACACGCACTTCCGGTGCTCTGACGCAGGACGGCGCTGATGTCCGACTCGAAGGGAAGATGACCGCCCGCGTGTTCAGTCACCTTGACCCCGTTCACCCACTGCAACATGGGAACATCAGAGATCTGTGTGTCAGTCCTGAGACTGTGACTAACCAAATGAGTCAAACACAATGGGCCCTATTTTAATGATTTAAGTGCGCGTCAGAATTAACTTTTGCTAGTTTAACGACGGCGCATGGTCTAAAAGGGTTGTGTCTATTCTCTTAATGAGTAACGGGTGTGTTTTGGGCGTAACGTGAAATAAAACAATCAGAAGTGTGTAATAAGCAGAGTGTGTGTGTAATATGCATAGTGATTGTAATAAGCAGAGTGTGTGTGTGTGTGTGTAATAAGCATAGTGAGTGTAATAAGCAGAGTGTGTGTGTGTGTGTAATAAGCAGAGTGTGTGTAATAAGCAGAGTGTGTGTGTGTGTGTGTGTAATAAGCAGAGTGTGTGTGTGTGTGTGTAATAAGCAGAGTGTGAGTGTGCAATAAGCAGAGTGTGTGTGTGTGTGCAATAAGCAGAGTGTGTGTGTAATATGCATAGTGATTGTAATAAGCAGAGTGTGTGTGTGTGTGTAATAAGCATAGTGAGTGTAATAAGCAGAGTGTGTGTGTGTGTGTGTGTGTGTGTGTGTAATAAGCAGAGTGTGTGTAATAAGCAGAGTGTGAGTGTGTGTGTGTAATAAGCAGAGTGTGTGTGTGTGTGTGTAATAAGCAGAGTGTGAGTGTGCAATATGCAGAGTGTGTGTGTAATAAGCAGAGTGTGTGTGTGTGTGTGTGTAATAAGCAGAGTGTGAGTGTGCAATATGCAGAGTGTGTGTGTGCAATAAGCAGAGTGTGTGTGTAATAAGCAGAGTGTGTGTGTGTGTAATAAGCAGAGTGTGTGTAATAAGCAGAGTGTGTGTGTGTGTAATAAGCAGATGTGTGCAATAAGCAGAGTGTGTGTGTGCAATAAGCAGAGTGTGTGTGTAATAAGCAGTGTGTGTGTGTAATAAGCAGAGTGTGTGTGTGTGTGTGTGTGTGTGTAATAAGCATAGTGAGTGTAATAAGCAGAGTGTGTGTGTGCAATAAGCAGAGTGTGTGTGTGCAATAAGCAGAGTGTGTGTGTAATAAGCAGAGTGTGTGTGTAATAAGCAGAGTGTGTGTGTGTGTGTGTAATAAGCAGAGTGTGTGTGTAATAAGCAGAGTGTGTGTGTGTGTGTGTGTGTGTGTGTGTGTAATAAGCAGAGTGTGTGTGTAATAAGCAGTGTGTGTGTGTGTGTGTGTGTGTGTGTGTGTGTGTGTGTGTGTGTGTGTGTAATAAGCAGAGTGTGTGTGTAATAAGCAGAATGTGTGTGCGTTGTGGACCCTATAGGCACACATTACTAATGCGCCCTTTAAATAACAATAAAAAATACTGCGCCATTGACTTTAGACCAGGTTTCAGTTGGTCAATGTCTGGCGTATGATAGGGCCCAATGTGACACTTGCTCCAGATTACAGACACGTAAGAACCTGTGACAAATGAGATATCAATCTGGAAAGTGTATGCATGATAAAATACAGTGAAAAAAATCACTGATGGGAATCTCATGCACTTACAAGCACAGAATAATAGTGTGCACTTCCGACTCGGAGCATGATCCGTGTTCCCTGGTCCTGGATCCAGCGCGCAGGCACCCACAATTCCTTCTCATACCAAACCCAGCCAATGAAATCCCTGATTTTGGAGTCTTGTGTGATGTCATTGTAGCTGGACGGCACCGGCATGTCAATTACTGGACCCGTCTGGAACAAAAAAAACACCATCAAAGACCAAAACACCTAAAATCAGACTCAAATTCAGAATATATATATATATATATATATATATATATATATATATATATAAAGAAAATAAAAAGCTAGTTTAAACTAACTAAATTTTATAATAATTAAATTTATACTATAGTATATATAGTATATATAAATAAGTTTATACTATAGTAGAAAGTACAAAAAAATGTAACGTAACAAATTTTCCAAATAATATTTTACATATTTTGGGGGGGTCTTTATCCTTGAAAATATATAGATCTGCGTTTTACATTTTAGAAGGGGTCCCTGAAATATGATCATTTTATCAAAATAAAAAAAAATTAAAACAATGAAAAGTTATGATATTCAAAGAATGAATAATGCACAATAATACAAATTATTTTTTTAAGTAGATAAATAAATAATATGATACATACACTTAAGTACTATAGTATAGTAAGTATAAACTGTTAGAAGTAGAAAATAATGTAACAAATAATATTTGACACATATTTGTTTTGGGTCTTTATACATAAAAATTTTAGGATGGGGGTCTCTCGCATAAGTATTAACTTAGTATTTAGCATCTAAAAGATTGAAAAACCTTGCATCTCTTTATAAAGTAAAATTTAATATACAGTAGGGTCCAAATGTCTGAGATTTTGTTTTATTTAAAACAATGTCATAATGGCTCTTTAAAACATGTCAAACTTCTTTTTTTTTGATAATGTGTATCTGTATTATCCAGCTGTGCTGCGTCAGAGCTCACGTGACCTCCGCTAGTGGACTCTTGAACCACTCCTTCTCAAAGCCTCGGTTCCGCTCCGGAGAAAGATCCGCTCTGAATCTCCACAGGCCGTTAACCTCTTTCACTTCTCTGGAGGGAGAGTCTGTGGGGAACAGCATCCCGCCCTGCAGAGACTGACACACACTGCATACAGCGGCCAGTAACACACATTTCACCACAAGCCCCTCTCCTGTTGAGCCCATCACGCGCGCGCTGGTCAACTTCTGTTTACACCACACTCTCCACTTCCGCGCGTGACGTCATTCGCGCGTGACATCCGCACGGTCAGAACGTAACTTGATTAAAAAAAAAAAAAAACGTAATATTTGATATTGCTATACCATGCGTTTTTTTGTTTACACGATTTGTCTTATATTTATATGATTTTACCGATTTTACTCTATATATGAAGTGGGACAAAAACTGTGTAACCGAATTGGGTTAAATACGGTTCCCGCCCTTCGATGTTTCACATTTTAACGGTCCAGCACAGTTAACGATCGGACATCAATTACTTCCCACCAAAAAAAAAAATTCGAAGAGATAATTTCGATAATTTCGAGAGGCCTGTGTAAAAGAATAATACTATAAAACATATCTTAAATTACTGAAATATAAAAATTCTAAAGTGCAGCTGCCATGTTGACCACGAGGGGGAGACAACAGATTACTTACTTCTTGTTCACGCCACGGTTCACACTGTCAGTGTCAAAGCATTGATATATTTGCATTCCTGCACGCAGAATAATGATTCCTAATGGATTCTATCATGGCTATAAAAACGCTATGCACATATAAACTAACCAGTGTGACTTAATATGATAAAGTCTCAAAGTGCAACAAAGGCATGTGGCAAACTCCAGTTAAAAAGATTGACTTGGACTACCGATGAAAACTAGCCTACGGGCTAATTTGGGTACATTTACATTCATGAATGTTGATTAATGTACACTGTCCCTTTTCTAAATAAATAAATAATTAAACGTCAAATAATTCAATTCGGAATATTGTTTACAATATTTAAAGCTGATTTGGTGTTTTGCGTTATGCTCTGTAGGAACCATCATGTGATGTCACCTCAGGTCTACAGGTGAAGATCTCAAATCAAATGCCAGAGTTTGAGGTAAGTTTATCTTAAATTTGTGTTTTTTAACTCAGTTGCACGGCAAAATAGTGGGTGAACGCAACATGGCGGCGCCCATGAGTGGGCGACCTGCATTATGTAATTCATAATTGGCAGGCCTAATTGTTTTGGGTAAAGCTATGACTGCTGGGAACAATATGCAGATGAACGTGCGAATGTGCAAATTAATAATGCACAGTAGGCAATACTGTGCAAAGTCTTTTTCTGAAGAGGCAAAGGAGGCAGTGCTGGATTTGGATGATAAATTAATATTACGAAATATGATGGCAAATAATGTTTGTGTTCTCGTTGAGCTTCTCAAGTGTCTTGTGAATGCAAGTAGCTTTTTTGATGACGTAACAAACATGTTTGGTACTGTAGTATTGTAGTTATTGTTATGAAGCAGAGTAAAAATGTTTTTAAAATGCATGAAGATAAGGCATGTTTATTTATAGCGCATTTAATACAAAATGGTCATTCAAAGTGCTTTACTATATAGCTAATCAAAACAGATACAAAATAAAAAGTAAAAAATAAAACTTTGAAAAAATATATTAATACATGAATAAGATGATACGGTGCAGTTATTAGGATGCATGCAACACAGTGCTCAAAAACTTGATGATACTTTGATAGTCTGACTTGATTTAAATAAATAAAAGAAGTTTAAACTCACAAATGTATAATTCTGTTTTCTTATAAAAATGTGTGTTGCTCCACAAGCCTTTAACCTGTAAACGGTGACAGTAATTGCATTTAAAGTGGATCACGAACATTCAAATGCAGAGATGGGACTTTGTCTCCTCGTTTCAGACGTCAAACATATTCCACCGTACAGTTGAGGTCTCGTTACTGTTGTTTAATCTGGAAATTAGTAGTCTGAGGTCTCAGAATGAGTCTCTATCAATCAATGGTTTTTAATAGATTTTTAGATAATTAGATTCATTTCTTTAGAGCTAATTTCTTTGACTGGATTGTTTTTCTTCTTCCAGTTTTCAGCTATTAGGCTCTTGCTGGTTCAGAGATGTGACTGACAGTAGAGCGCCCTCTATGGTAATACCGGAGGAATGTCAGCGTGTCCCTCAGGCACAGAGACGAGACACAATCTCAGCGTTTGACCTCAGTGAGGTCACGTCTTCTGTAATACCAAGTAAGCAATTAAATTCAGCCTTGTGTCTTAGACAAATACAACCTTAATTTCCTGTCTTGAGTGTTTTCCCTGTAGTGCTCTGTAAGTCGTAACAGTCGATGGTTCTCTGGAGTCTCTCTTATTATTGTCAGGGTCAATTTCCAACATTTTTGCTCAGTGATGCCATACCATAATAACACATTATATGATACTAGTCCTGACAATCACTCAACCCTGTTGTTTTGTTGGTTCTTTAAATCACACATTTGCAGCTATATTTGTGGTTTATTTCATTTAAAAGCATACTCATACCATAATAAATAAAGATAAATAGAATGATTGAACAATAGATAGATGGATGGATGGATGGATGGATGGATGGATAGATAGATAGATAGATGGACAGAGAGAGATAGATAGATAGATAGATAGATAGATAGATAGATAGATAGATAGATAGATAGATAGATAGACAGATGGACAGAGATAGATAGATAGATAGATAGATAGATGGACAGAGAGAGATAGATAGATAGATAGATAGATAGATAGACAGATGGACAGAGAGAGATAGATAGATAGATAGATAGATAGATGGACAGAGAGAGATAGATAGATAGATGTACATTAATTAATTAATTCATTTATTGTCATAATTTGCTTTTCACTCAAGTACTAAACACTCTTTTTTGCTATCAATTAACAAACAATGGATAAAATTAGTAGCAATAAAGTTGCTCACAACTTCTGTTTCTTGCTCACTTTAATTAGTCATATAGACTTGAATATGCATTATTATTAGTCGCGTCCAAAGCTCAAGAAAAGCTCCATATAAACAGCATGATTAAAATTGCATTAGAGCTCATTTAATTGATAGCCGTCGGGTGAAACAGGGTTAGGAAGTTCATTCAGGAGAATGTGCATCTGAGCGCTTAAAACACTCACTTCTCTGTCTGAGAGCCCGTTTCTGGGAAAGTTACGTGGACTTTTGCTGTTGTGAAGTTCTGAACATCAGGCTTTTGCATAAAAACATTCGGTCTGCCGACAGGACAGGTTTCACTCTTATTATACTGTCATATGAGATTATACATTTGATTTTACTTCATCATAGACTGACCTTTTCATAGTCAAAGAAAACTTGTTTTATTTACATGTACACTTTTATTCATTTGACATGTATTAATTGTCTTAGTTCATCTTACTGGTTTTATTTAAGATAAAGCATCAGCTATTGTCTTTGTCTATCAGGCACAAATCAAAATTGTTTCAATCACCCATAAAACCCCAGAGGTGACGTTTGCAATATCGAAATTTACACCCGGTCTTACATGATCATTGATTTTTCCGGGTGACTTTTGAACTCCCGTCAGAGATTTTATTATCTGCTATAAAATAGGAAAATGGTTAAGTTGGCCTTCAGTGTGTTGGTTATATTTTATTATCCCATATAACATTTTTATTTACTTTGATAGACCTTGATTTGACTGGTCGGGTGACAGATTTGTTCCATGAAATATCGCAATCAGGAAAAATAAGAAATGTTAGAAAGAAGCATGGAGAGGTTTAACCTCAAATTAAAATTCAAAATGATTTTTTCAGGATTTGGCCTAATAGGATGTTATTGAGTCAGACATAAACACACGATCGACGTGTTTTTTTTAAAAAGTTTGCAATGTGTAACCTACACAAATATAGGCTTGATAAATAAAAGTTTGTTGTTTTGACCAGTCATCTGCTTTTCTACATTGTTAAACTTTATTTTGTGTAAACACGTGTTTCTTATCACATCTTCCGCCTTGACGTTTATGAGACCAGGAAGAGAGATCCGTTTCCTTCAGATTTCAATACATCCTTCTAGGAAGATCCTAAAGTTCTTCTCTCCCGTCTGTCGCGTTTGTAACGTGTGTGACGACGTGCCGCTTCTTCTGGACACGTTTATTAACTTAATCAGTTAATCACTCCCTCAGATTTGACTGATCCAGTATGACAGTGTGTGTGTGTGTGTGTGTGTGTGTGTGTGTGTGGGTTTGTTTATGTGATTTATGAGGACACAAATGTGTATAATGACATGCGTATTACACTGGTATTACAACTTATGGGTGGTTTATGAGGACATTTCAAAAGTCCTCATAAATCAAGTGGCTTAAAAAACATTAAAAACAATGTTTTATTAAAAAATTAAAAATGCAGCATGTCTCCTGTGATGGGTAGGTTTAGGGACAGGGGAAGTGTGTGTGTGTGTGTGTGTGTGTGTGTGTAAGGGGATAGAATATATACAGTACAGTATAAAAACCATTACGCCTATGGAGAGTCCTCATAATGCTGTCGCACCAACGTGTGTGTGTGTGTGTGTGTGTGTGTGCTTGTTTTTGTGATTTATGAGGACACAAATGTGTATAATGACATGCATATTACACTGGTATTACAACTTACACGTGATTTATGAGGACATTGCATGAGTCCTCATATTTCAAATAGCTTAAAAAACAATGTTTTTTTTTTATTTAAAAATGCAGCATGTCTCCTGTGATGGGTAGGTTTAGGGACAGGGGCTGTGTGTGTGTGTAAGGGGATAGAATATATAGTTTGTACAGTTTAAAAACCATTATGCCTATGGAATGTCCTCATAAATCACAAAAACAAAGCTGTGTGTGTGCGTGTGTGTGTGTGTGTGTGTGTGTGTGTGCGTGTGTGTGTGTGGATTGACGTAATGAGGTATGCTTGCGACAGCGTTCTGTCTCTGAGATGACATAAAATCAGATATGAGGATACAGTGTAATGCTTCTTGATGTCTGTCATCAAATCTCAAACGCTCCCTTGTGTCTGAGTCATTAAAGAGATTAAAACCTCGATAAGGTCATCGTACTCACTGTTACTGTAAACTTTATTACCTCAAACTAAACCTATACCAAAATGAAAGCCACATGTTGGCTTATTTAGTATGGATGTTGCCTAAAATATTTGCTCTGTGTAACTTTTAAGTGTTAAAATTCAGGAGAAATTAAAACTAGGGGCCTCATTCATGAAACACAATTCTTGCAAAAATTCTTGCATCATCATTTATGCTGCATCATTCGTTCTGCTTGTTCCATGACTGAGACTCTTGAACGGTGTTTGCTCTGCAGAAAACACCACCATAATAATAAAACCTAATGTTTCCAATCCCCCTCTTAAACTCACTAAATGTTTGCAGGACTAACAATTTCTTAAAGTCCCTCTGTGGTGTAAATCAAGATTTTAATGTTGTTTATGTGTCTATGTGGTGTTTTTAATATGCTTTAAGACCAACCAAAATGCAAATTCATGAGTCAAAACCATTGCTGAGTATTTTCTGCTTAAAACTGCAGTGAACCAAAGACAGTGTCAAAAACACGGTGTGAAATCGCTGGTGTTTCTGACGTCACAAACGACCTTGACCAATCAGAACAACGTGTGATCGTCAACCAGTGGATCTCTGAGTGAGTGGAGGCGGGGCTCATTTGCATATTCATAGAAACGCGTATACTAAATGAGGCAAGAGTTACATTCAAGATATTTTAAAGCATGACAAAAAACTAAATTCAAAGATTTTTTTTTTTAAATGTGTCATTTTGGTGTTCAAAGATGAGTTTTAAAGGGATAGTTCAACCAAAAATGTAAATTCTGTCAGTAATTACTCGCCCTCATGTTGTTCCAACCCCGTAAGACTTCTTAACTATCTGTCTATCGATTGTCTATCGATTTGTTCTATCTATCATTCTATCTTTCTATCGTTCTATCTGTCTATCGATTGTTCTATCTATCTTTCTATCGTTCTATCTTTCTATTGAAATCTCTGGTGTTTCTGACGACACAACCTACCTTGTAACCAATCAGATCAAAGTGTGATCGTCAACCAGTGGATCTCTGAGTGAGGGAGTGGAGGCGGGGCTCATTTGCATATTCATAGAACTGTGTATACTAAATGAGGCAAGAGTTCAAGATATTTTAAGGCATGACAAAAAAAAATTAAAGGAAAAATCTTTTACATGTGTCATTTTGGTGTTCAAAGATGAGTGTTAAAGGGATAGTAATTTAAATTCTGTCAGTAATTACTCGCCCTCATGTTGTTCCAACCCCGTAAGACTTTCGTTCATTTTGAAACTTGCCGGCCCAGAAAAGTTAGTAAAAACATTGTTAAAATAGTCCAAGTGACTACAGTGGTGACTTATTTGCGAAAAAGAATTCTCGTCTCTTAATCACTTGGACTATTTTAAAATAGTTTTTTCTAACTTTCTGGGCCGGCAAGTTTCAATATCACAGAAGCCTATGTAGGAGTGATCCAGCTCTCAGATTTATTCAAAAATATCTGAATTTGTGTTCCGAAGATGAACGAAAATCTTGCGGGGTTGGAACAACATGAGGCCGAGTCTGACAGAACTTTAATTTTTGGGTGAACTATCCCTTTAAGAGATCAAATGATTGACTACGGGGGACTTTAAAGCGTAATACTAACAAAACATCTCAGTCTGATGTGTGAATACTGGCTGATGATCTTCTCAACTCAAGGGAAGGAAGTTATTTGGGATTTTTTCGGAGCATGTGTCCCATTAAGCCCCAGTGTCCCGGCATCAGTGCCAACGTGCTGACGCATCATTCATCCTTTACTGTGATCATCAGCACACGAGAGTCAGCCAGCGCTGGCACTGCAAATGTTTCAGATCATCCTACATTTCTCCTGCCCAAACAGCCTTCCTGATCCGCACCCAAGCGAGCCTCCAGCCGGCGGCAGATGGAGTGTGTTGGCGCAGGTATGAGGAGACCATCTCCCGAGGCCAGGAGTGGCACCTGTCCTGTGCCAACGGCTGGCATCTCTTCTTACTCCAGTCTCTGTCCCTGGGTAATGATGGTGCCACTCGTTAAAGACCCTGCGACATCAGAAAGGGAGTTTTGTACACAGATTGTTAAAAAGCAGCATCAGCAGGAGAATCACAGAATCAATGAGGATAATCAGTTATAAACTGTTGATATTGATACTGTTAATTGATATCCATCCATCCATCCATCTATTTATCTCTCTCTGTGTCTCTGTCTATCTTTCTATCATTCTATCTTTCTATCGTTCTATCTGTCTATCCATCTATCGTTCTATCGATCTGTCTGTCCATCTATCGTTCTATCGATCTATCTGTCCATCTATCGTTCTATCGATCTATCTGTCCATCTATCGTTCTATCGATCTATCTGTCCATCTATCGTTCTATCGATCTATCTGTCCATCTATCGTTCTATCTGTCTATCCATCTATCGTTCTATCGATCTATCTGTTCATCTATCGTTCTATCGATCTATCTGTCCATCTATCGTTCTATCGTTCTATCGATCTATCTGTCCATCTATCGTTCTATCTGTCTATCCATCTATCGTTCTATCGATCTATCTGTTCATCTATCGTTCTATCGATCTATCTGTCCATCTATCGTTCTATCGATCTATCGTTCTATCGATCTATCTGTCCATCTATCATTCTATCTTTCTATCGATCTATCTGTCTATCCATCTATCTGTCTATCCATCTATCTGTCTATCCATCTATCGTTCTATCGATCTATCTGTCCATCTATCCATCTATCTTTCTATCGATCTATCTGTCTATCCATCTATCTGTCTATCCATCTATCGTTCTATCGATCTATCTGTCTATCTATCATTCTATCCATCTATCGTTCTATCGATCTATCTGTCTATCGATTGTTCTATCTTTCTATCGTTCTATCTGTCTATCCATCTATCGTTCTATCGATCTATCTATCTCTCTATCTATCTATCTATCGTTCTATCTGTCTATCGATTGTTCCATCTATCATTCTATCGTTCTATCTATCTGTCTTTCTATCTATCTATTTATCTATCTATCGTTCTATCTGTCTATCGATTGTTCTATCTATCATTCTGTATAGATAGATAGATAGATCACTACAGATAGATTGAACTAAATAATTGTATTTCAAGAAAGTATTTATTGAATTTATATAAATCTGCATAAAACCCATCAGTGTTTCTGAAATGGAGTTGCTGATTAATGAGCCGTGAGCTCATCCAGTGCCGGTGCTCTCCGATCCCCAATCTGTTCCCGTTCCTGTTAATAAATCCTGTGCTGTCCAGGGTTTTATAACTAAAAAACAAACAAAAAATGTGCTTGCAAAAAAAAAAACTTTAACTGAAATAAGATCAAATATTTAAAAAAAGTTTTTTATTTCAGCTAGTTGCCAAAGCGACATTTCTCATTTTTATTTAGTTGAACTTGATCTGCTAAAATAACTATTACTGAACTAAACGTTTTTACGAAAAGATCATTATTAAAAGCAAAATCACAACAAACTAATTACTAAAACTAAAATTTAAATAAAAATAGAAAATCTATAAAATAAAAACTACTTCAACATATTATATTCAAATATATGACACTTCCTCCAGTCCATTCACTCGCTGAGAACAGTGAATCAGGTTGATTTACACACACACACACACACACACACACACACACGCGCTCTCTCTTTCTGACACTCTCTCACTCACTCACTCACTCACTCACACACACACACACACACACACACACACACACACACACAGCCCCTGTCCCTGAACCTACCCATCACAGGAGACATGCAGCATTTTTAATTTTTTAATAAGACATTATTTTTTATGTTTTTTAAGCTATTTGAAATATGAGGACTCATGCAATGTCCTCATAAATCACGTGTAAGTTGTAATACCAGTGTAATATGCATGTCATTATACAAATTTGTGTCCTCATAAATCACATAAACAAACCCCCCCACACACACACTCACTCTCTCTCTCTCTCTCACACACACACACACACACACACACACTGACTGAAACACCTGAGATGAGCTGCATCCAGAGGTTATTTGTCTCCTGGTGGATTTCGAGGCTCATTTCAGGCCCATCAGAGCAGATGGAGAACATGATGAGAACATGATGAGAACATGATGAGAACATGATGAGAACAGGAGGACGACGGGTGACAAATACGACCCCCATATGGAGCCGCCACAGAAAACTGTGAGTTTGAGCGACAAGAGCTTTCCTCCTGGACATCATCATCATCCGTGTTGATGTTTCAGAGATGACTGGAGGACTGAAATATTCCAATAGTTTTCATTATGTAGGCAGAAAGCTATTCCAGTCCATTCCCAAATACAAGTGATTCTCAAAGCTGTCTGTACAGTCACAGCGCTTGACGAGGTTACATGTCCGTTTTCCAGGATGGATGCTTTCTTCCTTGAAAAACATATTTTATCTGGGAATTTAAAGATCTTGGATCTATGTATCTCAAGAGCAAATGGAGACTTTTGCAGATGTTTCTCCTGGAAAAAAAGACCCCAGTAATCTCACATCTTTCTAGTTTCAGAAGAGATTGCATTAAATTATTTAACATTAATTTTATAGTCCTATACACTGTTACTGTATTTGCATTTACATGCATGCATTTGGCGGAGGCTTTGCGTTGTACTGAATGTATGCATTTAGTCAGTTCTTGCATTCAAATTATTGGCTTTATGTGACTGATGCTTTGATTAACTGAGAACTCAATTAAGTCTTCTCAGCCATGAAAGAGCATTAATGTGTTTCCCTAGGCGATGTAAAACTGTCTTTTGTTGTTGCAAATTGCAAGATATGTAAGAAAATCACTGGACTTCAAATCATCCAGTGCAGGGATGAACTCTGACTGACTGATGCACACACTGATGCTTTAAAACAGCGTGGATTCTCTCATGTGGAGAAGAGCGTCCTCTCCTACCAGCTCAATCTCATTAACTTCAGTGTGTGTGTGTGTGTGTGTGTGTGTGGGGCTCATGCAAATGCGGCTGTGTTGATGGAAAGCAGAACTAATTGAGTGAAACCGAAGCGCTGTGAATGTCTCTGAAGACGTTTTGTGCAGATTTTTTCAGCGTTTTTACACTCTCTTCTTCCCTTTGAACAGATGATTGGCAGCAGAGCAAAGCATTATGGGAAACGCTGTGTAAAGTAGTGTTTGGTAACGGGCCAGTTTTGCCCAAAAAGCTTTGTATGTTTTTGTTGTCTGTTATAAGATTGACATTAATATTTTTATATTTTATTATTTTATTATGTTGATTATTTTTTATGTCGTCCATTAGGATATACGTTTTTTTTTAGTTTAAGATTGACATATAACATTTTAATAACATTTGTTTATTTTTACTTTTTTGTATCACACTTTTTTTTAAATGCCATGCTTAATATTTAAGGATTATATTCAAGATTGATATTAATATTTAACGTTTACTAATTATTTGTTATGCAATTATGCAATTTTTTTGTTCAGTAGTAATTTAAGGTTTTTTTAAGTTTAAGATTGATATTTTTTTGTCTAGTACAATTCAAGGTTTATATTAAAAATTGACGTTGAAATTTAACATTTTATTTATTTTGTTATTTTTTGTCCACTAGGATTTGTTCATTTTTAGATTGACATTTAACCGTTTTTTTAATGTTAATTTGTTTGTTTTTGTCCAAATGAATGAATTTTAAACATAAATTTTGTTTATGTTTATAATTACATTTTATTTATTATCCATCTTAATAATTTTTTCAAGGTTTGTATTCAGAATCGACATTAATATTTAACATTTGAATTATTTTGTCATTTTTTTTAGGATTTTAGGTTTTTAAATTTAAGATTGACATATATGTTTATAATCAATTAATTATTTTGTTAAATATTTTTTCTCCAGTACAATTCAAGGTTTACATTCAAGTTACTTTTTTAATTATGTTAATTATCTAGACCGGTTTTGCCCAAAAAGCTTTGTTTGTTTTTGTTGTCTGGATTGACATTAATATTTTATTATTTTATTATGTTGGTTATTTTTGGTGTCATCCATTAGGATATGTTTTTTTCCCATATTAGTAACATTTGTTTATTTTTTAATTTTTGAAATGCCATGCTTAAATATTTAAGGATTATATTCAAGATTGATATTAATATTTAACATTTACTAATTTTAACAGAATTTTTACATTATGTTAATTATCTAGAAGTATATTTAACACACTTACAAAAAAGTATAGTGATGGCATCAATCAACATCATTGTTGCATTAGTTTTTAGAATGCATATTTAGGTCAAATTAAGCCGTTTTTGTGCCTGAATTTTGCTTTTGTTTACAATCAGAGAATGACAGAATGATGTGCAGAGGAGAAAAACCGAGAGATGCTGTTGTGTGATTTAGAGACGAGCGAGGAGAGACAATCCCTCACTTTCTTCTTCCTCTGTGCGGAAATGTGACTGTTGAATAATTCATTTCACTGCGGCGATGAATAATGAATAAGCCCGTGTGATTAAAGAGAAGTATGCTAATTAAGAGAGAGAGAGAGAGAGAGAGAGAGAGAGAGAGAGAGAGAGACAGAGAGAGAGAGAGAGAGAGAGTGTGTGTGTGTGTGTGTGTGTGTGTGTGTGTGTTATATAATCATCTCAATAATATTAATGTCATTAACTCAAGATAGACTCGGAAAGAACATCCCCGTTTCTCCAAAGAAAAAAATAAAAAGCTTGCAGAAAACAAGTGTCCTATCGAGTTCCCTAAAACCTCGTCACCATCATTTGACACTCTCGACTGCAACAACGGCCACGTCTGCAGGATCAGAAACTCCCTCTGTTATCGTTTCAGTGCCGAGTGCTGCTTTCTTAATCAGATATTCTTACAAAAAATAAGAAAGTTCTTAAAGAATGTGATGGATACATTGAATTAACCGTTGAAGTGTTTTTCCCCATGCAGATCTCACCGGTGATGTGGTATTGGTGACTGCCATGATATGCAGTTGTGTTTATTGTTCCCAGTGCAGTTTGCAATGCAATGATGATATTCAGGTTTCTATATGGGATCAGGGTTCCCACGGGTCCTTGAAAAAAAACAAAAAAAAACAAGGGCCTGGAAAGTTTGGTAACACTTTACTTGAAGGGGTGTGCATAAGACTGACATGACACCTTCATAAGACTGACATGACACATCATGAATATGAAGGAGGTCTTATGCATGTTTATGATAACTGCCATTAAGTGTCATTCGCTCAATTATGGCATTTTTAATGCAAATATGACATTGTTTGAGATGTCTTTGTTATGACAACTTGACATAAACCAATACATCATAACCTGTCAGTGTCATAACAACTTGACAATACCAAGATAACATGATATGTCATAAACAGTTTCTTAAGTTTATAAAATAGTTTCTTAAGTTTGATTATTCATCTGCTATGTCATGTTTATGACATATTTATGACAGGTTATGATGTATTGGTTTATGTCAAGTTGTCATAACAAAGACAACTCAAATAATATCATATTTGCATTAAAAATGTCTTAATTGAGCGAATGACACTTAATGGCAGTTGTCATAAACATGCATAAAACATCCTTCATATTCATGTCTTATGCACACCCCTTCAAGTAAAATGTTTGAAATTTTAATCAAACATTCAAGTTTAATCCTTGAAAGTGCTGGAATTTATTTTGTGCAAGAAGTTTTCTGGAAAAAGATCGATATTATTCCCTAATGTGTTATTTCTCCAGCACTTTGTGGCCCGTGCATACTAGCTTGCTTGATTTACATTAGTTACGGGCATTTACACGTTGCGTTAAAGGAGTAGTTCACTTTAAGTGAACTCCTTTAACGCAATGCGTAAATTATATAAAGTTAGCCCATGATTTACTCGAGCCATCCTAGCCTTTATATAGGGAGCTTACATTACACAAGTTTTTATTTTATTTTACACCTCCAGGTGGCACTTTTCTCACTTAAAAAATGGATTTTAAAGTTATTTTAATGTGAAATATTTCATTTATTAAAAAAATTATTAAATTTTTTTTTTATTATTATATATATATATATATTAGTTCTAGCTCAAAAGTTGTATAAATATTGCATAGTATCATAAAATCCCTTCAAAATTCTAAATAATAATCAAAAATATTATTGAGCAAAAATATATTACATTGGTTTTCCTTAAAAAATAAAATAAAATAAAAAGTTACATTTCAAGGCTTCGATCACTTTTGACCGCGCCGGAGCCGAGCGTGAGCCCTAATGAAGAGGACCAGAGGGCCAGGTCCTTGAATCTGAGGGTATTGGACCTGGAAAGTCCTTGAAAGGTCCTTGAATTTGAGGTTAACCGAAGTGTGGGATTTTTTTTTCACCTGCTTTCTGAAAATGGTGCATCTGATAACAGCTCACTCTCCTCAACAAGGGGAATCATTCATATTTGGAGCACAAATGTTGCGTGATGAAATGTAATAGTATAGATGTTTGATATGAACGCTAGTAGGCTATTAGTGATGACTGACTCACGGCATATATTAGTTACGACTAACTATATCAGCATGCTTCCCTAGTTGATTTGTATTACAAGTTTCTGAAATGTTATGTTTAAATATGCAAATGATGCATTATTTAATATGCATACATTTCCAGAACAGAAATCTGAACACCGGATGAAGTCAGATACAAAGTTAAAGGTTTTTACAGAGGGTTTCTTTGGATTTCTCTTTTTGTCACTCCATAAATCAGAAAATACTGTCAACACAAAGATTTTTTTATTTTTTATTTTTATTTTTTTTTGTCCATGGTTTTATGAATGAAATGTTACATAAAAGAGGCAATGATATAACAAACCCCTAAATCCTTCAGAATAGTGATATGAATAAAACTCTTTTAAAAATGAATAAAAGGTGTGTTCTGCTAGTGGAGATTTCTGACTCAAACTCGCTGCCTTTAAAGATATGGATTGAAATTAAAATCTAATAGATAAGTGCAATAAAATAAGTTTTGAATGTTTTATTCCCCGTAGTCTGAAGCAACACGAAATGAGCCCAAATTCTCAAAATTGACCAGCATGACGTATTTTTTTTAAATTATTTTTGTCTCGTCTTGTTTGCATTTGTGGGAGAGAATTAGTTTGTGCATGTGTGGGAATTAATATGAATATGAATGTGTGTTTGTGTGTAGGTGGTAAATAATGTATTCCTGTTCGTTCTCCACACTGGGACGAGGATGGTGTTTCCTCACAACCGGAGGTGGAAGATAAAAGAGAGTGTGTGTGTGTGTGTGTGTGTGTGTGTGTGTGTGTGTGTGTGTGTGTGTGTGTGTGTGTGTGTGTGTGTGTACCGTGTTTGTGTGTGTGTGTGTACCGTGTTTGTGTGTGTGTGTGTGTGTGTGTGTGTGTGTGTGAGAATAAATCTATGTCAGATCTCAGCATGTTTTCACCGGTCCTCTGAAGTGTTTATATACACTCTCTCTCATATGAATATGGGTTATTGTTACAATTATTGTTTATAATGATTGTTTACTACTACTAGCTTATTATCTTCTGCTTTATATAACTTCATACAGAAACAATAGACGTCTCATTATAAGCATGTGCTGGTTTGTGTTTCAGAAGTGTTTTGTAAGTTGAGCCCAAACACAATAACAGGCGATATAATGTGATTGCATGATGTGGGATGTTTGATTGCATTATGCATTATTATTTGAGAAGATGCTGTGAAATGTTGAATTGCATGTTTATGTACCTTCTTAACCTTTGTTTTGGGGACAAATTTGTATCCAGAAGAGGGCAAAATATCCCAGATCCACTTCTTGGGGACTTTATTTGTAAACAGCATAAATAATAAAGTAAATAAAGATTTTTTTTTTTTATAATTGTAGAAATTAAGAATGTTTTCGGCTAGCGTTATGAGTTGCTACATTTACTGGAAAAAACTGTTGTTTTTTTTACAGAAAATAAAACTAGCATCTGTGGTTGCCAGAAAAATAAAAATCAGTAAAAATACAGTAAACTTATTTACAGAACAACCTGCAAATTTAACCGTTTAAAACATTAATTTACAAACAATTTTTTTTTAAACCTGTAAATCCAACATAATCTGACATCCACCGTAATAACACAGAAGAGAAAACCACATGATCAATCAATGCTCATCACAAGTAGCTTTTCCAAACACTGAGATAAAATGTGCAAAGTGTCATAAACACAAATACATAATATCATGATTATAGTGATTATTTTATCGCTAAAATAATGCAATAAAGATTGATTTAAACCATAAGATGTAACATAAAACCCTAATGACACAAAAAAAAGTGTCACACAAGGAATGTCGCTTTCCACTGTAAATTATAAAATGATTTTTTTAAATAGTACATTTAACAGTATTTTACTGTAAAATTACCCTAAATATAAGGTTAGATCTATTACAGTTTTAAAACATAACAGTTCAGTCACTAGCGATGCTATCCACCTATTTTATCTGAATTTTGGGATATCACATAAAGACATAGAAACGCCAAGATGTGTATGAATTCTACAAATGTGCACAAAAAAAGCGCATGTGCTCAATTGAGGTGGATAATGTTTTTATCTGATGAGACATGCGCATAAACTATGATGGAATCATTACCACATAAATCCCTCAATGTGCAACAAAAAACTCATGATGACTCGTGTCTTAACAGGGGATGTGATGGATAACTGAATCATCATGTGGGGTTGGGTGTATTTTTGATGAACAACTATCCTCACCCTCACAGTCGTAATAACTGAGCTAACTGTTTAGCATGTGGGTTTGAAGTTAGCATGAATGCAACACATCAAATTAAGCTAATAGAGAAACTGCTACTTTACATTATGCTAGTCAAATAACTGTATCTACAATACAATGATTGCTAGGCAAAAAATAATCTTGATATATATTT